>CM034151.1:592812258-593274966 GCA_019776745.2 Taxus chinensis | reverse complement strand
ACACGAAACTATCCCAGGTCATTTTCCACGTATTCCACAACCCATATATCAAATCACGCCAGAGCTTGATATTGATTGGAGCCTTCGAGCATTCATCCTTGCTGATCGATCTATCACACCAGTCCAAGTTAGAAGGGCCTTCTTTGCCTTAGATTCACAAATTCCACTAGTGTGTATTGAAGACATTAGATTGCCTGACTAGTTTGTCTGCATCCCATGCACATTCCAGCCCCACTGGCTGTCTCGGCATGACCTCGGGAGGTCAGGTACGCGGAAGAGTTACCTGTAGATTCCCACGCTCGCTTGTCACTTTTCTGGCATACAAAATTGGTGAACCCAACGTGAAACAAACAACTGTTTCACCTTCTATACCTCACTAGCCTTCACATCAACTTCACCAACAAAATTGGTGAACCTGACGTGAAACAAACAAAATTAGTGAAGCTGACGTAAACTTCCTACTTTCTAATTCAGAGTCATAGTATCACATGTTCTTCCAAGTTTAGTTTACTTTTCATCTTCTCCGCCTCATTAGCCTTTCAGAAATCACCTTCGCTCCTTCCCATTATTCTGTGGGTATTCATATACCCCCTGAATATGTCAGGATTCGATGCATATGGTAGACCCCTCTTGGGTCTTGAGGCATACTACGCCCAACAGAATAGACAATCATCACCCTCGCTCTCAATATGGGGTGATAACTATTCAAATAATCAGTTGTCAACACAAACTCCAAGAATCAGATATAATTCATCTTTTTAAACTAAGGAGTTAGATCAAATCCCTCGAACACAACAAACAGAGCCTTCAGGCTCGAATAATATGGTGTTTACCGAAGAATCTGGTTCGTCTCCTCAGATGCTACTTAGACCACAAATTAGTAGGCAATCAGATCCATACCTGGTCTTAGATGATGAACAGTCAATACGTTATCCTAGGAGTGAACAACGCTCCTGGGGCATGTACCCACCTATAAGAGGTCTACAAATACAACCCGAGGTCTCTTTTCAAGAAAATACCTCTATGCCACTACATATAGGAAATACTCTCGGAGAAACTTGGCAAGATAGCAGTCAGTTCATAGCAGGATATCACATGCCTATACAACACCAGGGTATACAACAAACGCTACTAAGGCAAAGCACCGTGACTTCACCAAATGAAGTCATTTCAATGTTAGTAGAAAAAGTGAGAGGGTTAGAACTTGCTCAAACAAGTCAAAATTCTCAGTTCATGCAAGTAGGAAGTTCCAATCCTCCATACCACCCTGGCCAAGTAGATCTCCTCACAGGAGTAGGCACGTTAGGCATGCCTCCTCAGTATCCACAACAAACGCTAACAAGGCCCATCATCTCTAACACCATTCCTCCCGGTCTAGTATCAAACAATTCATTCCTAGACAATACCCCGTCGTACTTAAACATGTACTCCAAATCACCACAAGGGGATATGTTCTCCTCTCCCGGCATGTTTTCTCAAACGCAGGGACTTCCCTACGCCCCTGCCAACGCATACGCTGCACCGTATCAACAAACCATCCCACCACCACTCCCTCAGCAACCACCATCAATGGTCGAAAACTATGTGATAGGGACTTATTCAGAGTATCTGAAGGAGCCCTTAGACTTTGCCATATGAAGCATCATGCTTACAAGACCTCTTCTTGATTTACCCAAGTTCTAAGGTGACGGAGATCCAAACGTGCATATCAAAGCTTACACTACAGCCATACGCGAACTACTCCCTTGGGATGGGGTTGTTGCTAAAATATTCCCCAAAACCTTGGAAGGCATTGCTCTCGACTGGTATTATAGAATACCTGAGGCTTCCATCCATTCATTTAAATAACTCGTATCAGAGTTCATTAAGGCATTCGACATGAACAAACTGTTAAGAACAGGAATCAGGGAATTCTTGCACGTCAAACAAGAACACAACGAATCTGTCGCCCATTTCATCCAGAGGTGGCGTACAGTTCTTTATTCTTCAGCAAATATGGATCAGATGGAACTATGCGATTTATTCCTTCATTCTCTCAACAGAGAGGTGAAGGAAGAAGTCCAGAAGTTCCCACTAAGAACTTACAATGAATTACTTGAGAGCGCTCTTCGAATAGATCAAGCAGCGGTAGATAGTGGCTATAAAATATATGGAGCAAACGGGAGGTTAATCACCTCCAACCAGAACACTACAACTACCACGAATGTCAATCAAGGACCTAAAATCCTTAACAAAAATCGTGGGGTAACAACGGATGGATTAATCGACCAGCCCAAGAAGGTAAATGTTGTCAATACTCCATCACAAACAAAAAACCAACGAAACAACAACTTTACCCTGACAATCAATACAGTGGATTTTAACCATCCACAACAACAACAACAATGGTGAAATCCCATACAAGGGCCGAGCCAAAGCTCATTTGGTTATCAAAACCAAAATCAAAGCCAGAAACAACAAATGCAAAACTTTAATCCTAATAGGCAACAGTTTGATCAGAATTTTAGGCCACAATATACACCAAACCAACAAAACAGAAATTACAATCCCAATTCATATTGTGGTTTCCACAAGATTCGAGGTCATGATACTAGAACGTGCCGTGACTACAACAAATTCATGCAACATTTTCCAGAAGAACAAAGACAGTTCTTCACAGATTTGTTTTTGGCAGATCTCGTGTCACCACCACCAAACACGCTCGCAGGGGCAGTTTCCCCTCAGAATGCTCCCCTCAAGATCTTTAACGATCCACTCCCAAATCATGATAATAACAGACTAAATCTAAATGGGACAAACAAAAGCGTAATGATGGGAAACAATGATCATGAAGCCTCGACTTCACTAAATCCATCAGTTTTGCCATAGTTAGGAAGTCAACCGAGACCCAAGATAGTCAGTTTGGTAGAACTAGATGTTGAACTACCTATCGAAGCTATAACAAGAACACGAGACTATTTCTTTCAACCAAGCCCAAGTCATCTGCCAGAAACAGATAAGAGTCAACAAATAGTAGAAAAACCCATGGGTGCCTATGATTTAATTAGTGACCTAACAAAACCTTCTCACACATTTCATTTTTGGACTTACTAAAGAACTCTCCTACTCACAGAGCTACTCTTTTAGAAGCATTAGGTTTAGGTCATCTAATTAACATCACTCCACCTCCTGAAACACAAGTAAACCACGTAGATTTTGATATCCACCCTCCGGGGCAGCCAGACAAGGATGTCAAATTTATATTCGAAATAAGTAAAATGCCTACAGATGCTGAGATTGCACGCCGAGGTGATCCAGCCTTACACTTACAAGTATGGGTTTATAATAACTACGTAAAACGGGAAATGGTTGACGATGGGGCCGCAGTTAACATAGTCCCCTTCTCTTTCCTCCAGAAACTAGGATATGGGGAAACAAACTGTTCCACCACTCGAAATACACTGAGAGGCTATGATAGCCTTAAAGCCACTTCGATTGGAACTATAATACTACCGGTCACCTTAGGACCCAAAACGATCCTGACTGAGTTTTATATTATAGATCGGGAAACTAATTATAATATGATCCTCGGCCGACCATGGATACACCGAATGAAGGAAATCCCTTCTACTTTATTCCAAGAAGTAAGATTCCTGCATCTAGGGAAGGTATTTATAGCCAAAGGCGATCCAAAACCTTTCGATATACACCCAGCTAACTTAAAGAAAAGACCAGGTGTGCACTCAGAATTTGAACTTCCAACAAACCAACTTAATAAACCCACTGACGTAAAACCAGAGGAGAAGTTGGTACCGACAACGGATCTTGAAACTATCGGCATAACCAAAACAACCCCAACCCCCAAAGATAAGGCTAATACTATAGAAACGGTATCATTAGGGACTACTGCAAAAATCGTTGAGTTAATAGAACAAGATTTACCAATGTTCTTACCATTTGATTCAGTAGGCATAGGATATTCCCTAGGGGTTGGTTCCCTTCCAGCAGAGGATCTCTGCATGGTAGAAGTAGAGTGCGCAAACGCAGCAGATACCCCAACATCTATACTCCCGGCTAAATATTGGACTCTCCATTTCGATGGAGCTAAATGTCGTTATGGAGCGGGGGCAGGTATAATTCTTACTTCACCCAAAGAGAAAGTCCTATAAATTTTGAATGCACAAATAATGGCGCTGAGTACGAAGCCCTCTTCCTTGGCCTCACCTTAGCCAAAAGAATTGGTATTGATAACATCAGAGTCTTAGGAGACTCGCAATTAGTGAAAAACCAGGTTTATAAAGTATACGAAACCAAAGCCGAACACTTGCAGCTTTACAAAGAAGCCGTATTAGATTTAAGTAAGGCGTTTAACTTCGTATCCATTGAAGCAATTCCGGGAGAGAAAAATCTTCTCGCCGATTCAATAGCAACTTCAGCATCACGTTTTACTCCAAGCAATGAGTTAGAATATACCCATTTCACGGTATCCATTTGTGATAAACCATTGATAAAAACAATGACAAATCCCCTTTTAAACGAGAGTGAATCTACCATCCTAGACCATGTTGATAGTGATATGGCCACTTTGGATTACTTAAATGCCTATGCAGCACTACATCTCTCCTATCACATGCTAGATTTATCCTTAATTCCACATTCGTCTTCCCATTTCGGAAATCCCATGATGGATCTTCCCTCACAAATGGAACCTAGCATATACGCAATAGAAAATAGGGATGATTTGGATTTACCTCCAGCACCACCTGAGTTCGAAGAGGGTAACACCTCCTTGATCAAGGAAACAATCGATGTCAACATCGGGACAGATGACGAACCAAAAATCTTGAAATTAGGATCATCCTTAACCCCAGAAGAAGTAGAAATACATACTCGGATACTCAAAGAACATCAAAAGGCATTTGCATTTACTTATAGGGAAATGACAGGAGTTGCACCCCACATTGCGGTGCACAACCTCGTCACTAAATCAGATGCAAATCCAGTTAAACAAAAATCAAGACCCATGAAACCCAGAGTAGCTCTCATGGTAAAGGAGGAGGTAATAAAACTCCTCCAAGTAGGATTCATCAAACCAGTCGACTACTCCCAATGGGTATCTAACATCGTTCCCATTCTCAAGAAGAATGGAAAGATACGCATCTGCATAGATTTCTGAGATATCAACAAAGCATGTCCTAAGGATGACTTCCCATTACCATCTATCGATGTCATTGTTGATGCAACAGCTGGGTTTGAACTTTTGTCTCTCATGGATGGATTCTCGAGATACAATCAAATCAAAATATCTGAGCAAGATCAAGCTAAAACTACATTTATAACTCCTTGGGGAACCTATTACTACGCTGTTATGCCATTCGGTCTCAAGAACACTGGTGCTACCTACCAGCAAGCTATGACATATATATACCACGATTTAATTCACAAAATCGTGGAATCCTACGTAGATGACTTGTTGGCTAAGGCCAAGAAACGTTGTGACCATCTGGAAGTACTCCGCGTCATTCTTTCACGCCTAATAGAATACGGAGTCACGCTAAATCCAGAGAAATGCATCTTTGGCGTAACAGGAGGAAAGCTCCTAGGTTACATCATATCGTCACGAGGGATAGATGTTGATCCAACCAAAATTCAGGCTGTCCTCGAAATGGTCCCACCTTCGAATGAATCTGGAATCAGATCATTTCTCGGAAAACTTGGTGCAATCTGGAGATTCATCCCGGACTTAAGTTTTGCCATTCATCCAATCAACAATTTACTTAAGAAGGATTATAGCATTGATTGGACCGAAGACTGCAATGAAGCCTTTGATGCAGTTAAGCGTTTCCTGTTATCACCACCTACGCTAATGCCACCTAAGCTAGACCGCCCATTAATTTTATATTCACGAGCTACCGATGTCTCGCTGGCCTGTATGCTGGCCCAAGAGGATGATGACAAGAGGGAACGCGTAATTTATTTCATTAGTCGAACATTACTTGACTATGAAACATGTTATACACAGGCAGAACGAGAATGCCTTGCTATAGTCTTTGTTACTAAACGCTTGAGGCATTACATGCTAAACCAAGAAATGAGGGTCATGGTAAAAACGGACCACTTACGAACTTTCCTCACACAAGGATCCTTATCTAAAAATGATGGACGTTTTATAACTTTGATGGGAGAATTCGAATTAACATTTATAAATCAGAAGTCGGTTAAAGGACAAATCATCACAGATTGGTTAGCTGATAACCCATTAGATGGGGGCAATCTAGTAGATTAAGATTTTCCAGATGAGTGCATATACTACATCGAAACCCGACCTTCTATCTCTGAGTGTCCCTGGTACACTGATATCATTAATTATATCATGGACCATACATACCCAGAAGGAGTTACACCGCAACAAATAAGACGGTTGCGTATTATCGTAGCTAAATACGTCATTATAGAGCAAGTGCTCTACCGAAAAGCATTCGATGGAATGCTCCTGAGATGTGTCAACACAGAAGAATCCAAGAAGATTCTCCATGAATCCCACAGTGGAATATGTGGAGGCCACTTCGGTGGCCATGCCACCACTCGAAAAATACATCGAATGGGCTATTTCTGGCCCACTCTAGAACATGACACAATAGAGTTTGTACGCAGGCATCATAAGTGCCAAGAATTCTCCCATGAGATCCACATGCCGGCACAAGCTCTGCAACCAATCGCTACTCCATGGCCCTTTTCTACATGGGGTCTAGACTTAATAGGGAAATTCTCTCCCTCATCCATAGATGGCCATAATTTTATAATCACAGCCACTGAATATTTTACCAAATGGGTAGAGGCTATGCCTCTTACTACTGTACCTAGTTCTGTAATCGCCAAGTTCATTTTGAACCAAATCATTTACAGGTACGGTATCCTGCAAATCATTATCTCCGATAATGGAACTTCTTTTAAGAATGAAGAGATTCGCGAACTGTGCAATAAATTTAAGATAAGTCAGCATACGGCTTCCTTGTATTACCCTCAAGCCAACGGACAGGCTGAAGCGACAAATAAGACACTGAAAGCCATTCTCCTTAAAACAGTAAAAGAAAAGAAACGAGATTGGCATTTGAAGTTATATCCGGCCTTGTGGGCCCACCAAACCTCAATAAGAACACCAACGAGAGAAACTCCTTTCTCGCTAGTATTCGGGGTAGAAGCAGCTCTCCCACTTGAGGTCGAAATACCCAGTCTCCGCATTTCATTACAAGGGATTCTGGATGAAGACGCTTACAGAGAAGCACGTCTTTCCCAACTAGAAAGCCTAGATGAAACTAGGTTAGATGCTGAACAGCAGCATAGAGTTTATGCTGATCGGATGTGCCGGCAGTATGACAAGAAGGTCTATGAATGCGACATATACGAAGGTGATCTAGTTCTAAGACTAGACAGCCGTATCGACAAGAAGACCGGCGAAGGAAGGAAATTCTGGCCCAAATGGTTGGGACCATACCGAGTCATGAAGGACTATGGAAACGGTGCATACCTCTTATGTACGCTAGAAGGTGAGGAATTTGGCGAAACAGTCAATTCCTTGCACCTCAAGCAGTTCTACACATAAGCAGCTAGCACTACTTATATAATTATCTACATTACATCTTCATATAGATTAAGATCATTTTGCCCACTTGTTTCTTACATAAATTGTGATCAAGGAATCTATTCTCAAAGCAATTCATTACAAACTCATGTGTTGTTGGCATAAACTTTCTAATCATACCTCTCCATTTTCATGATATCATCAAATCATCTCGAAATCTTTTATCAAATAAAGCTAGATATGACAAAGTCTTAATGGTAACCATACCAAGATCTACGAGTTTATTCTCACTTTGATTTCTTCTTAAGATAGGTGTCTTGCCTATGGTCTGTTCTAGAAGCTTCATGGTGTCACATCTATCCCATATGTATATCTCTTTGGAAATAAGCACATACTAACATTTTACTCAAATAAACAAGTCAAACGTTGATCAAAACAGAAAATTTTAATTTTACACATTTCCTTGCCCCACCAACCTTTGGTGATGAGCTTGCATCTCTTACTAGTGACGTAGGGTTGGGAAAGGAGGGAAATGCCCTTACTCGCCTATGCCTTGTCCATGGTGATAAACCCACGCTTCTTGCTAGTAGCATGGGGCAAAGTGTAGGGGGTCCTCTTGACAAATAAATGTAAAAGGTCATACACAAACAATTCAAACTTTGAAACTTTGAATCAAAAACAAATGAATCAGATGTTCAAAATTCCAAGAGAGTTAAAATCCTAAAAACCCAGATTTTGTCTACTATGTGGCCATCTACAGATCCAAGTCTAGATAAACCGCAAAGTAAGTTGCATTCTAAACTATGAAGTCACTCGGGTAGAGTAAGCTTGTAGCTTCCAATTTGGTTCCACCAAAGCTTTGTCTGTCTTTCATCACTATCATTTCAGCTACACCTCATAACTTGTGCCCTTTCTAGCTCTCGGTGATGAGCCCTCGCACCTTACTAGTTGCGTGGAGTTAGGCGTGGGGCAAGTTAATCTGTTCATCATACTAGTTATATTCATCACTCTGCAAAACAAACATGAGGTATCCAAAATTACTTATAGAAGCTAAGATTCAAAATCACATTATATCTACATATATCAGCATCATGAAATACACAAAAAGAAACAAACATTTGCATCATCTGTTCTCCATTGCATACATTCTAAAAAGCATATAAACATACATCGTAGTATACATAGAGAAACTAGAAATGGAAAGGAAAACATGAGTGCCAAGCTTTTGATCCAAAACGAATGCATATATATAAATAATCAATGTTTATGTACAATGTCATCATGCTCTAAGCATGGTCAAAACACTCAAAGAGCCCGTGATATATAAAGAATATATAATACAAAATACATGAGAGCCAAGTGGCCTCTCAATCCCTACGCGACCCCTCCGAAGGTGCACGTCCATGCGTAGGACTTCGGCTACGCCAGCGCTCTGAATGTACGGAGGGCTCAGGGTCTCAAGGAGCAGCTATAGTCTCACCACGAGAATGGCTTCTCATAAGGCGCTCAGCCGTCCTATAGCCCGCTAACTCTATGCGGAGGGTCGACACCATCCTGGCCACGTGCCAGACAGGAGAAAAAACATCGGTATGCCTACCGGCTGTTGAAGGCTCCCCAGCATCCACGGATAGCTCTGCGCGGGTCCTATCCATGGGGATCATCAGGGAATTGGTACATACCCTGCGGATCAAATCCTACCACTCATCAACAGTCTCTGCAAACAAAGGAGAGAACGAATTAGAAACTAAGAAAGAGGCTAAAAGATATAAAATAGCAACTAAGGAGAGCCTACAAATAAACATTAAAAGGGAGAAAGGGTAACTTACTCAGATCACCAGGCCTCCAAGATGGGTCACTAGGGCCGGCACCTGCCGCAGATGCCGCTGCCGACTGAGGGGCCACTCCTATGGCAGGGGCAACGTGTCGCCCCGCAACGGACTCATTCTCTCCACCATGGCTCTGGGAGAGTGGCTCCTCTGAAACTAGAGTCACCCTCTCTGCGCTCTACTCGGCCCTCTCTGCCTGCATAATATCCTGAGTGTCATGTCACTCAGGGTCACTGTCGTCGGTCTCCCCCTCTGACCCTCCCTCTATGAACTCCTCAGACTCGGAGTCAATATCAATAGGGTCATCGCTGCTATGAGTAGGACCCGCAGCAATCTGAAGCAAAGGTGCCCGAGGCGCACCGGCTCTCCCTCTAGCACGAACTATCCTCCTGGGTGCAATGGGAATGCCAGGAGTGACCACTGTCCAACCTCAGCCTCCCTCTGGCCTCGCGAACTGATTGGTAAACTGGCGCCACTGGGGGAAGCATACCCGTGTATGGTAGGCCAAACTGCTGAGGAACTCGGCCAAAAGGGTGCACCTCCACTCGTCCTACTCTATCAATGAGCTGCCCTGTGGTGGAGCAGGAGATCAAGGTAAGGGCCTCCTCACCCCATATGCTAGCCCTCTGAAGTGTGTCCTCCTCATCCTGTGAAAGGGTATCTAATACTCCTGGGAGCCAATCAGACTCCCTCTCTCTGCTCCATCGGATGTACTCCTCTCTCACCTGCATACACCCAAAAACACACAAAATAGAGCAAATTAGTATCCGAACAATACTGAGAAAGTCATAAAAACACGTAGAAATGCTAAAAATACAAACACAATATCAAAAACAGGTTCCTTTTGCATTCTGTGCAAAACCGCCGCCCTGAGCAGGGAGGCGGTTTTGTAACCGCCCCCTTAAAGGTGTCGGTCGTGTAACCGCCACCTTGAACAAGGCGGCGGTCATGTAACCATCGCCCTGGCAAGGGTGGCGGTCGTGGTCCAAAAACCCACGCGGGCTTTTAACCTAAAAAGGCCTAAAAAGTGCCAGAAACGGCCATTTAACTTAAAAAAAGAGCCTACCTAGTAGGCGCCCCCCCTTAGGTGGACCTTTTAACACTAGCATTTTAAAAAATGACCCCCCCCATTGCAGAGTATTTAGCATTTCAAAATTAAGGGGGGAAACACAATAAACTGAAGAAAACTAACCTGTGATCACTGAGGTCGATGTTCCGCACGTGGAGGCATGATCACGATATCGCTGAGGACGTTTCGACTCTACTCATGCAAGAAACCGTCACCGTGGGTCCCAGAGCTCAAAATCAACCAAATCGACTCGCGCAAATGAATAGGAAAATGGCCCACTTTCATATATATAGCACTCTGTTTCGTTTTAAAATGACTTTTTCACAGGTTTGGAGCGCTGACGGAGGTAAGTTCCTATCCCCGCACAAATGGTACGTTCTCATTCCCTGTTATTCTTAGCGTTTATTTTTCAAACTATTGTATCTATCTGCACTTGAGTTCTCTTTTCATTTTGCAGGTAGTGGGAATTTTGGATGGCATCATTTCAACACACAGACGTGTCAGGTATAACTTCTAACTTCCCATTTCGGGACTGCCATACTCAGGACCCACCGTTTTATGCCTCTTCATGGCTAAAACACTTCTCCGAGGGGGCAATATGTACGTACCCAAAATTGTAAGGTACTGTACTGCAGGAACAATGTAACAAGTGCCCCAATGATGATACAAGTCTCCTCGCAAGGTGTTCAGAATCCGGAAAAGCTCTCTGAGTATGCATTAACATCCAGCATGCCCCACTTAGCCCCCACACACTTTGTTTTTCCCTTTTCCCCTCTTTTCTTGGCCTTTTGCTCTTCAGTGACGAAACCACCGCCCTGTATGGGCGGCGGTCTCGTGACCGCCGCCCTGATCAAGGCGGCGGTCCTGTAACCGCCACCCTGCTCAGAGTGGCGGTCCTTTATGCATTTTCCAGAAAGCGTTTTGACGCGACTCACGTAAAAATCAACGTTTTACCAGCTTTCCTTACCGACTTGGGCTTGAATTTATGTTTTTGGTCCCCTGGAATAGTGTTTGGCCATTTTTTATAGTTTTAGAGTTCAGTTTGATTTTGATCTTTGGGTGAATGAAAAGCTATAAATAAATGGCTTGTGCTCAAACAAATGGTCTGCCCCTCATTCACTTTCATGCTTTCATTTTCATAGTTCAGTCTTTATTCTATTTAGAAGCCATAGTTTTAATTCTTTGCATGCTTGGTTAACATTATTCAGCTGTTGGTAAGCCACATATCCAGCTTGTGCAAGCATCGTTGTTGTTTTATCCAATCCATTGGAGTAGAATAGCTTAGGAAGCCATTAAAGTTGTAGGTTTTTCTCCTCAAGAACGATAGTTTCAGGTTCTGGATACTTTATATTGCATGACTCACAATAAATCCCTCTAGGAATTACATAAGCCAAGCTCTGTACTCTTGCGCTATCCCTCTCCTACTCGCATTATATTTGGTCTACATTCTGAGCTGCCTTTGTCCCAAAATATACTTCCGTTGATGTTAGCATTACACGCTTTTCTGGATCCATGTGAACATGAAAGAATGAGGAGATCACACTGAGGGGACAAGATCACCCACACCATCGGATTCGCCACTGTTCTGCAGAATCTAGGTTTTAACTTTAAAAGTTCTAGTTAGAATCATATCAAATAGAGTACATAGTTGCTTCATTTCAGTAAATTCTATTCTCGATATTGCCGGGGAAGCTGTGGGGATTGATAGTTTCTGAGAAACTATGATTCACTCCTCACTTCTGAGGTAGGATCGAGAATCTTGCAAATAGATTAAGCAAGCTATTTTATTGTTTAGAATAGATCTACAAATTGCACAGACAAATAACTACACTCGGTTATTTTGTTTGTTTTAAATTGTTATTTAGTTTTTATTTCTAGATACGTTTAAATAGCTTCTTTTCTTAAATTCTTAGAAAGTTAAATACAAAAATAGAAGTTATATATGTTTTAGATAGTCAAAATTTGCTTTGTTGCAGTTAGATTTACATTTTGTTTTGTATGACAATCACGGGACCCCGGGAGCCCAGGGAATATGTATTTGAGCCAATCGTGCCTCAACCCAACCTCGTAACAGTAATAGTTGACATAGACCAGAACCTTAGAATACAAGTCTTCCAAACAACAACAGATTTACAAATGATCAGCTCTCAGTTAAGAGGGTTAAATATAGAAGACGACCAAGCACACACGTTTTGGTCAAATCAACTGAACTACAGATTACCCTAGGCAAACATTCACATGACTATAGAAGGGTTCGAAAGAGAACAAACCTTTGGTTGTGATCCTTTGGTCCCACAGCCAGATGCAGGAGACACTCTCATAGACATAGATACTAGTTTAAGAATCCAGGTTGCATGAACGCCTGTGAGATATTCCAAGAAAATCACACAGTTATTTAGTCTAAACATAGAAGCTGAGAAAGCGTACGATTACTGGATACTAGGGATTAGGACTTGATTTCGTACATGACCATAATAGGACCACAACAACCAAGAGTATACGGTTGTGATCCACAGATCCCATAGCCTAACGAATCCACAATTCAATCAGATATAGACACTGGCCTACACACGTTAGTATTCAGGTCCACTCCACTTCCACCCACCATCATCGAACAGCTATCCTTACTAGATATAGTAGCTAACAAAGCTAGAGAATTCTGGACTAGGCTAGAGAATCATCCGTAGAGCCGATTGTATTCATTACCCACCATATGACCTTATCTAGAGACGTACATGAAACTATCCCAGGTCATTTTCCACGTATTCCACAACCCATAGATCGAATCACGACAGAGCTTGATATTGATTGGAGCCTTCGAGCAGTCATCCTTGCTGATCGATCTGTCACACCAGTCCAAGTTAGAAGAGCCTTCTTTGCCTTAGATTTGCAAATTCCACTAGTGCGTATTGAAGACACTAGATTTCCTGACTAGTTTGTCTGCATCCCACGCACATTCCATCCCCACCGGCTGTCTCGGCACGACCTCAGGAGGTCGGGTACGCGGAAGAGTTACCTATAGATTCCCACGCTCGCTTGTCACTTTTCCGGTGTACAGACACTCACTCAACAAATAGTCACAATAAGTTTTATATTCTTATGAGTCCTTTCTTTATTGTAATATAAGACAACTATGGTTTTGGGGGTTTTTCTCCCAAAAGGGTTTTCCACAGTAACTCTCTATGTTCAGTGTTTATAATGTTTTAGAATACTTGCTTGATTGTATGCTTCTCATACATATAGATTGGTAAACAATATAAAATTAGGATGTCAAGAGTGTAAAATTTTTAATCATTCATAGATTCACCCCCCCTCTCAGTGCTTTGTGATCTGCAAAATTGGAACCAGAGGGATTCCTCATTACAAAAGCTTAATATGCTTTGAGGATATCTTCTGGTATCACAAGCATGGCATGCGCCAAATCCAACACAAGGTAGGCGATCTGTAGACTATCCAGATCACCTTACTGTTCATAGGAAAGTGAATTATGCATTCTGGAGAATAACGATGAAAACATATTTGATGTCACTTGGGTTTGACATCTGGGAATGCATTGAGAAAGGATATACAGTTCCACCCACAGTTGATCACCTGTGTTCAGTGGATAAGGTAGAATATGAAATGCAACTCAAGATCTATGAATGAGGTATCTTATGTGGTATGACTGAGACAAAATTCATAAAATTAATGTATTGTACAAGAAAAAAGGAGATATGGAAAAATTGTAAAGTATCTATGAAGGATATGAGAAAGTTAAACTGGGAAAGTTATACAAACTTACAGAGCTTAGTTTGAGAATTTGAAAATTGAAGGATGATGAGATCATTATGGCATACCCTGCAGCAGAATAAGTATGTAGGTCATAAATATGATCAGAGGCTTGGGAGAAAATGCTAGAAGAATCTGTTCATTGTCAAAGAGAGATTAGCGTGAAGATCCCTGACCAAAAGTATATGATGCAAAGGTTTCTACCATAGAGGAAGCAAAGACGAAATGAAAAATCTTATAATGGATGAATGTACATAGAGCACCCTTGTTACATATGAAATGATAATGTGTTGGAACCAAGACCACCAAGAAATAAGTGCCTTTCAAGGTCAAGAAATAAATAAAGTTCTAGTTAAGAATATGAATAAGAATCAGGTTCCAGTGTGGATGAGGTTGGATGAATAAAATATTGAGGCAATTGTTCGTGAGGAAATAGAAAAAGAGGCTCTGGTAATTACAAAGGAAAAATCCCATTCAAATGTCTTTTCTTATAGATGAAGTAGGACATTTTTCTAGAAGATGTCCAAACAATAATAATTGGACAATTAGTTTGAACATGAGGAGCACAGTCATAAACACCCCAATAGAAGATGAACAATGAGCATAAAAATAAAGGTAACAAGATGAAATTCATTCAATCAAAAAAAGAAACTTCTACTCTAAAGAAGAATCTAGTGAATCGAGTTGAGCACATAGAAAAATCATAAAATGAAGATAATGAAGATCAATTAGAATGTCTGTTTATAGCTATGAACGCAGATGAAGAAAGTAGTCTCCAGAGGGAAGAACCATAGTTGAATATGAGCGTGTAATATTCTGATGAAGAGGAAGCTGAGGTAAATCTTGAAGTAGAGTTAGTAAGTGCACTTGAAGAATGATGTAATTATGTAAAAAGAAAAATCAGAAACTAAGATGCACATTTAAAATATTATGAGGAACAAATCTGCCATCATCGTTGAGAAAAGACAAGCACTGAAAGAATAAGAGGAGGCTAATGAGATAAACTGAACTTGAAACTTGAAGCTAGATAATATCTCTAAGTCCTACAAATCAAAATAGGATGAGTTCTCAAAGGGTAACACGGAATTAAAGAAGTTAAAATCAGAAGATGGACCAAATGTTCAAGCAAACTCATTATGTATGAAAATATAGAGAAGAGATCTATAGTCGTGCTAACTGGATATACTCAACAGCCAAATCATTGATATAAGCTAATACAAGTATGGAATTGACTTCAAGGGAGAAGGCAAGAAGAAATAGTCAATTAAAAAGGTGAAGAAAATAAGTGTTGTGGGGTACACCAAGTTCTTCCTCTATCACAAATAAATAGCTTCCACAAATTTGCATGAGAAGAAGAAACATATGTTGCTAGGATCACCTATGCAATGAGGTAATACACATTCCTTTTATGGGTATTGTTTCTCTTGTAATCAGTTTGGACATAAATCTGTGAATTCATAGAAAAGCATTCTAGAGGGTATAGAAGAATTTTGGTCCCATCTTACACCTGTTCGTAAACTTTAATTCTTCTTAGTACATCTATCACAAGAAAATAAATAATCCAGTCAGTAAGGAATTCAAGAGCCGCCTGTGCCAAACAACAAAAGTGGATATATGTGAAGAAAGCCATGGCTGAATAGGAGAAAAGAATGTTACTTAGTACGTAAAGACTATGTGTTCCATGTATAGAATGAAGATAGAATCTTGGTATTTAGATAATGGATGCTTGAGTCACAGGATAGTGATAAAAGTAACATTTATTTCTATGGACAAATAATGCATCAGGTGTTGTGATATTTGGTGACAAACAACTGATGGACAACATAGTTGGAAAAGGGACATTAAGTTTAGATAATGGAAATACATATTACAGAAAATGAGTTCAGATATATGTTGACAGGCTTGAAACATAACCTATGTAAGTGTGAGTCAAATGTGTAAGAGAGGATACAATGTCACATTCCAAGACTGAGGATGTGATATTATCAATGGAAATATAGGAAAAAGAGTTGCAAAGGCAAAGCGAATGCCTCAAAAACATGTATGGTACTAAATGAATAGACAATGAGAAATTTGATTCACAGGTAAAATTTGATTCATATCTAATCCGCTATGACACATAATACTTGGACATATGAGCTTTGAGAATTTGGTTAAACTAAGTGCTAAACTAGTGTGTGAGACATATGCCTAAGATTATCAAACCACGCGAGAATACACTATACAAGGCGTGTAATACATATACATCGTAAACTAGATGAAGTAGGTCATTTAAATCAAAGGAGTACTCTACAACAAGACCTACTGTGAATTGATTCATACAACACCATAATTTGATGGCCCTAACATAACTGAAAAGGAATATCAAGTTAAGTATATTTTATGTTACTTAATAGATGATTATATCAAGAATTACCTGGGTAGCATGTTTAAAGTAGAAGTCTGAAACCCTAGACCTGAGTTTTAAGAGTTTCAAAGCATTAGTTAAAAATTAAAATCAACAAGACTAATCAAACGTCTAAGATCTTGATAGAGGCATGGTGAATTCTACGCTCAAAATGAATTTGTTTATCATGAGTCACTCTATGAAGAATATAGACATCAGTAGACAATATCTCAAGCAGGAATCACATCTCAGAGTGAATTTAGATTGGTTTTCCAAAGGCTAACCAATAGAACATATGCAAGGTATGAACAAGGACACATTTATTGAATCAACCTCTTCCAAAATCATATTTATAGTTTAACTATGCTATGTTATTTCCTTAGCCTATCTTATTGACATAAGTTGGAATGGGATAATGTGTAGAGTAAATAGGGCATAAGACAAGTGAACTATGAACTACCAAGTTCTTAGATTGCAGCTACGGAAACTCTTCACATAGCTAAAATTTGACTAGCACAACTGAAATGTTTGAAATCCAAAACAATGTGCGAGCTAACATTCAGCACACTCTTTGCTTCCACATCATGAACCAATCAACTATAGATCCAAACATGTGCAACCTAAAGTCAGTGAATGGCATGTGGCGTTTTCCGGGTTGATGAGAGATTCAAAGTCAGTGGTTAGCACTCCTTCAGATGCCTCTGTCCTCCATGTATGTAAGTTGACTCAGCAAAATAGTGGAAAGCATAATAGTGAATGTTTTCCACATTGAGCTTATTCTTTTCTTCCCTCCCACAATGTGAAACACTATATTAGCACATTGGATGGGGTTGAATACCGAAAGATGTGTCCATGAATAAACAGATTTTAGTCAAACGTTTGTTTAGACTCTATTGCTTTGAAGAAATCTTCCCAAGAAACTATGAGTTACTTCTTGGTGTGATGACAAAGTAAATTCAAGACAATTTTAACATAGATACAAACTTTTCATTTGACGACATCAAATAGAGGAATTGGTTGGGTGCAGACATTTAACAACGAAGGATACCTATACAAATGAGAAATTTTTTAACACATTGAGTGACAATGAATTATATAGATTATTCTTTTCAATACATCATGATTCTAAAATATATGTAGAACTTCAAGACTCTTGTTGAAGCACTTAGATAAAATAATCTTACTAAACCATATGAGTAAATGCTCATGAAGGAAGTTGTATCTGTGCAATATCATTTTTCATAGATGTAATTAATTTATGTTTACTAAGTTTATAACTAATTTCGTAATGATAATCATTTTGTATAGATTATTTTAGACCTAAAATAGTGACTGTGAATCTTAATAACAACTCAGATCTTAAGAGAGAGCATGAACATGCAGACCTAGTTTTACATGTGGATTTATTTTCAATTCAACAATTTCCTAGTATGCAAGTGTAATACGCAGATCTCGGGCAAGTGATTATTTTCATGCATAGAGACATACGTGCATTCTAATTTAGCATGCAAGAATGGATTGTGTAATAAGGATTTTTTTTCCAAATATATCTTTATGCTTTTGCATACAGCCAGATTGGAGTGTTCCAGTTATGGATGTGAAATCATCCTTCCTGAATATGGTTTCCTGACCCTAAAGAGTGTATACTGGTAAAATGAGTTTGATGAGATTATCACTGAAGAACATGGATGATAAGGAGACAATGTGTTAGCCACGTGGAATCCTCAAGAAAATGTATTTTTTGAAAGGGATAAATAGAATAGTCCTAGAGCTGGCAAGTACAATGCTAAATGACATCTCATACTCCTAGACATGTATTGAAATGAAGTTCTAGAAAAGTGTGGGTTGCATTTTAAATAGATCTCAATACGTAAAATAAGATAGTGATAACATCTTCTCATTGTAACTATGTAAGATGTGGATTGTACATCATTTTCGGTGGAGCATCATGACAAGATGACATACGAAGAAAATGTTACATCAGACATGGATGAAAGAATAATTAGGCAGATTTTGAATCAATGAGCGATGAAGGTATACTTTCTTGGATACTCAATGGTTAAAGAGGCCTACAGATAAATGCAATCAAATCAGCGGTATATTCATCTCCCAAAGCATAGTATATAAAAGACTATTTTTAAGGTGGATGAGGCATTTACGATGGAAGATCTAACAATCAACCTATTGGCGACAATGAATAAGAAGATGATGATGAAGAATTTTACAGTTTGAGTGAAGAAGATGAAGAACTCGCCAAGAGGTATAAGACCAAAAACTATAGGCAACCTCCATGATATTCAAGTAAACTTTCACTCCTACAGCTTCAAGATCATTAGATATCAAGATGGTGACATCGCGAACAAGGAGCTTCAGAGAGAAGCAGATTAATCAAGATATAATACTCTTGTCCATGATAGAAACCAAGAACTCAAGGTTGAATCAAGAGGATATAGAGACATCTCAGGGGCACACTCCATGAATATGGAATATGGTACCCCCAAAAGTAGTGACTTTAGTATAAAGGCACACACAGATGCAGACTGGGTTAGAAGTGTTTATGATAGAAAGATCACAAGTGGAGGAGAATTATTCATTGGGAACTGTTTAGTCTCCTGGTTAAGGCCAAGAAATAATCATCAGTGGCTCTCTCAACATGTGAATCAGATTATATAGTTGTCGCAACGTGTTGCACACAAGTTTTTTGGATTAAGCGTCATAGAATTGGAAGATTAAAGTGTGAAATATGAAATATTCCAATTCCTAAATGGTTTCCCAAATGAAGTGATAGTACATTGCAACCTTAGGGATACTCACTAACTGAACCTAAATATTTTGTGTCCAGGTTGAAGAAATCTCTGTATGGATTATACCAAGATCCTAAGGGTATCATTAGACTCATACCTCATTGAGAAAGGTTTGAGACAAGTGAGTCAAAGACAAAATATTTAGTACATAGAATATGAAGGAGAACATTTTCTCATTGTAATAGTATAAGTAGATGATATCATATTTGGTGGAGAGTCATGATAAGAATGACATATGAGTTTTCTGACATGATGAAAAAAGAATTCAATATGTCAATAGCTTGGAGATATCTAATTTTTTCTGGGTTTATAGATGAGTCGAACAGATCAAGGTATATTTATATCCTAGACCAAGTATATCAAGGAAATGCTGAAATGGAAGTTTGGTGCAAGCTGAGAAGAGATGATGATTCACTTAAGGTAGATAAAACCTTATACAGATCCATGATAGGAAGTCTACATTACTCCACATCATCAATCAACAAACATCATGCAGGTGGTAGGACTGGTTGGAATATTTCAAGAGGATCTAAGGGAGACACACCTCAAGGTGAAGAGGATCTTGAGATATCTCATGGGCATAATTGAATATGGACTATGGTATCCTAAAAGAAGCGACTTAAGTATAAAGGCATACAAAGATACAGAATGGGATGGAAGTGTTGATGATAGAAAGAGTATAAGTGGAGGGTTATTCCTTGTTTGAAACTGTTTAGTCTCTTGGTTAAGAAAGAAACAGTCATCAGTAGCTCTTTCAACATGTGAAGAAGAGTACATAGAGGCTAAAATGTGTTGCATACAAGTTATATGGATGAAGTGGACATTTGAATATTACAAGGTGATAGTAAACTAGCAATTAGTGTCTCCAAGAACCTAGTGTTCCACTCAAAAACCAAGCATATATCTATAAGGTATCACTTTTTGAGGGAACAAGTAAATGACAGAAAGACCAGTCTAGAATATGTGAGCACTAGAGAATAAATTTTAGACATAATGACCAAGCCACTACCAAAAGTAACATTTGAAATCTTAAGGAATGAATTAGGGGTCATTCCTAATCCCGAAAAATACTAAAGGGTGTGTAGTGAAGGAAGGGAGAATTCTCAAGAAATATTAGCTCCTAAAAAAAGTACCAAAGTGAGGGGGAGCTAATATATTAGCTCAAATTTACCAAAACGTGCATTAGCTCAGGGGGATCATTATCGCAGAAATACCAAATCAGATGGATAATAAGCATAAGCCCTAGGGGTCGCTTATGAAGTTAAGCACATAAAAAAACTGACTTACAAGTATATTCATTTATATGCGGCATAGATGTCCCTTTTTAATTTTTGTCAAAGGGGAAGAAATAAAGACACCAGAAACCAGTCCATGGATGTAAAAGAACAACAAAAAGGTGGATTTAGGTATGTAATCATTTTTCCGTCAAAATGTTATAAGGATTCTACAGGATGGAATGTTGCCATCAATGGAAAAGGGGGAGATTGTTGAATATTTTTCATTATTATGTGTGTTGTCATTGATGTCAAGATTGATGAGTTGATATCAAGTTGCATTGATGGTGAAAGGAGTCAATTGGTAAAGTGAGCATGTGAAGTAGATGAATTTTTGTTCATAGTGTCAGCTCACAAAGGCTTTGAGATAATCAAAGATAAGTCCTAAAGGAATTAGATAACATTTGGGCAAGCCACAGATATAAAGTGCTTGCCGCCAAGTAAATAAGAGAGCCGTGGAGTAAAGAAGCTCAAGGAAGGAGCCACGAACTAAGGGAAAGCTCCAAAAGAATTTGTGGAAGGCAGGTGAGTGCCACAGAGTGAACAAGGTCAGAAGTTAAAGCCACATATATGAATATTTGGAGAATGTCGTATATTAAGGAAAAAGATGTAAAACTGCTTATAAGTATAAAAATTTCCAAGTATAGAAGATTGCCGCAAACATAAGGAAATTTGTGAAGAAATAGAAAAGGAGAAAATCTGCATAAGGTAGCAAATAAGGAGGAATATGTAAGAATTTGAAAAATATGCACAATGCATTCAGATGTCGCGGATAACTAAAAGCCACATAAATAAGGGAAAATCCAAACTACACAAGGAGAAGCCTCTATATGAAGGAAAAGACCAAAGATGCCAAAGGAAGCCATAGAAAATTCAAAGTAAACTAGAGTAGATCAAGGACAATTAGTTGGAGTTCAAATTGATAGAGTGAAAAAATTACATTTAGATTTGGAGGAGATTTGATTAAAAGAGAATTGCAACTGCAAGTAAAACTAGAACTTCACACAAATCAATGAAAATCTCTGTTCCAGAAACAAACATTTAATGTATGTTGACCACAAGGAATTTTTTTATAAGCTCGATGGATATTCCCGATTTCAATGTGAATTAAAATAATGCAAAGAAGATGGGTCGTTGTTTTAATTTCATGATGAAAATTCTAAAAAATGCAATTTTACTAATTTTGGAAGTCGGCTAGTAAATTTTTTTTTCCAGATGCGTGGAAGAAGGGGGAATGAAGTTGAACAAGAAAAAAAAATCCAGACTCAGCTAGGAAAATTTAATGATCCGGATTCATAGGAGAAAGATTAGGAAGAGTATATGATACAAATCTCAAAGCAAGATTTTTGAGAAAAAGGTGAAATAAAATAAAAACTTGAATTGATTCAATAGTGGTTTTTCATGATAGATAACTAAGGTATTAGAGCCAAGAGATAGACATAGGCAAAAATAAGAAAATGCGATGTAGTCAAGCTAAGAATAACTACAATGGTGGATAAGAGAGAAAGGGTGAGATTGAGAAAATAATGAAGATCATGATCAGATCAGTAGAGCGTAAAGGTGGTAGGTTGAATGAGCAGAAGAGAGTGATAGAGGAAGAACACATATCGAGCCAAGAAAGTGATCATAATCCATTGTACTAGTAATCATTGTAACTACATGATTAAAATGTATATGTAAAGAAGTCTAAGTTGTAGCTTAGCACATTCATCGAGTTGTGACTTCCTTGTAGGTGGGTGCCTACAGAAAGAAATATATTATGATACATAAGATTTACTTGAGTAAGTTTTTGTGTGTAATACCAACATAGGTGTAGGGGTTGGTGCTCCTTGTGGGATTGGTGTCTCACTAAAAAAATATTGTAAGATGTGTCATATTCTTATGAGTCCTTTCTTTGTGTAATATAAGCAACGATTTTGGTGGATTTTTCTCCTGAAAGGGTTTCCAATGGTAAATCTTTGTGTTCATTGTTTATGTAATTGATGAATACTTGCTTGATTTTATGCTGCTCATACGCATAGATTGGTAAAGAATATAAATTGAATCAAGACTGTAAAATTTTTAATATGCACCGATGCACCCCTCCTCTTAGTGATTGTGATTTGCAACATTTTTTTTATTTGGGTGATGATGTTGATGTTCATCAAGGTTAATTTTAAGAGACCTCTTGGAAATCGGAGGTGGAAAATACCTGGCGAATATCCCCGGAATTGGTTTCGTGGGAAGGAATTTTTTTTGGGGGCTGTATGAAATTTTTTCTCCTGATTTTCAAGTGGTGTGATACAAGGCTACAGACGCATGACATGAGGTTTACTATCATACGACAAAAAACTTGTTGTCACGCGACATCAAACCTCCTATTGTGCATCAACAAGGTTATTGTCATGGGACAACAAACTGTCTATCACGTGTCAACAACCTTGTTGATGCACGTCAGTGAGGATGCTATCAGACAACACCCTCAAATAGAGGTTTTTGTTGCGCGACAACAAATATTCTGTCGCACGTCTACAGCATCCTCCCTCTGGTCACACATCAACAAAATCTTCTTGATGTGTGTCAAAAAACTCTCCTTGACACACATCAACAAACTCTCCCTGAAACATGTCAATAAACTCTCCTTGACGCATGTCAACAAACTCTCCTTGACGCACGTCAAAAAACTCTCCCTAACATGCATAAAAAAACTCTCCCTGAGGCACGTCAACAAAATATCCTTGACGTGTGTCAAAAAAATCTCCCTGACGTGTGTCAACAAACTCTCCCCGTCGCGTGTCAAAAAACTCTCCCTATTGCGTGGTCAACAAACTCTTTGTCATGCATCTACAGCCTCCGCCCTCCTATCGCACACTTATTGTACTTGATAACACATATGCCCCTAGGTGGTATGAGTGAGATAGTAGTGTTCTACCTGGAAAATTAGTCTAGGATTATATAGGGGATAGTTTCAAGGGTAGGCAAAGCCGACCCCTAAAAAAATTAAACTGTAATTTTTAGGTAAATAGGTCACTGACCCACGCTAGAAAATTTTCCTTTTCAAAATTTTCAAAATTGAAATATTCGCCACTAAAATTATCCCTGATGGTCATGTTAAGATTGGTTTATTTGGTCTTAATGTTTTTCATAAGAATGAAATGTGGATTAATTTATTTATACTGGATTTGATACAAATGTGATGGTAAGAAATGGAATAAAGGTGTTTACACTTCTAGCCTTTACAATAACTGTTAACAAATGGCTAACAATGGGTTTTCACATGTAGGATCTTGGCTCTAGAGATGATAAATATGTACCTTCCTAGGATATGAGAAGGGATGACATATGTAGGTTGTTTGAGAGAATAGGATCTCCTTTCAAAAAAATTCATAGGGAAATTCTATTGCTTTACATTATTTGATTTTCGGAGCAAACTGATCAATGCGGGAAAAATTCTTAGATACTTTTTATTTTTTATATTTTTGAAGGTTGATCAATGCAGGAATCCTTTTTACATATGCATCCATACTTTGAGGGTATGGTCTACAATTTTTCTCTTTACAGAATGGCCATCCTTCAAGGGATTGGTCCATAAATTTTTTTTTTTGATAATAATTTTGACTTTGAATAGCTTTCCTTCAAGGGAGAAGTCTACTATATTTTGACACCTAAGAAATGCATCCAAATAAGTATTTTTTGACTCTATCTTGATCTGAGGGAAAGACCTTAATAGTCCATTTCAATTAGGGGAAGGAAGATATGTGCATGACATACACATGTGTGCCCCAAGACATTTTTGGTTGGTATACAAGGTAGGATGGAAGTAATGATTGAGGGTTTCATACTAAGGAGTAACTTATCCCTGTGAAAGATGCGATGAACATAGCTATGGTGCTCATCTTTAAGGTTTTCAAGGATAGTGGCGGAAGACCACATGATTTAA
Source organism: Taxus chinensis (assembly GCA_019776745.2). Taxonomy (NCBI): domain Eukaryota; kingdom Viridiplantae; phylum Streptophyta; class Pinopsida; order Cupressales; family Taxaceae; genus Taxus; species Taxus chinensis. Next base: position 593,250,359 of record CM034151.1, on the reverse strand, counting down.
AATCATTAGAATGATAACATGGCTGGTGGATGATGGAATAAAATCTTTGAATTGACTACTGTCATGACGGTCAATGTGTTAATAGTAGAAATTCCACAAGTGAAATGCATTCAAAGGTTGACCCATGTTATATGGACTGATCCAATCAGGGGAAAAAAATTCATGTTTACTCCTTTCCAGAGTAATGAAATATTGATTTGATTATGCAAAGTAAGTTTATAAGGATGTGTGAAGGTATATTTCTGAATTCTAGTATATATGAGCCCTCCTCGCATAATGCGGTAGATATCACGTGCTAAAAAGGAATAATGTTTTTAGGATGTTGGAAATTTTGATTTTGATTGATTGAGTATAAGGTAAATGGAGGGGGATGTGGAAACTTTAACAAAGCATTCGATGAGGCTTTGGTTCTACCTTTTCTTCGTATGTATTGATTTTTTGTTCGTATAGGTGGATAATCCATATTGTTATGAGATGAAGGAATTTCATTGGATTGTGACAAGAAGATAGATGAGATGGATTTGTTGAGACCTGATTGAAGATGACACCCTAGTTCTATAGATATCGATGACGATACCGATAGTGTATTAGGTGTAAGTGTTGATAGTGTTGAAAGACCCTCATGGGAAGGTACTGAGTGCGTAAATGGAATTTCAAGGGAAGGTGCTAACATGATTGAGGGACCTTCAAAGGAAGGTAATACATTTTTTTACCAACCTTTAATGGAAGGTACTAATAAGGTAGATGGACCTTGAATGGAAGGTGTTAAAGGGATTGATGTACCTTCAAGGGAAGGTGTTAACAAAATTTATTGACTTTCAATGGAAGGTGCTGACAAAATTGATTCACCTTTAATGGAAGGTGCTAACGAAGTTTCCGAAAAGGGTTTTTTGATGGTAGAAGAAGGATGTCCCCCTTTCCATATAGATGTTAGTAATGATATTGATGAGGGTAGAGGTGTTGGTAATAGCTTAGGATGATCTTCTTCTGGGAGAAGATCATTGAAATGGAATATTTGTTGGATTATGGATTTTAACACTTTATAACTTTCTGTATCATGACCTGGGATTCTATGATAGGCATAAGTTTTGTTTGTTTGATACCATGCAGGTTTTCAAGTATTTTGATTAGGTGTTTTGATGGGTGGTAATGCGTTAAGAGATGCTTGTATGAGCCTCTCAAGGATATCACTATAACTACCTTTTGGAGGGTTTGAATTAATGGATTTTGATTTTGGTTTTTATTTATGATAACTCTTAGTAGGATGCATATTTTGTTTAGACATATTTGGATTAGATAGCATATGGTGTTGCAACATCGTAGGAATGTTTTGAGGTTGATAAGAAGGATAATGTGACCCAAGAAAGGGGTTGAAAAAATTGGATGAGGGATAAGGTCCCAAAATGGACGAGGAGGTATGGATAGGGTATGAATGTTTGTAGTATTTATATAAAGGATGGGGTCCTAAAATAGATGGCAAGTCTGATGACGTGAATTTTGTCTTTGTAATTTTAATTATAGGAAAAGGAGGATTTTTAACGATTTATGAAGAGGATGAGGCAGTGGATGTGACATTTTTCGATTATGTAACATTTGTTTCAGATATATGAGAGGGACTCACGTTAGATGATGAAGTTGCAGGTTTTGATGTGATGGTATTTGATTACATAGTGTCTGATTTAGGACAAGGTTATGTGTTGGATGGTAAGTGATGAGTTGTAGATAAGATTGGATTGGAATTGGATGAAGTAGACATTGCCTCTAGAGATAATTGAGGTGGATTAATGAAGTTTTCTAATTCTTTGATTATTTCAATGAATGGTAGGATATCAATATTTTCAATTACAAAGGATTCTTTAGTAACGAGATATAAAGTGGAATATGAAGATTTCAATGAGGTAATAGGTGTTTGAACAGGGGACACAGTTAATGTAAATTTATGAATATCATTAGAAGGAGGATATAGGGGCGTTGAATCTTCAAGAGAAAGTACTGATGATGAAGTGGTATCCTCATGGGGGAAAAATTGTGTAATAACATTGATGGTATGACTGGAAGGATGTATAGTATCCATATGAATTGATTCAATCAAGGGTGTTGGATCAGGAAGCCAAGTAAATTCATCATGTGTGATATCTTCATTATGAGAAGATCTAGGGGATCCATATGCATCTTGATATCAATCATAGGAAGTCCTAAGGGATTCATGTGGAACATGCTTGAATTGAGGATCAAGATGAGCCTCTTCAAGGGCTTGGATTTCTAAATTCTTGGCCATGGAGAAGGATTCATAAAAAGTTTGGAATGTATGGATTTGAAGAGTAGATGAGATGTAATGAGAACATGATCAAGTGAACAACTCAATTTGTTCTATTTGTGGAAGTGGAAAGGAAAATTGATTGACAATGTTTTTTCCATCTAAAAAAAAAGTCTGCAAGGGATTTTCTTTCATATTGTTTGATGGTAGAAAGATCATAGATGGTGATTTTACGAGTGATAATGATAGTTAAGTGATTGAGGAATAACATATCTTTATGTGTGAAAGAGACCAGATAGTTTCAATCAAGGGATTTGTACTAATCCAAGGAAATTCCTGCCAAAGACATAGGAAATGTTATAAGAAGAAGATCTTAATCATGGATGATAGGATAACACAAGTGTTTGAAAGATAGTATGTGTTGTCGAGGATCCTCCTATCCATAGAATAAGGTGAACTCCAGCAATTCCCAATGGGAAGGCTATGATTTACATGATACTGGTGGATGGATGGGTTCATTACAAACCTTATCATAATTGAGGACATGTTTGGGATTTATAAAAATTAAATTCTAAATGGTCTAATCTATTAGACATGGTCCGCAAAGTATCATCCATGGGATTAGACATGGAATAATTGACATGTGAGTATAGAGGAGAATGTGATTGATTTTTATATGGATTAGAATAATTCTACTATAGAAGAGTTTTATGTGGGAGTTGATATAGAGTGGCTTGAGATGATACAAATAGTAAAATAGGTTGTGATGAAGGAATATGGGAAGATGTGTAAAAATATTTAATTGGTTGTTGTTGTTGAATGAGAGGGGCTGATTGGCCTTGAGATGGGATGTGTGTTTGGGTTTGAGATGTAAAAAGGTATTAAAGAGACATTGAAGTTGAGATAGGTTGATTGAATGAGGGATTAGGGATATTAGGATTTTTGTGAGATTGAGATGAAGCAAGGGATGTATAATAGACCATTCGATGTGATACACTTGGCATGGGAGAAGAAGGATGTGAAAGATGCCAAGAGGTTTTTTAAATGACATTGTTGTATGATTACTGGATTGGTTGATATGTAGGATTTCCATAAGGGACATAAGATGGTGTAGATGGTTGTGGGAATATGCTAGAGCCAAATGAGGTTGAATAAGACATGATAGGTTGATAAGTTTTATAAGGACTAGATCCTGTATAAGAGATATTTTGGAATTGATTGGGATGAAGATATGTTGGATCAGCTGAGGCTGATTATAAATATGCTTCATAGTAATTTTGGGGATATACTGATGTAGATAGTTGTGCCATGATAACTAATTGTCAATAATACAAAAAAATCCCTAAGGAATCTATAAATTTAAAAGAAAAGTCAAACAGAAGAATGTTTTAATTATCTTAAATTAATTAATAAAAGGTGAAATGTGTAAGTTGGATAAGAAAGGTCCTAGAAAATAGTTGTCTAAGACTTGTTTTAGGAATGTTTGGACAGAGTCCTTGATATACCCGAGGGTACATGATGCACAACTCTATGATGTTTCTGGTATGAGCATGGTATTGGGCCCTACCCCCTCACTTCACGATCCCGCTGCGATAAGGGAGTTGGGTGATGAGACAATATACACTAAAAAATAGGATATTATAATCAGACAAAACATCAAGTCAGCTTCTCCTCTTGGTGATCAAATCCAGGTAGGTATCCCACCTTGGTGGGAGATGTTTGAGTGCAAATTATGTTTGATTGTGATTTGGTTGTGTGTGGGGGAAGAATAAGTGGATGCATCCAATTTACCTTTGTAATTAAAGTTATGTGATAAAAATGATGCATTTTTTTGTTTTAAACCCAAAATGAAAGATTGTTGTCAATGAGAACAAACAAGAAAAAAATGCAGTACAAAAAATAAAAAGAAGGATAAGGACTCACCTCTAATAACGTTTCCTTTTTATTTTATTTTAACAATTTGCGAAGCAAGTATTTCTGACAATCCACTAAATGAGCTTTCTAGAAACAGTACCCTGAAAATAGGTTAGGAAAAATAGAAAGAATAAAGAAAAAAACAAGAAGAAAATTACAAATTGTTAGGTTTTGAAAAAAACACAGGGAAATCAAAAGTGATTTAGCCAATCACAAGAAATTTTTTACCTATAAAAAAGGAAAAATAAAAAATATGCTATACTGTAAAAATAAATCAAATAAACAAGGGACAATGTCCCATTGGGCGTGCCAAGATGTTTAAATAAATTTTACCTCTTCAACTTAACCTAATAAACAAGATAATAAAACTTACGAAACCTTGAAATTGTGAGGTTTAAAGATACCCATGGATGACATGTGATGTTGTGCTCGGTGAAATGAATGATATAAAATCTTGTCTTGTAGAAGAAATTACAATCACAGACGCTGTATAAGGTGGGATAAGACAAATGTATAGTGGATTACCTATAAAAAGGCAAATCCCCAGAAGTCAATGGACTTCCTCGAGAGGATGTCAATCTAATTTTATTAAATTGATCAAGTAATGATAAATACAATGATAACTGATAATAAAATAATGATATACGATATAACCAATCAATACAAGGGCAAAGGGACTGATGTGGTCTAGGATATATACTGGTCTGATGATGATTCCTGGTCCAAAGGGATTTTGGGATCACAAAATGGCTTAGGGGAGAAAAGGTGCAAATGATTGATACACTTACAAAAGAAAGCTGAGTGATGAATTGATTAAGATGATCAACAAAATGTGATAGATGGCTCAAATGTAGAATGATAGGGGCCATAAAAGGTAGAATGATGGAAAAGGCTAGGGCTTAGATACCAGAAAGATAAGCTATGGTGATAAGTGGTCTTGGTAGACTGTTAAATGGGTGATTAGGCCGATTGTCAATGATTAAGGGAATCACTAACGATTTTGACAAAGTATACACAGGCTTATAAATGTCAAGACAAAATTGATTAAAATTATAAAATGATGAATTGTTAAAGAAATGATGTGCATAAAAGCACTTACCTGATTTCAATCGATGAATAAGATTGAAATAATGATGTTACTGGATATAAGAAGGCTGTGGATGATGATTATTTTGATGGTGAAGCTTTGGATCTGATAAAAAATGACCTTTGATGCTTTGAGGATGACTTGAGAAATGTAGCTCTATTTTACAAACTGAAAAATGCGTCAGAAAGCTGATTTCAAGATATTTATAATCATGCATAGATTCACTCGTGATTTCTATGAATCGCTAGCTATTCATCCAATATTTGGATATTTTGTTGCAGGTCTAGAATTATTGGTGATCATTGTAAAAATCACACAGCTGCTTCCAGGCCCGTGTTTTTTACACGTTTGTGAAGCTGTAGGTTGTGAGAAATTGAGGGAGCATCCACATGAACTCAATATATACTGAATTGAGCTCCAAGATATGTTGATAATTATAATTTGTGGATTGAATTTTGGGAAACCCTGATTTATAGTTAAATGATGATTTGTTGGTCCTGATAGGCTCCAGAACAATCCTCAAACTTGCTTGATAATTAGAAATGACCAGGATGAATGATATCATGTTAAAATGCATGTAGATACAACAATAATAAATTCTGATTGAAAACTAAGGTTCGAGAGTATGAGAAGATAAACCCAAAAAGGGACTACAAATTGATTTTAAATAATTGTTGGCAATTTAACCAATCACCGACAATTTCAGACCATTTGAGTTTGTTTAGAATTTTTTAAATTTTTTTTGCTAATTCAAGTTTTGTCATTTGTGTTTTTGAGGGAGAGGATATGAAATGATTTTGAAATTGTCATGTTCTCTTATGAGTTTTCAAAGAAAGGATTTATTTAGTTAGATGTCTTCTAATTTAGCCTAAGTTTGTTTGAGATATATATTATTTTGTTTGATTAAGATATATCATACGTATGAATATTATAATATAATATTTTGTGTGATATTGATGAATAAAATAATATTTTGTAAGTATATAAAAATGTCCATAGTAGATATGCGGGATAAGGGAGTTAGGGATGATTTTAATTAAGAAAAAAAATATCATAGAATTTGATATTGGTGTATATGAAGAAATAATTAACTAAATAAGAATGGGTTTAGGATACGAAATGTTGATTTAATTAAATAAGGATATATTTAATTAATTCGACAAAGGTGAGAGATATGGTGTATGAAATATCAATGTGTTTAAGTAAATAAAGATAAAGGGGTATAATATATGACTTACGATACGGGGACTTGATATATTTGATTAATTAATTAAGGATGAGGGTGATGAGGGGTATATATTTTATATGACTTGGTATAGGGATTAGATGTGATAATGAAGGGGGTTTAATGGATTTGGCCATGGGGAAAATTAAACTTAGGATAAATTATTTTTATCATATGGTGTGATTAAATATTTTGATAAATATATGTTTTTTATAACAATAATATAATGCGGAAAGTGTATGGATTTGTGTTAGAAATAATGGTATAGCGAAAAAATGAGTGTGTGAATTTCAAGTGTCTACATTGTACACAACATGTGTGTCTACATGCCTAAGGATTAGAAGAAGAATTAACAGGGGATTTGGTTTTATTAATTTTGTCAATAGGGAGGAAAATCAAAGAGATATCAATAAGCTCAATGCCTCTGGTTATGAGAATATTATTCTCAGAGTCGAATGGGCCACTCCAAGGAAGATTTTTTTTTTAAATTAAAGAAAGGTAGACATAAAACCAGAAATATTTCCTTTTTTCTATGGAGTATTTTAATTATTTTTGTCTTAGGTTTTTAGGGTTTTTAGTGTTAATAAGACCAGTTGTGTTTCACTTGAACATAATGATTCTCCTTTTATTTTTAATTGCCTCAGTTAATTTAATGATTTATTTATTTCCACTAAAGAAAACCTATAAAATCTTTATTTTTAAAATACATTTTGACATTTTTTGTCATGGTGACGTTTGTTTATTTTTATTTATAGGGAGATTGGAGTGTCTAAAAACCCTTAAGATTAACTACGAACATGTGAGGATTTCCCAAATTTTCCCATTTCTTGAGTTAGGGACAACAATGATCACATCCAATAGAGTGAGATGCAGGGAGATTTAAATGGAGGATAATGAAGATCTTGGATTTCTTTTCCCATCCCCAAATATCATCGAGATTAACAAAGAAGATTATCGAATACAAGTTCAATGAGTAGGGCCAGAAGGTGGTTTGTATCACTACCATCTGCATTTGCAAAGTGGCCAAATTGTGCCTTAATAAGTGAGCCATCAAGTGCCATGAGTGGTGCAAGTTCAATGTTGTTTAACACTAGGAATACTACTGGAGTGACCTCACCTATTGGAATCCAAGGCTGGCAATTCCAAGTTCGACGGAGAGGTGTTTTCTAGCCTCTCTCGCTCAAAGGGTAGGGTCATGTGCATAATTTATCATATCCACAATAAGAAGGGAAATCAATGAACATAAAAAATCCCTTATAAGAATATCGCCCCTGTCTATGCCACAGACACCTTAAAAGGGGATAAGGCCATTGAGGGCCTCATCTTCGGCGGAAGCATCGCTGGATGGGATGTCACTACCTCTACTACTGGGAACCTCCCAATATCAGGTGTGGCATGGACCACTCCAAAAATAGCATGCGCTGCAAAAAAAATTAAAAATTTGTTTGAGTTAGTAGTCTATCTGAAGACCATAAGGGATGTCAATTTGCATGAGCTTTTCAATTTGTTTGGACACATCACATATGTCTCCGTGGCCATGGATCAGAAGACGGATTAGAAGGGGATTTGGTTTTGTTAATTTCTTGTATAAGGAGGATGCTTAGAGAGCTATCAAATAAGCTCAATCAAGGTTCATTTTAAGACACCTCTAGAAAATTGTAGGTGGAAAATACCTGGTGAATATCCTTGGAACTAGTTTAAGCAAAAGATGAATTTGACAATAATGCAGAACCAAATTTTTGCCAGGTTTTTCAAGCCATAGAAACTTTAGAGTTTCAGGAAATAATGGACCGTTGACGCACGTCAACAAGAACCATTGATGTGCATCAAGATGACGTCAATGGTCCTCGTTGATGTGCATCAACAAGGTTCATTGACGTGCATCAATAGGGTTCGTTGACGCGCGTCAACAAATACCATTGACGCGTGTCGACACAACTTGTTGTCACACGTTAATGAACCCTATTGACGCGCTTCAATGACCCTTGTTGATTCACATCAATTTCCCCTATTAACGCACATCAATAACCCTTGTTAACGTGTGTCAATGACCCCTGTTGATGCGCGTCAATGCCCCTTGTTGACATGCGTCAATAACCCTTATTGACGCGCGTCAACAAGAACCATTGACGCACGTCAATAAGGGCTATTGATGTGCGTCAGCAAGGGTCATTGATGCGTATCAACAAGGGGCATTAACGCACGTCAATGGGTATTTTTGCCGTTTAATTTGGCCTATAAATACCCTCTCATCGGTCATTTTCTCATTTACAATTTCTGGCTCTTGATTTTTTTGTATACAGGAATCCATCATTGTCAAAGACGCAAGCACAACTATAATGGCAATTTCAAGTGCTTCCCAACTGCAAGCTCAGGACAAAAATCAAGAAGAAAATCCAGTCCTATCCATGGGAAAGATCATCTATAGGAATCCTTTATGCCCCCACATCCATATTGTTTTAAAGATGTCTTCTGAATATAAATATTTGATCGATGCATGTGAGTTTAGTGGGCTCGTTGAGATGCCCCATTTCAAAACAGACCCATATATTTCGAACTACCTTCTCTCGTCCTACAATACAGAGGACGACCTTTTTTATGTTACTCTGAACGACAACTGATTATTTTAATTCGGTATCGACGCAACTGACATCCATCGGCTTACGGGCCTTCCATTTAGAAATTTACCCTTTGTTACAATGAAGGCAACACTCATGGAAGATGACAAGAAATATCTCGAATCAACATTCGGTTTCCATGTTGATTGTAGGTATAATTCGTTTTCATTCATCATTTTTTATTCTATTTTTTATTGTGATATAATTTAATGTTATATCAATTCCCACTTTTTTTGGCATTTGTAGCTCATGTCAATAAATCTAGGCATGGTGTGGATATGCAAGCAATTGCACACCACTTTCTTGTTATAATGATTTCCTTTTTTCAATCCAGAATAGTTTTGTAGGGTCCTCAAATAGATATACCAAACTAGGCCATTTCATACACAGTTTCCACTATCTCAAAACAAAAATTTGATTGGTGCACCTATCTATAAAAAAAAATAAGAATTGACATAACAAATGCAAAGCTTTTAGAAAAACCTGTCATTTATTCCACAAACTATCTCCTTGGCCTTTATTACAAGGCTCTTTTAAATTTAAAAGACAAACCAATTCCTACTTGCACTGAAGAGGAGTTGATGAAGTTTTCAATTCCATTTGAAGAACAACAAGTATAAGCTATTAAGTTTGTATTTCGACATTACACTGTACATTTATTAACAATTTACGGTTGGCAGAGAAGATATATTGAAGCCCTTCCCCGAAAAAATGTGTTATCAAGAGGAAGAGGCCAAAAACACGATGAGGCTTCAGGAGATTCCCAATCTGAAATGGAAGCTCACTCCTCTCTGAACCCTCAACAGTTTGAACTCGTTAAACACTAGAGAAGTAATACCTTCTCATATATTATTTACAAATTCCAAATTTGTATTTTTATTTTCCAATTTAAATTTTAACTAATTGAATTGACATACAATTCAATGTTGATGACATTGCAGGGACTTTGGACCATGCGTGTGTTTCAGAAACTCAACCATCTTCCCCAACTCACTCAGTACATTTGCATGCATTCATATCTTCTCAACAACCACCAATTACTACTCCTACATGAACACCCTTAGCACCACGACAAACTACCCCTCTACAAAAAGGTACAACTTTTGAATACTACTTCATTTAATTTCATAGTTTTTGGATTGTTTTCTATTTTTTCATGTTTTTTCTTGAAATTTTCAGCACATTGTAGTCCTTCTATTCAAACAGTAGCATTGGCCCCCTCTCAACCAATAATATTTAAAATGCCAACTAGAGGAATAGGGAAAAAGAACATTGGTAAATGCATGCCAATTGCTCCGGCCCCTAGCGGGACACTAAACATTGCCTCCTCCTTTCGAATTCCAACCCTCTCACTTGGTGGCTTAACCAGTGCAACGAGCATATCGGTTTTGAATAATATAAATTTAGATGAAGATTATTTGGGCATTGATAGCAATGACCCAACTGGTTTTTCCAATACTCGTGACATGATTCAAGGCCAACAGGTATACTTCAATTTCAACATACTTTACCATATTGAATTACATTTCAATTTAAATTTATTTGTCTAAATATTGATTAATTTTATCACAAACAGGATCAGGCCACCCAAAGGTAGAAACAAGTAGCAGTTGATCAGCCCAAAAGCCCCCATACCTCTCCAGAAAGATCATCTTCATCAGATACAGATGGTGAATAGTTGTTACCTTTTCCTTTGGATAACTTAATTAGTTATGATTGCCAATCCCTTGTCAGTGAGTTTATTCTACCTCATATTAGTCAGCTCATAGAATGGGAGAGAAGGGCTAAAGTACTTATCAATGAGATTATTACTCATTTTGAAAATTATTGGCAAAGGGATAGTTTATACACAGCAGTCTAGAATCAACCTACGAAGATGGATTCCTTACTTACCCAAGTAAGAAATGGGACTGTCACGTATAAAAACAACTATAAAGATGACATTTTGGATAAGACATTAAACAAATTGGAAAATATTAGTGCTGAGAGCCCAGGCATATTTTAACAAATGGTCTAAGTACAAGGATCTGGTAGTAGTTGCAAATGACGAGAGTGATAGAGCGATCATAAGTATTATCACTTTCAAACAATATGTTTTGTTAATTTGAAACTTTCTTATTTTAGTAATATGTTGAATTGACATTACTTTTTTTGTGCAGTTGAAATATGAAAATTTGAAGAGTCAAGCAATTTTTTTCCAAGTTCACTTGGAAACAACGAAGAACAGTTTATCCACAGTGAATAATTTGAAGGAAAATATTGTTTTGGTTAACAAACAAAAAAATACACTGAAGCAGATAATTAAAGAGCATGGCTTCGACCCTGAAATATTATTCAAAGCTAAGGCAACAAATGATCCAAATTTTCTATCCCATGGAGATGTGAAAAAGCAAGAAGAAAGGATTTTTAAAAACTTGGATAGTGCAGCGGATGATCTCATAAGTTCTAGGGTTATTTTTGCCATTGAGGAAAGGAGTAAAGCCATAGGTGAAGAAAAAATTGGGGAAAGGAGCACAGGAATTGAATTGGATACAGAAAAAAGAGGGTTGAAAACTTTTATTATTGAGTGTGGAAACTTGAAATATTGAGTCTAAATTTGAAATTTTGAAACATTGAATGTTGTGGTCATGGTATTTGAATTTTATTATCTGGATTTGATAGCCTTTTAAAATTTGAAATACTATATAATCTTTATTTTTTTAACTTCTTATATATTATGTATAGAATTTTTAGATTATATATGGATTTTATGCTTTTTTTAATTTACTCTTAATGGTGATTGCATTAGATAGGAATGAATCATGATGACGTATGTTTCTTGTTTACTTGGATTATCATGAATTGTATGTGGACATAAATTTAGCTTCAAGCACGATAATTCTTCTTCTCTAGACATTTAAACTTGTTTTAAGATAATTATTCTTCTCTATACTTGTAATGATATGATCATGATAACATTAGAATGGATATAGATGATGATGAATGATGATAATGGATAATTGTTTTGAAAAAATGGAATTTGTTAGGACAGAGACATTTCTTTAAATTTAAAATAGATAAATAATTGTTTTAATAATAATTGTAGTGTCAGGATTATGATAATGATATGATATATATGGATAATGATGAATTTTATGTGGACGTAGATTTAGCTTCTAGCACGATCGTGGATGATGAATTGTATAATGGATCGTGGATTATGAATTGTATAGTATGGAAATATCTTCCTCTATAAAATTCAATTGTGTTATTTTATCCCACAAAGTTTTAAAAATATATCAAAGCATTTTGAAAATATAAAAAATAAATTAAACATAATTGTAAGAAATCAAGAAAGATGATATGATAGGGTTTAACTTACCTCTAGTGTTTTAGATTGCTATGAAATCATCACTGGTAATGTGCTAGATCTTTGTTTTACGAAAACTCAACACAAGAAATGGATTAGTAGATAGATGGGTGAGTTTCCTAACATTGTCAGTCCCGATAAAGTACCAACTTCCTCTGATGGATGTTAACCCACGTTTTCAAAAAAAAGAAAAATATTGTATTTAAATAAATGTAAATATATAGACCTGTAACTTCTTTAATGATAACAAGAGCTGAAATTTTTTTTAAAGTGACAAACAATAAGATTAAGCTGAAGAATATACCTATTTAAAGTTGAAACAATCCATTATCAATAGCTTCTTCAAACTCAATGTTCTTTTCCGTAGAGTGTGACGATGCACCAATTCCACTCTCAACGTTGGGAACACTTGTACTTGTATCTGTATTATTCACACCTCTTCTTTCACAAAGGGAATTCCAATGCACAATTTCTCTGTCGAAAGTAAAGGTTTCCAAGGAGTACCGAGAAACATAACACCTCATGCAACTTTCTATATTTTTATCCAACATGTTTCTCAGTTTTGATTTTATAAATGATAGTGCACTGAAAAACCTTTCGTCCTCCATAGACCCCAAAATCATTGTTTGGCATAACTCATATAATATGAAATATTCACTGATATCTTCTTGTAAGATAGAACTTTGATAGATTCCTCACCACATCCTTGTAATAGCACCACTTTTAGAACGTTCGTCTAATTTTTTATATTAGTTCCTCATTGTTGTTGCAAAATTTGTTGATTGAAATTTTAATAAATCAGCATTCAATATACCTTTGATTTCCATACTCTTGAACCCTGAATTCTTTACAAAATTTTCCATTATTGTACCCATAGATTTATGGAAATACTTTCTTACAAAGTCAGCATGACCACCTTCAGTATTCCAAAAATTAGGATTCATCACACCCCTGGCTTCAAGAATTTTATCTTTGGAGAAACGTTCTCTAATTTAATATGATAAGGATTATGAATTTTTTTTAAGCTTTATTCTTGTTTCAACGATAACAGAATCAAAGAGATTACGTGTCATGGGAACATTTTCTTGTTCTGATCCTATAATATCTTGACTTTTTTGCAAAATGTGCAGTGGTATGTCCCTCCCATTAACAGTGATGCAGAGGTGATCGTGGATATTAAATCTCAAATAGTTACTGGTATTTTTAAGATCTAATAAATCTTTCCAATTCTCAAAAATAGGTGTATCAAAACTATCTTGGGAACAGTACAAGATATCAATACTTTGACATACCATTTTTCTCATCCATATAAAATCCACAATATAGATTAATCTTCCTTATGCATACTTCATTAGTGTGTTGATCTCCTGCAACATTGGAAGAATACCAACCAATGTAAGAAACGTCTCTAAATCAGTTAAATGGAACAATAAGTCCCTCGCCTTATCAACTTCATGACGGTATTTGTGCATGAAACCAACCAACAAAGGATACTCCTCATGAACACTGCATGCAAGTTCATACAAAGAAATCCATCTAGTCTCAACATCTTTTAAAAGTTTTTTGTCATTTGTAATTCCAATTGCAAATTTCTGGAACTCAAGAAATCGCTTTAGGCTGCTTGCCATATAGGCATGAATTTCTCTTATAAGGTATTCTAATTTAGCAAAAATTTCCTGGTTGCTTACCATTTTATATGCTAAATTCATTTTATGAGCCATATAGTGAATTTGTATCATAAATGGGGCAACTATTGTTTGTAATCTAACACACAACCCTATTTGGTGACCCTGCATGACAGATGCACCATCTGCTCCAAAGCATACCAACTTCATTACAATTTCATAATCAGTCATTCCAACAATATCTTTCAAATGAGAAACAACTATTTTATGTAGGTTTTTGGCATTACAGTTTTCAACCATTTTCATAACACCCAACAGATGAGGTGTCCTTATATGACTTTCTAAAGTTTAGATGTGGATACATACCCATGCAGTGTTGTCGATTACTATCACTTCATCAATTGAAAGAGAGATAATTTTTGATTTTTTTACATTCTCTTTCAAATCTTCCTTCTCTATCATTGAAAGGCATTTTGCCATTTCCCATCCACTACTTTCAGACCAATGAGACTGAGGTACGTTTATCATTCCATTATATTGATACAAAACTTTGAAATCGAGGAAATCTGAAATCGGTCTTCCTTTTTTTATTATGTGAAATAGAGTAGAGAATTGTATGAGTTTTGCATGTAGATTTGTTTGTTTCATCTTACCAATATGCGATGTGATTGTTCCTCCCTTTTCCCAAAGATGTCTGCATTTTTCTACTCTGCCTCATATTCTACTGCGTATCTAACATGCATGCATTCTTTTTCAGCTTTCCACCTGTGTGTTTTGATTTTCTAGCCATCCACCCCCATTACAGTCAAATATTGTTTTCCACAATGTTTTTCTATAGTGTCCAACTTCATTTGCATTTTTTGTTTCTTTCCTAATTTCAACGTACATATTGTACATGTACATTTAGATGAGATCTCTTCAGAATTAGATGATTCTATAGGTTCGATAAACAAAAATTTAGCTGCCCAATCAAACTTGTATGATGTGCCAATGGTCCACATATTCTTGTTTGTTTTCAATGTTTTACTTTTTTTAGTAGAATTTTGAGCAATATCACAATCACCTGGTTTCCTCTTTCGTGAACCGGAATTTGAATTTGATTTCTGTGTCCCATTTTTCTTGGTATTTGTATGTGTGATATCTTGATGCAGTTCTGGTTGCACCCCAATAGGAAGAATATCTTCAAGATCTGGCATATTATCGTAGGTGTCATTTGTTTGATACTGTGCAGAATGCATGTCCACCTCAATAATACCTTCCACACAGTCAGTATTTTGATTCTTTCTGGTGGCATCTTTATGGTTGTTGGTATTTTCAATATCTGTATCCACAGAGTTTCCAAAATACTTGAACAATGATTTCTGAGATTTCTTAGTTACTTTTAGGTTCTCCGAATTCTTAGGACTAACACCTTCCATTATTCTAAATAGAATCCTACGTCAGCAAAAGAACCAAGTAGCGACTCCCTGTTGCGCGTCAACAACTAACCCTTTTTTGCGCATCAAAAGCACGTCAATAATCCTTGTCGTGTGTCAATAGGTTGTCAAATGAAACTGTCACATGTCATCAAGGCGTCAACTTTCTCTATCGTGTGTCAACTTTTTCCCTGTCACGCAACAACTGCTTATGACCTATCGCATGTCAACTCTCTCTATCGCGCGTCAACTACTTACCCCTTTTTCATGTGTCTGTAATATCTCCTTGTCATGCGTCTGTAATACCTCTTTGTCACACATCAACTATATCCCTTTCACATGTCAACAACTAACCCTAACAGGCTAACAATAATCTCTGGTGCTTAAGAGTATGTGAGTTCAAACTTCACAGTATTGGTAATTTGGTAAGCTACTTATGGTATACTACCTAGCGAATCACCTAGGTTTTTATAGGAGATGTTTTCAAATGAAGGCAAAGCCGACCCCAAAAAAAAATATACTGTATATTTTAGGCGAATAGGACACTGACCCGCTTCTAAAAAATCACCTTTTCAAATTTTTCTAAAATGAAATTTTTTCCATATTACGAATATTCACCACTAAAATTATCCCTGAGCTCAATGTCTATGGTTATGATAATCTTACTCTCAAATTTGAATGCTCCACTATACGTAAAACTATTTTTTATAATTAAAGTAAGGCATACTTAAAACCAATCATATTTCCTTCTTTCTATGGAGTCTGTTACTTATTTCTGCTTTAGGTTTTGTAGGTGTTTTAGTGTTGATAAGATCAGTTGTGTTTCACTTGAACACAATTATTCTCATTTTATGTTCACTTTCCTTGTTTAGATAATAATTTATTTTTACTAAATAAAACCTATCAATATTATCCTTCGTTGATTAAGATCAATAGGTTTCCACTTTAACAAACACATTTTTATAATTTTTTTGTAGGTCAATTTTTGTCTCTATAAACCCTTAAACTCTACCCCAGACGCATATGTATTTACTGACTTTACACATTTTGTGAGTTAGGGACAACAGTGCATGGTGTTTGATAGAATGAGATGTGGGGAGCTTGAATAGGAGGATAATGAAGATCTAGAATTTCTTCTACCACCATCGAATATAATGAGGCTAGATGAAGAAGATTGTTGAATACAAGTTCAACGAGTAGGGCCAAATGATGGTTCACACCACTACCATAGGCATCAAAATATGGATTACATTTAATTATATTCTTATATTTTGGATTGTCACCCTCTGCTAGTTTCTTTAAAATATATTTAATAATTATCTAGTTACACTGAGGTTCAATCACACCATAGTAAATTAACCTAGAAGTGTCTCACATCTCTCGAAATTCATTAGCCTAGTTGCCACTAGCATATATAAAAAGGAAAGATGGTTAGTTTATTATTTGTAGAAAAATGTCAGCTTCCATAAAATAATTAAAAATATTTTCCAAATATCTGCATGCTAGAATGATAATGATATTTTAAAATTGATAAGAACCTTATTCCAAAGAAAAATTACAGCCTAGTGGCCACCATCTCGAATAAAATAAAAACATGTTATATTTATGGTTTTGTAGATCAATGTTGGATTCCTTGAAATCATTAAAAACATTTTCCAACAACTGCATAGTTTAATCTTAAATAAATTTTAAAATTGATAAGAACCTTTATTCCAAAGGAATAATTATAGTCGCGTGACCACTACCACATATTGAAGAGAGATATGTTCTGTTCATTAGTTTGCAGATCAATGTCAGATTCCAATATTTTAATTTTCAGATTCTATTATATGGGACTTTGGAGTGCAGTAAATATTAATATATGTGATTTTCAATTCCAATATATGTGATTTTGGATTCCAATATATGCAATATTGGAATCCAATGTGTGCGATTTTGGAGTCCAGATAATTCCAATATTTAACATTTTGGAATCCAAAACTAGTAATTTCGAATTCTAATATTGGCATTATTATTTTGCTTCTCGGACTGGAATAAGTTCATATTTAGTGAAATAATAATTTTTTCATTAATGTGGTTTTGCATCAATGACAACACCTATTAGGAAACCATGCCAAGAATCTTCCCCTTTGTCATTTATGGAAAACACCTTGAACGTATCTTCCTTTTTACATTAATGAAAAATTAATACATGTATCTTACTTTATTCACCTTCTTCAGCTTCATAGCAACATGCTATATTTAGAAACATCAACTAAAGGTCTCAAACAATCTCATTTTTCATGATTTTTTCATAAAAATATGATTCTTGTCTTCATTTTGGGCATGCAACCACCATGCTCCCCCTTGTAAAAGCACTTCTAACTTCTGAACATCATCAGTAAATCATGAAATAGTGTAATCATACCTTGTAAGAGGCTAAAACAATATTAACCATCTTTGAGGCATGTAAACAAGAAAATTTTCTTCTATAACCATGTTTTGAGCTTCATAAGGGCATTGTAGCGATCTTGGAATAAGGGCATAAACACTTTTAACATGCTAATAATGTTAGTCTCATGCATCTCAAAGCATTAAATCATATCTTTTTTGAATAATCCATCTTCTCTAGGCATAAATCACACAATACAAGGCATATGCATACTCTTCACACCAAGAACAATATTATGAGACCAAAACAGAATTCTTAGAGCAATTTTGACCAATTTCAACATCCAACTATAGGTAAACCATGCGTTAACTCAAGAAACTATCACTCCCCTTGTATATAATGCCTCAAATACTAGCTCAAGAGCACAAATTTGAGCTACTAACACTATTATCATGTCTTGAAATCAACTTTACAACTTTCTCAATGTCCAAAGAACATTTTCAGTCTAAAATTATCATGATTGACCGAGATAAGAGACATTTGGCATAGAAAACTGAGATCATACATTTTGAACATTGTGAAGAGCATAGTTAGCCTCTAGATTTCTTATTCAAGCTCTCCCTGACATAAACATTCTTATACACACCTTGACCAAAATATACATACATGTAGGAGCATCTCCAAAACACTGTAGCACCATTTTGAGAAATTACTTCATTTTCCAAGAGAACTATAAGATTTTTCTTTCCATAAATCATAATATCAGAGTCAAACATCATCATATAGTGGGCCCCCCCACATCATTAGGAGTGAGAAAGACCTTATACACTATTCTTTGAGACAAACCTTACCTATCAAACCTGTAGTATGCTCAATTTACTTTCTAATGATCCATTCTTAGAATTTTAAGTAACACAAACAAACTTGTAGTCCATGGACAAAACTCAAATCTCAATATTGAAAATAAAATGATAAGTATTGATATAAGCTTACCTCTTCTCAGTCCATATTCACAAGTATGTAGCACATTTTGAACAACATTCACATACATGTAAAAGCTCATCTTCTTCATTCCTTGAGTCGTTGTTTTTACATCCAATTTACATACCTCAGTTGAGAAGAACATGATAACAACTGACAAACATTAGACTTTTCTTTGTTCCTTCACATTATAGCAACTTTGTAACTCAATTTATTGTACCCTCATCTTAGTACCTCAGATCAACTACAGAGCACATAGTTCTTTATGGAGAACATTGTATAGCTACCTTACAAAAAACATTAGGAATAATTGACATCATCCTTAAAGATTTAATCATAAAATACATTGACTCCATATGCATGATAGTGATTACAAACACATTACATTATTCAACATCTTCACACTTGGCACATCTACTTTTTTAGCAATAAACTGAGATTGATTTTTCATTCCCTGACCTGTAGCGGTTTCTTTTTCAATATTTCATACAAATATCACTTAAATCCTTTTCACATTCATGCTAATGTATTTCTAATACCTTTACCACCTATACACCACTTATTGATGCTTAAATCCAAGATTCATACTGATATAAACTTGTAGCATAGGCTTAGGATTTTAGCCATAAAACTCTCATAGTCATTTATGTATCTAATTAAGGAGCCTCTTACTTCATATTCACCTCTTGAGTCAAGTTCAAACCAAATATTCTTAGACAACATGATAGTAACTCATGAATATTTCATACACTTGAAGCACGCTATAGATCAAACTCCATCCTCTAAGTGTACTTAGCTTAACTTTTAGCCTAAATAACATACCACTGTAACCTCTTTTTATCATTACACTCACTGATACAAACATTAACTTGACATCCAAGATCTTGAATTGGTGAGCAAACTTCATACATTTTCATTTTCATCTTGATTTATTGTTTAGGATACTGTACCTATACCATACTTTCATAGTCTTGCAAATTTCACAAATTTTCAATGTCTACAATTGTCTCTTGACCTCTATCTTTCATTAAGGAGCACACATAACTTCTAGAGTCTATGACCACCATCAAGTTACCTTCTGTTATATCACAACCTCGATGGTTGACTTAGAAACCCTTTTCATCCTTTAGATGAATCACCCTTTCACTTGTAGGGGAGCATCATATCTCTTTTATCAATTTGAGGCACCTTTAACATGCCATTCCTATAAAAATATTGGGTAACTTCTTCTACTTTACTATTGATGCACTGATTCTTCTTGTTTTTCATAGTCCTATTATGCTTCATTGATATACAAGATATTGAACTACTTGTATGAGTTCCAAAATAATCTCCTCTGAATTGGATGATCATTGAGGTAGTCTTCACAGAGATGTGGTTTCATTTATATTTATATATGACAAAAATCATTCTTACAAAAATAAGACTTATAACTAGAACACTAGACACATTGACACACTCAAGACCTATTACAGAACATCCTTTATACATTTTTAACTAATAGGTCATATAAGTTGAGTACACCTTGAGGAATCACTTGGAGCAATATATCAAATTGCAATATCCCATTTTTTAGTCACCATACTTGACCACCCTCTCTTAGACTTAGGATAATGTATCATGCTTGTATATAACACTCAAAAACTAAAGAACATGAATCACACACACAAAATGCATCACACATTCATTTCATGGTGATTTAAACTATTAAAAACTCATTTACTTATGACAGAACCATGATTACAATGTTTCTTGTGGCAGATAGTGACATGAAATTCTTGACACCCCAATACTCTTTGAGCATTCCTTCATATTAATGTACATATTTTGGTAATATACTCTTAGCATGATGAAGAAAAACAAACACACTTTGACAACATCAAGTACTTATGAGACACACACTCTTGAACATTTGAATATCATGACAGAGATTAAATATGCCTCTTGGATGATTAAAAATCTAACAGATATTATCACATCATACACCATGATCTCAAACCTTATAGTCAAGACTCCGAATTTGTTCTTGAGGACACAACTCCCCCTTTGAGACACACTTCAAATGCCATAAGACTAAAATACAGAACAAACATAACACCCTTTGACATTTTATACAACATATATAACACATATATGACTTAGAACATAGTATCACCATATTTACTTGCAAGGATTGCCTTATAACATCATTCATAGACTATGTAACACTTTTTTTATCTCATAATAGTGATTAACATGCTCTTAATAGAAATACATCTTTACACAAACCTAAAGAATGAGAGATATTGATGATCACTCGTAGAATTCTGAATATTGACATGGAGCTTGAAAATTCTCACATATGATGGAATAGAATAGACCTTAAGAGCCTTAAGAAGACATAACACTACTATTTACTTCATGAAATTTTCAAACTCAGTATGTAGTAGATAGAACTTTTACAAATAAATTACCTTGAATAATATTATGACCTTGAACATAGACCACAAAAATCTCAAACTTCTGACAGAAGACACAATCCATGAGACTTTATTTGATAGAGACCTAGACCAATATCATGCATGACTTTGTTACTCAAACATCTACTAATGACAGTGACTAATGAACACATGGAGAGATTACTTAAGAAAATAATGTGACAGGTTAGACCTATAAATTTAGACACCTCTTGATATCAAGAACTCATAAAAACAAGGGGAGAGTCATTTTCCATACCTTATCACTCTAGAGGTATCCCGAAGGCCTAGTTTCTTCAACTCATCTTGTACAGAAACTTGAAATCCATTCAAACATGTGATCTTCTTGAACAAGTGCAAACATACTCCCTTGAGATGGATTAGGCTTGATGACCTTGTTTTCAACCTTGTTAACACAATAATTCCCCTTGACATCCTTGATATTTTTCATGGTGGGCTGATAATCACGTCTCTTGACGTTAGGATAATTTTTTGCAATAAACCTCTTTTTTTGACAATATCTTACAATATGACCTGATTGATGGCAATTGAAGAAAACAACATTCTCCTTCCTTCTAGGCTCAAACAAACTCAAGTTCTAACCACAATCATTAGCTCTATGACCATACTCTCAACATGAGTAACATTCACCATTGAAGAGAGCTACATCATCGTTAGAAGACCTTATTTTCAAATCCCTAGATCTATGACCAAAATCATGAAAAACATAACACTTTCCATTAAAACAAGTATCATACCTCATATGATTAGGTTGTCTAACTTATTTATAACTTATTGGATCTTCCCTTTTTATCACCTTCTAAGATGATTTAGTACTTAGACCAGCTTCATCACCATTCTTTCCTTCAAACCATAGGCTTATTTTGTCATTAGTGGTTTTTTTTCCTTCTAAAAATTCATCAAGGGCCTTGGAGATATTCTCAAATATCTCATACATTTTCAACTCACTAGTTACATCCTTAAAATATGATTCAATGGATTTAAACTTATCTTCATATTTGGAACATACATCTTCTTTCTCCTTTATGGTGTTGGAAAAACTTTCAACTTGAGATTCCAAAGAAAAAATGGCTTGAATATGCTTAGATTACATTTTTTTGAATTGAATTTGATAGTAATTAATACATGATTGAGGTATTTCATTCCTTCTTCTCAAAATGGCCATAATTTCTACAAACTTACCCATTAATTGTGCTTCAAAGGATCCCCTTCAAGTTGCTAGACTTTCTTCACAAGGACCTGTAATGATACAAATTGTTAGAAGCACAATGTATTAAGAGGCGGGGGGGAGGGGGATCAATCATATAATAAATTTATTTTCATTTACCAAACCATACAGTCATCCATTAGATTGTATATTTAACATCCATAATCATGTGTGCTTATTAAGATATGAAAAATCAACCACAAGAACAAAAAAGTATAGTAATCAACACAAAAAAACCATATGTAAGTGGGAAAACATCATAGGGAATAAATAACACTGAAACTATACTTATATTACTCAAATAAAAGTAATTTAGTGAAGCACCAACTTCACAAGGAGCACCAACCCCTAGTTTAGTAGAGCACCAACCCCTAATTTAGTAAAGCACCCACTCCACAAGGAGGCTACAACCATGTAAGGATGACCAAGAACAAACTCAAAAACCTAAAGATATATAATATCTGATAATTCTTCTGCCAAAATTTATATAGATAACTTATTCAACTCACAAACCCTAGCTCACACACTAGGTCTTTAAACTCTCATAATTTTGATCTTTCTTCACTTCTCAAAGATTTAATCACATGTACACATTCTCTATAATCTTATTCAACCGGTCATGATCTTCTTAATCCTTCAAATAATTCTTTCCTACCTACAAAATATCTTCATCTAGGTCACACTTCTCCCCTCTAAGAGCACTAGTTCAAAAATGAACAAAAAAAGCACTTAAATATGTTTTTCTTCCTTCCAACCTAATAGATGTTGGCACCTCATCGTAATTTCGACCCATAAATCTATATAAAATTAATTTTTTTAAAATTACAATAGCTTCTTAATACCCAAATAGGTCAGCCTAGCTAAAACCCTCAATAGATGAGCCAAAAATGGCTCAAAACCCCATGGGCACATTCTTAAAAATGCCCTTACATCAAATCCATATATAGTAATTACACATAACCATTTATATATCATTAAAAATTCATACATGGTTGCAATTTATCTCAACCAATCAAATTATTTTGTTTCTTGGGCCCAATTCCCTTTACAATTCTCAAAACAGTTGTTTCATGTACCTTTCAACACCCTGGAAACTTCATAATGCAACCAAGTGACTTATAATGAACCAAAAAATTTCATGTGGAAACCTAATGGAAATATAAGATCCTTTAGAACAATTCTAAGAAATTTATAAGTCATGAAACATCCATATATTCAATCTTCAGCTACATTTACCTTCACCATATCAACCTGACAAAAACTCTATTTCCAAAGGTTAGATTATATAATAATTTATGCATACATTAAAGAAAATAAAATGGATTATTTAGATGAAAATTTTATCCTTATTAACTTTACATTTGATATGAATCCTCACCCAATCCATCTCATTCTTAAAATAATATCAAACTTTCACTACAACACATCCTGTCTTAAACTACCAAAAATATTCCTACTCAAATAATGACCTATAAAACTTATCATATTACCTCATCTTGAGTATTGAATCATATAAAAGGAAATATGTCTTAATATAATTTCCAACACAACTTAAATCATCTCAAAACTGTACATGTAGCTCAAGTTATTCTCAATTTATTGAACCCTGCTATTTGAGACCCGAAAACTGACCTTTGACTAGTAAACCTTTTTGGTCCTAAAAAACATGAAAATGAAATAAATTTCTCTTAAAAATCCATGTAAATAAATAAAAACTCCCATAAATCATGAACCATCAATTTAGAATGTAACTCCTTTGGATCATCTTGTCCTAATACCCTCTTTTCTATAAAATAACCTTTGAAACATATCTAAAATAAAAAATGTTCCATGAAAAGCACATAATTCACTACGAGCATCAGAAGTTCAAATTTGAGTTGGATTCTCACTTGTTGTTAACCCTATATCACAAAAACAGTCCTAAATTGTAAAATCATAATCATGAGAACCTAAATTTTTTCTGAGAGAACTATGACTCATCCTCCTAACATCTGAAATAATCATAATATCAATTCCATTGCTCAAACTCTCTAGTCACTAACACTTACCTATGTTTGCAAGTTAGATCCTCACAGTAGAAGCTAGATTCAACTGAAATAATGTAATAAATCATTAAGTAACCTATGAAAATGGATCAAACATAAATCATATTTCATTATACACCTTATTTCATGGTTTCATGAGCTCATATGGCTCCAAACCACACTGTCATACCTCCAAGAAATCATACCTGCTCTAAATGAGCAACTGTAACCAAATGAACCACCTATATCTGCATCATGCCACTACTATGAGTTCTCAAACAACCTCAAAAACATGATATACATCATATCAACATGATTCCTAAGAATCTAAGGAGCACACACTATCAAGCTACACCTCATAGACATTTGTATAGGCTTGCAATAGCAAGAACACCTCACTGAATCCGATTATATCAACTGATATACATTTTAATTAGTATGTTAGCATCACGAACATTGTCATGACATCATCATAAGAAATTCAATTTGTCATTAATGTATTTTTTATCAATGAAAACACCTATTAGGACACCATGCCAACAACTAAGACTGAAAAACTAACTATGCTCCATTATTATTTTTAAATTTTACAAGACTATCTTGGGGTTTATAGTTAGTTTTTGTAGCCTAGATTTTACCCACAAAATCCCTAGGTGCTTTGGCACATCACTTAGCCTGAACTAAGTGCTCATATGAATTGTGCAAGGGTACCAGGTGCCTCTTTTATGTTAGCTTGTTCAAAGAGTTAGCATGATTAAACATATATTCCATATCCCTCAAACATGATTAGGTATAACGAAGTTCATATAATAGATCTAGATATTAACCATATGTAAGAACAATTAAACAAGAACCAAGATAAAATTTACCATGCAAGATCCATTCACATATGTGTCTACAATCAATATCTAGCCACAAAGATCCATTATATTAATTTTTGTAAAACATAGAAGGTTCATACATACATAGAACAATCACCATAGTCATTTGTGCTCATAAAATCCTAGCATAACTCTACCAAAACATAGAACTCATAACTCTATAAACCTTGAAAATCAATAAATATTTATGGGGTGGGGAATTTCCCTTCACCTCCCATGCACATTTCAAAAATAGACTACATGCTAATAATAGCCATGCACCTATACATAATAAACATGAGAGCATGCAAGCTCACTAATAATAAATTATCTAATAATATAACAAAATTATAATCCTACCATTATCCCTAAAAATATTCATGACGTTTGATCTTCTACTCATCCAAAATATCCTTTGTGTTATCCTTAAGTCTTCTACAAAACATGCACTGCATTCCATGTCTATACTTAGCCTCAAACTGGAAAAGGACTAAGGCCTAATTCCATACCTTCCTGGGTGCACCTTGTTTTCCAATAGTTCCACACATATCTATGCCTCCTGTGTCTCCACGCCCAATCCTCCCACGCTTTCATACTTAAGTTGTATTTCATCAACTCAAAATTACCCCACACTAATATCGTTTCCACTCCTGACAATGGGTAATCACAACTTATCTCTCCATGAATGAAATAATAAGAAATAATGAATGAAAGAACAAAAGAAATACCACACATAAAGAATGAGAGACTACTCGGTTCTCTACTCTTTTACATGCATGATCAACTATGGATATTCATTCTTAATTTCTACCTCTAATGCATTCCAATCACTTAGCACATTATTCATTTTATTTGGAATGTCTACAAGGACTGCCTCCACTTCAACCTTGACATCCTTCTTCTACCTTCCCCTTGTTTCTGCTCCAGGTGCTTTGTTAGGTGCCATAATTATAATAAAGGTGTGATCTTTTACCTAATATGATCTCTACATCTAATAAATGCGTTCCCTAGCTTGATTCTGCATGCCCTAGCTGCAACTTGAACCCTAACAATGATTAATATTCCCTACATGCCTTCATTTGTCTCAAACATTTCTCGTCAATGGAGCTTTGAACAATAATGTGCTAAACTATGTCTAGTTCTGTTCACACACAGCTCTCCACACTTCACAAATCACTCGTTATCTCACTCTTCTTCAAATTTCTCAAATGTTCTTGATCACAAAGGTAAAAATGATTTCCCAACACCTCCTTATATATATTTTTGAAAAAAATCCACATTTATTTCTCGCCAACTACCATTGTACTTCACATTAAATTAATGTTTCTTTAATTTTCCACGCTTATTTTTCCACGCCACAGTCATAACCTTCTGGCACACCTAATACTCCTTGGCCACGTACCTCCTTTCTTGTGCCTTCATGTGCCGAAGTATTTCACCACTGCACCTTTCACTAAGTAGTTTCCACTAATGCAACCTACCTCACATTACATTGTGTGTCTATTTATCCATACGTGGTCTTCATCCATGAGAAAATTTTCTCTATCTACACCTTTACTTTAAGCACCAGCACAAAATCTCTTTATACATATCCATCTTTCAAAAACATTGAGACTTGGTCCATGTACCCTGTATATACTCCACCCCACACTAAGGGTATGTGTGGTCCTTAGCACATGAAAACACTTAGATAGTAATCAGCTTCTGGCACACAAACACGCTTATTACACAAAACACTGAACTAAACTAAAAAATCATAGAAACGATGAAAAGAAACACATATAAAGGAATGCATTTAAGGAAATATAATATAGGTGGAAATACTACCTTATTAAAAACACCAAGAAGACTTATTTATGTAGGGCTTTAGCATACTCCCATTAAAGTAACTAGGAAACCATGTTCCATCTAGCACCTCTAACTAGCAAGCTCCTGAATCAAGTATATAAGTTATAACATACGGTCCCAACCAATGCACATTAATATTTACAGGGTGGTGCAAAAACTTTGAATCATAAACAACAACCATTTTTTCAACTTCAAGCTTCTTATCTTTAATATGTCTATCATACAATGCCTTCTTCCTATCATTTTCTTGTTTCTGAATCCATCATGCTATAGCGCATCTTTCATCCAACTGCATCAGTCTGTCAATACGCTCTTCAATTGCTTGCTCATCTGTCGAACCTCCTACGCGTGTAATATGTAAGGAAGGTAACATGAATTCCAATGGTAGAACAGCCTCCGCAAAAAACACCAACTAGAATGGTGTGGATTTATTCAATCTCTGGTAAGTTTTCATGTATGACCACAATACAAAAGAGACTTTATCATCCCATTATTTCCTTCCAAAATCACAAAATTTGGTCATGGTATGGCTTAATATTTTGTTGAAGGCCTCAACAGTTCCATTTTCCTAAGGATGATAGGGGTTTGTTTTATGGTGTGTTTCCTTAATTCTACCAGTAGTATCCTTATGGCATAATTAAGAAAATGAGTACCCGTATCACTTTTCAAACTCAATGGGCACCCATACCTATTGATAATATTTTCGCACAAAATTTTTTTTGTTATAGCTGTTGTGTAATCCCTTGTAGTCGTTGCTTCATCCCACCTTGCAAGATAATTTATAAAAGTTATGATGTAGCATGATCTAGTCTTGTATGTGAGTGGGGAAATAGGACCCATAAAGTCCATTTCCCATTTTTCAAAAGGTTCTGTGTTAGCATTAGGAATTAAAGGCATCTCATCCATATGCCCAGGATTTCCAAGGCACTGACAACGTTCACATGCCTTGCAATATTCTTTGCAATCCTTATATAATGTTTCCCACCAAAGGCCTGCTAATAAAATCTTGTTCATGGGGGCATCCCCTACATAGTGTCCACATGCAATTCCCCCATGAGCTTCTTCCATAATGGTTTCACGCTCATGCTCAAGTACACAACTGTGAAAAACTTCATCCCAAACTATTTTGTATAAGTCTCCACTAATCAAAATATAAGGCACGATGCGTATAATAAGTTGCTTCTTCTCCAAAGCCATCATCCCTTCAGGCACCACACCATTAATAATCATGATTAATAATGTAAACAATATTAATCCTAACACATTTCTCAAAAACACAACAATATCCTCTAACTCAGATGGTGTGTAGTTCACTCTAAATAGTTGTGCATCTATCATTATGTCCTTAATGCTCTGCACATCCTCACCTGAATTAATCCTTGACAATTTATCTGGGAAAGAATTTATTTTTCATGGCTTAGCTACCACCATGAAGTCAAATTCCTGAAATAACAGAATCCAATGTCATATGCACCCCTTAAAATGGGTTTTTTCACCAAGTACTTCAATACCATGTGATGTAGATAGAATATAAAAGGTGTTTCTAACAAGTACTTTTAAAAATTATGTAGCAGGTGTAATGAATAGAGCTCAGCGTATTAGAAAATGACTTGGTAGGGTGGTTGATGGTGCCAGCCCGGCCAAGCGAGCCGAGTTGGCCCTTAAACCATGTTTTTAAACAATTCAACCCCCCCCCCCCCCTTTTAATACAATTGATATAAATGATGGGTCCCTAATTTTTTAAATGAACTAGGATATTTAAACATGAGAAAACATTAGAGGAAGGGGAGAAATTTAAAATCATCATTTCCAACCAAATTAAAGCAGTCCTATGAAATGTAAGCAAGCCTAGAAAAACACAAGAAAGTTGTCTTCACTCGGATGCTCATATCTTTCACATTTCTCAATGAATTTGAGAAATCTTATACTCGTTGGAATCATGGATCTGAGATATACACACATAAATAAATAATCTTAGGAATTAATGGAGTTTTGGGGAACAAAATTACAAAAAATGAGCCTAATTCAGAATGGGAATTTCTAGGTAGTTGAAATTGTAATAAATGACAACATGGGTGCAGTTTTCTTCCTCCAGAAGCCAAAGGAAAATGATGGATGGGATCTACAATGAACTCCATCACTTTTACAGGACATTGAAGGCAATTTTTTGGTGGTTGAAATCAAAATCCTCCACTCTCTTTGTCTTTCTAATTTCTATAAATTGTAAAGAGGGGTTCATTTTGTGAGGACTTAGACATTTTTATTCTCTGCCCCTTCTCTTCTCCTTATTTCTAATATGAATTTAAGAGTTGAAATCCTCCTCTCCAAGCTCTATAATAACATTTTCTTGCCTCTTTCCCACCAATGATGTATTGTACATACTTTAATGGAGCAATAGATTTATGTTCTATGATGCATTATGTCCATCCTCTGTATGATTTTATTGCTTTCACTTGCCTCTCTTCATTATTGTGGTATATTGTGCATGTTTCTTGATGTTATTACAGGTTTGTGGGAGCTGTGTTTGATGGGAAACATATGGTGTTCTATGTGAATCCATCATTGGTTTATGGTGCATCTTGTCCACCCTCTCCATTGCTTACCTCTCTCCATTTTAGGCATAAGGATTTTGTCTAGAAATCCCCATTCTCTTAGTGTATCACCTCTTTAGTGTAGGATTTATTTCATTTCATGTACTCCTCTCTCTTTCTCCTTGGAATATTAGTTTAGGTATAAATAGTCAGTTTTCTTGCTATAGGAATAGTTGTGGCAGGTATGATTAGGAAGAGGAGCCGGCCTTCTCTAGTGGATTATCTCAAGCCCGCAAGTCCCACAGCTTGAGAGATAATCCCATGTTACCCAATCACATAGTGAGCTCAAGCACACACACTTGGAAAAATTGGAGGGTGCTGTGATTTGGTGATAACATAAATCATTGCGAAAACCTGGAATCTAACATGGGTGATAATGGTCGATAATTGAATATTTAGTAATAACAAATATTACTTTTATAGTTCTCATATATATCATCAATAATTTAATGGTCAATAGTGGTTGATAATTGAATATTTAATAGTTCTCATAAGATATATCATGAATATCACATAATTCAAATCGAGGCGTTAGTTTTATAAACCATGGGATATAGTCATAAATATTTTACTTGTCTTGGAATATTTGTTGTCTTCCCTTGTCCTTGAAATATTAAAGAAAGGTAGTAAGAATCCACCCTAGCGGTCGCTATTCATTGAAGATATTCTTGTAAAATTTAAATATAGTAATGGAGCATGTTTATTTTTTCATTCAAGTTGTTACTACTTGTCATGTAAGCACGACAACAAATATCTTAGCAGCCACTAACCTCAAGATAGTCTTATAAAAATTTAAATCTAATAATAATGCATAGTCATTTTTCATTCGAGTCGTTAAATATAATTATCATCAACCATATCAGCTGCTAGGCTTCGTGTCATGCTATATCATGTAATAGATTCCGAATAGCATGTTGAACTCATTGGATGTTAGGCTTAAAAAAATTCTACTTGTCCTGTTTGAAAGATAGCAAATATCCTAGCGGCCGCTAACCTCAAGTCTTTGTGATTTTCCACGAGAGCTATGTAATTATCTTCAAAATTAGTGGTCGCTTAAAATTTGGTGTTGGATCTTAGTTTAGTTTTTTTTTTTGTTTTCAGTAGAGTCATTGCACATTATCTTGAATGAAAGACAACAATTTTCCTAGTGGCCTCTAATCAAAATTCTTTGTTATGTTACACCAACAGAGTGGAATAATCCATGGCCTTATTGAACTTAGACCTTAGCGACCACTAGGCTTAAAATTTAATTTTTAATTACATTTTCTTCTCTTGTCTTGGAACATTAAAGAAAAGTTATAAGCATCCACCCTAGCATTCGCTAGTCTTTGAAGATAGTCTTGTTAAATTTAAATAAAACAATGGAGCATAGTTAATTTTTTCAGTCGAGTCATTACATGATATTTCTAGTCTTTGTGGTTTTCCACATGTGCTATGAAATTATCTTCGACCTTAGCGGTTGCTAGGATTCAAATATCATGTCAGGATAGGAATATCATGTAATAGATTCTGAATAGCATGTTGAACTCAGAAGCCACTATGCTTAAAAATAAATTTGCTACTTTTCTTGTTTGCAAGACAGAAAATATCCTAGCGGTCACTTACCTCAACTCTTTGTGATTTTCCACCAGATCTATGTAATTATCTTCGACAATATCGGCCACTTAAAATTTTGTGTAGGAGCTTAGTTTAGTTTTATTTTTTAGTTTTCAGTATATTCGTTGCACATTATCTTGAATGCAAGACAACAATTATCCTAGTGGAATCTAATCACAACTCTTTTTTATGTTACACCAATGCAGCAGAATAATCCACGGCCTTATTGACTTAGACCTTAGCAACCACTAGGCTTAAAATTTCATTTTTAATTACATTTCTTCTCTTGTCTTGGAACATTAAAGAAAGTTTGTAAGTATCCACCCTATCGGTCGCTAGTCTATGAAGATAGTCTTGTTAAATTTAAATAAAACAATGGATAATAGTTAGTATTTCAGTCGAGTCATTACATGATATTTCTAGTCTTTGTGACTTTCCACCCACGTTATGTAATTATCTTCGACGTAAGTGGCTGCTAGGATTTGAATATCATGTAAGGCTAGAAATATCATGTAATATATTTCAAATAGCATGTTGAACTCAACAGCCGCTATGCTTGATACTTCATTTTTAATTGCGTGCCTTCTCTTATCTTTGAACATTAAAGAAAGGTAGTAATATACTGTTAGGCTAGGAATATCATGTAATACATTTTGAATAGTATGTTTTCATACCAAAGCTATAAATATTGTGTTAGGCTAGGAATATCAAGTAATAGATTCCAAATAGCATGTTGAACTCAGCGGCCGCTAGGCTTAAAATTTTATTTCCTACTTGTCCTCTATGAAAAACAAAAAATATCCTACCATCCGCTAACCTCAAAACTTTAAGATTTTCAACCCGCACTATGAAATTATCTTCAACCTTAACATCCACTAGGCTTAGAATATCATGTAAGGCTAGAAATATCATGTAATAGATTCCATATAACATGTTTAACTCAGTGGCCTCTAGGGTTTAAATTTCATTTTTAATTATGTGTCTTCTCTTGTCTTCAAATATTAAAGAAAGGTAGTAAGAATTCTCCCTAACAATTGCTAGTGTTTGAAGATATTAATAAAAAAAATAAAATAAAATATTGGAGCATAGTTAGGTTTTTAGTCGAGTCGTTACTACTTGTCCTGTATGGAAGACAACAAATATCCTTCCGACTGCTAACCTCAAGTCTTTGTAATTTTCCACCCGTGATATGAAATTATTGTCAACCTTAGTGGCCACTAGCCTCGAGTCATTACTACTTGTCCTGTATGGAAGACAACAAATATCCTACCGACTGCTAACCTCAAGTCTTTGTAATTTTCCACCCGTGATATGAAATTATTTTCAACCTTAGTGGCCACTAGCCTTTTCATATCGTGTTAGGCTAGGACTATCATAAATATATTTCGAATAGCATGTTGAACTCAGAGGTTGCTAGGATTAAAATGTTGTTTGCTAATTGTCATGTTTGCAAGACATCAAATATCTTACCGGCCGCTAACCTCAAGTCTTTTTTTATTTTCAACCCACACTATGCAATTATCTTCAACCTTAGCGGGCTTTGAATATCGTGTAAGGCTTTGAATATCATGTAATAGATTTCGAATAGCATGTTGAACTCAGTGGGCGCTAGGCTTGAAATTTTGTTTTTAATTACATGTCTACTTTTTTCTTTGAACATTAAAGAAAGGTAGTAATCATCCACCCTAATGGTCGCTAATGTTTGAAGATATTCTTGTAAAATTTAAATAAAATAATGGACCATAGTTAGTTTTTCAGTCGATTCATTACTACTTCTCGTGTGTGCAAGATAAAAAAAATATCCTACTAACCGCTAACCTCAAGTATTTTTTATTTTCCACCTGCAATATGCAATTATCTTTGACCTTAGCGGCTGCTAGCCTTCGAAGATCATG
Source organism: Taxus chinensis (assembly GCA_019776745.2). NCBI lineage: Eukaryota > Viridiplantae > Streptophyta > Pinopsida > Cupressales > Taxaceae > Taxus > Taxus chinensis. The sequence continues at coordinate 593,217,019 of CM034151.1, read as the reverse complement.
TTGGGATAGGAATATCGTGTAATAAATTTTGAATAGCATGTTGAACTCAATGGTCGCAAGGCTTAAAATTTCATTTACTACTTGTCTTGTTTATAAGACAACAAATATCCTAGCAGACGCTAACCTCAAGTATTTGTGATTTTCCACCAACACTATGTAATTATCTTCGACTATAGTGGCTTCTAGGATTCGAATATCATGCTACGCTAGGAATAACATGTAATAGACTTCGAATATCATATTATACTTAGAGGTGGCTAGGCTCAAAATTTCATTTTTAATTATGTGTCTTCTCTTGTCTTGGATCATTAATGAAAGGTAGTAAGCATCCACCCTAATGTTCATTAGTGTTTGAAGATAGTCTTGTAAATTTTAAATAAAATAATGGAGCATAGTCAATTTTCCACTCGATTCCTTACTACTTGTCCTATATGCAAGATAGAAAATATCATACCAGCTGCTAAGCTCAAGTATTTTTTATTTTCCACCCGTAGTATGCAATTATCTTTGACCTTAGTAGTCGCTAGCCTTTGAATATCATGTTAGGCTAGGAATATCATGTAATATATTTTAAATAGCATGTTAAACTCAGTGGCCGCTAGGATTAAAATATCGTTTGCTACTTGTCTTGTTTGCAAGAAAGCAAATATCTTAGGGGCCGCTAACCTCAAGTCTTTTTGATTTTCCACCAGAGATATGTAATTATCTTCAACATTAGCAGCCACTACGCTTCGAATATTGTGTTAGGCTAAGAATATCATGTAATAAAATTTGAGTAGAATGTTTTACTCAGTGGCTGCTAGGCTTAAAATTTTATTTTGAATTATGTTTCTTATCTTGTATTGGAACATTATAGAAAGGTTATAAGCATCCACCCTAGTTGTCACTAGTCTTTGAAGATAGTCATGTAAAATTAAAATAAAATAATGTACCATGTAGTTAGTTTTTCCGTTGAGTCATTATTAATTGTCAAGTAAGGAAGACAACAAATATCCTACCAGTTGTTAACCTCAAATATTTATGATTTTCCACCCGCGCTATGCAATTATATTCGACGTTAGTGGCCGCTAGGATTTGAATATCATGTTAGGTTAGGAATATCATGTAATAAATTTCAATTAGCATGTTGAACTCAGCAGCCACTAGGCTTAAAATTTGGTGTTGGATCTTATTTCAGATATCATTTTTTAGTTTTCAGTAGAGTCGTTACACATTATCTTGAATGCAAGAAAAAAATTATCATAGCGGTCGATAATATCAATTCTCTGTTATGTTACACCAACGCATAGGAATAATCTACGACCTTAATTGCCTCTAGGCTTCGAATATCATGTGATAAACTTTGAATAACATATTGAGCTCAATGGTAGTTAGGCTAAAAAATATTTTTCTTGATTGACTTCGCAAAAAGGTACATAGATATATGACTACAATCTTGTATTACTATATTTCAAAAAATTCTAAACTATTTTTTCCTATAGGTAAAAAGGGGTTGATGGGACCCTAACCCATACAAAGTAATACATAATAGTAGAGAATGGTCAAGGGGATGGCCATTGAAACCCTCTCAGAGCAACAGATCCATACAAATAGCCACCACTAGAAATCGAAGCCAAAAAGGCCAATAACATAATAACTAACAGCAAAAGACATAGAAACTAACAACAGCCAAAAAAAAAAACAACCACCAAAGAGGAAGCCACCTTCATTCATTGATCATTTCACCCACCGTGTACATGTATCCATTCCATTCCTTATCTAAGCTAGCTATAGTGGATTTCCAATATTTATAGTTTTGTTCCGCTATCTCCACTTTAGGACCAGACCCCTCATTTTCCTTGTTCTTCATTATTTCCATGAATTGGATCATCTCAGCAAGGATTTTGAGATGGTGGATTGTACTTTCAAAATTTAGGATGTGAAAATCCATGATTTGAAGGATAATACCCTTCATCTTCAGCATATCATTCTCCATATACACACATCTTTCATTTTCATTTTTCAGTTGTTCACTAAGAACAATAGAGGTGAGCTTCTCCACTTTTTCCTGCAACTCCCTCAAATCAATTGTCACCATGTTTATCTTGTGTCTATTGATATTGGTGTCAATCCTACAATTCTAAAACTCCCTCATGAAAACATTGGATTTAACCGCATTATCTTGAGCATTAAACAAATTCTTCTGGGCAGTTTTAAGTGCATGCAGACTTTCAATGGCTTCCTCATTATTTTTTGATATTTTTCCCTCAGAGGAATCATGGTCATGCCCAAGATTATTCTCCTCACTACTGTGAGCGTGGATGGCTTCCACTTCCTGATTATCCTCTCTCCACCTGACCCAAGTCCTCAGTCTGCTACTCCCCTGAGTCTGAGCTAACATCCAATTTCTCACATGGTTTAGAAGCTCCTTTCTCCCATCTCTACTTTTTAAAGCTATCCTTAGAAAAATTTGATCTAGTTCTTTTTGCCACAGAATTCCCTACATCCTCCATGTTATCAACATCCTCATCGGTGTCTAAAATCAAATTCTTCCCCCCAAAATTGGCAAAATTCCATTTAGTAGAAGCCCCAATTCTTTCATTTTTTCCAATGAGGGGGGTACCCAACTTTATCATGGCTTTGATAAGGCCTTGATGCAAGGGCAGGGAGAAAGTACCTTTCTCGACCTGAGCGACCGACTTAGCTGGAGATAGGAATAGAAAATTTGGGAAATTATAGGATCTGTCATTCTGAATGTGATTTAACATGAGAAAATGATACCCAGAAATAAATTTATAACACCCTTCAAGGGTACTATAAGCCATAAGAATTTGAGCAATTTCATTGTAAGGATGGGGAAGATCTTCTCTTGTATAACCATTGTGGAGAGTTTTAGGGATCCCCTTACCTAGCATGAAACAATCTATCTCCTGGTTGTAGTCTGACTTGGGATTGAAGGAACTTTTCCCTCCTGAGGCAGACCCGTGATTTTAGCAATGAACTTCAGAGAGATAGTGAAGGAAAAAATTTGAACCCAAACATGGCCATATTTCTAGGTATTCACGACAGCTTCACTCAAATTTTCATCAAACCCATCGAAAATGTTGAAAATTTTTAACAAGCAAGCCCTGTTGAGTAGCTCCTCTCCCTCTTTGGACATTGTCGGCACCTTACTTCGGTTCAGTCCTCATGAGATCACCGCCCATTGTGCTTGAGTAATTATTCTTCCTACAGAGAAATTTGTACTTGATATGGCTCCCTTTAACACACTTGGGGGGATGATTCAAAATAACAAGGAGAACTTCCTAGACTTTGAAATGATAGAAGATAAAGTATAGCATGAGTTCAAGATTTAGAAAATCAAAATGCGTCACCCAGAGGGCATTATTACCTATTTCCATCCTCATTGGAAAAAATTTTGTTAGGGACACTTTCTTGATCCAAGATATTTATGAAGTTGGCTTCCAAAAAAGTTAGTTCCTCTACCACCTTAAAATCCTTAGCATCCACCCCCTTATTTTCCAAAACATCAGCCAATTTGTTTCCTTCCCGGAAAACATGATAGAAAGAGATATCGACAAAGGAGGCTAGTTTATTCTTAGCATTGTTGATAAAGTCTTCAATAGAAATAGAGACAAAAATTTTACCCCCTCTCATACACAAAATTATATTCAAGGAGTCGCCTTCCACAAGAAGGTTTTTGAACCCTTTCTCTTCAGCTATCTTCACCCCCAGAACATCGTTGCAGCCTCAGTGACATGGTTAGATTCTAAACTCAACTAATGATATGTAGTATAATAAAAATATATGGCATAATATAAGATCTGTAAAATGAAATATATGTTTGTAAATAGAATGATTAAAATTTATATTTAACAATATTTATGAGTACATATAATCTTCTTACCTTTTATTAAACATAAAAAAAAACTTATTAAAGATGTTACATTTAATTATTTCTACGTGGGAAAATGAATATAATTAACTACATATATCTACGTGGTAATAATGTAAGCATTGAACATTCAAATAATTAGTCACAAAAATTTCTTTCATATTAAAAAAAATTAAAGGAGGTAGAAATGATTACCTAAACTATACAAAATCAAACCATTACAATTTTTTTAAAAATGAATATGTGACTCATGTTTTGCAACTGGGGATAGATGTCACCACTTACCAGAAAGAATAAACGCAAGAAGGAGAATGAAAATTCTAAAAAACATTAACCAAAGAGACACATAGGAGGGCTACATGGGGAACCTATTTAACAGACATGAATATGTGTGTTAGGGTTAAACATAAAAATGGGTTTTGCAAAAGAAAAAATATTGTAAAAAGGATTACAATTTATTCGGACAAGGCAGGAAAAAAAATGTGGTTTCAGACAGAGCAACACATTTTGACAAGGAGATGAAATAGAACTGTAAAAGTGAAGGAGGGAAAGGCAGGGACGGATTGCGGTGTAAAACACAAGAACTATATGAAAACATACCTAATGAAATTTCTCGTCATCAACTATGGTACACATATAATAACATGGATTATTTTTATGCATACCTGTTTTAGTAGTATCTCAAATTTTACGTGTTTGATAGTGATTGTATAGTGCCAACATTTTACACACACAAATACAATAGTAAAATACCAGGATAAATTTTTATTTTTATTTACTTATATTGCTCACTACACACAACACAGTAAGGGCTCCAAGTACAGAACTCGATACACATGCGACAATCACATAAGTCATCGACTCACATAGACACATGTAGACGACATCGGCATGTTGACACTACACTTTTCCTAATGGAAGGTTACTAGTAAATACCCAACCACAAGAAACGTGACTTTAGGAACGGAAAACCCACCGACATATCATTACTTTAAAATGTATTTTAGTTTTTTTTTATTATTGGCAAATAGTTTTTTGAAAGGGACTATACCCTTGAGTACAAAAGATGGCCTAGGAGCCAGAATAGGAATGAGAACCAGAGAGAAAAGGATCAGAATCCAAATGTGACAATAGCTCAAAGTAGCCAAAAAAATAGCTACCCAATCAAGACAAAACAACAAAAATACTGCAAAAAAGCAGTAGAGAGACTGCAAAAAATCAACATAAAAACATACAAGAACTGCTAAAGCATCTACAACTACTTTTTGGCAACTTTGTCTATGCTGGTCTTGATATTCTTCCAGGAATGGAACATACCCAAAGTTATCATGTGGGCAGCGCCAGTATTATCCAACTACTCAACTGGTCCTTTTTCTTTCCTTATCATTACCCCCAAAGTGTTGCCGGAACTCTGCTGAGGTTGGAGACACTTTTGACATGTTGCTCAATGAACTCCTCAATCACCCTAAAGATGGCCATGTTGTAATCATGTCGAGTTTTGGCCTTCCCTAAATGGGAGTCTAAGGAGTTCAGCTTCTTGTAGATATCATCAATTTGGCTACTATCAATATCCACCTCCTCCTCCTTCTTCCTCTTACCTTTCTGTTTTGCCAAGTTCTTAACCTCATCCTTCAACAGTTTTCATATCAGCCTCTAAGGCTTCCAGCCTTTTTGAAGAGCTTTCCAAATACACATCCCAGGGACTGGCACTGCTAATATTTAGGAGGTCATGTGCAATTTCAATTTCATGAGGACCCTTCTCCACAGCAAGAGTCTCAAGGTTAAGCTTTCATAAGGTGAAGGGATCGAGATAACAAGTAGGCCCACTATAATGTAGATCAGCTTCTCAAATCCCTCCATAAATCTCCTTTCTTCAACATCTCTGTCGACCCTTTTGTAAAAGAAACGGTAGCCCTCCAAGCCAAGGCCAGTCGCTTCAGCAATAAGTTCTTCATTGACTAAGATCTTCTGCCCCCCATATTCGACAGTCCGCTCCTTCCAATCCTTCGCAAAACACACAGAGATGCTTTGATCATGCCCCTGAACCTTCTCTATGAAGTTTGTGATGCCACCCTTGCTGAGAATGCTCCATAGCTCAATATTATCCTTCCAGTCTGGGTCTGCACTAGGCTCAATTTGGCAAGGGGGACCCCCCATCTTCTCTGTGCTTAACTGTTTGTAACAAATTCCCAAATTCTTGTGAGCGCTGAAGCTAGTCCACTTTTTGCTATTGTAATCCACACAATATTAGAAATGAGAGCCGTTGCTTTTCCCATGAACGGTTGCGTGTCTGATGATCTGAGCCTGCGGAAAATCACATGTGGGAATAGCCCGCTCCCTGTCATCAATCACATTACTGTTGTCTTCGGTTTCCATAGAGCTTTGTATCCGACTTTTAGCAGTCGCAGTGCAACCCACATGCGCGATTTTCAAATCAATGTAACTCCACTTGGAATTCCCCATATAATTCACACTATCTTGATTATTTGACATGATTTGCATAATCATATTCTTTAAGTCAACATGTGTGGGAGTATTATTGATGCTGATCCACACCAAAAAATCATAACTCAGCTCTAGATATTGCTTGCGTATAGAAATCCGCATGAATGCTGTTATGAAGCTACTTAGGGATGCTATTATTATCCCAAACAGTGAGGTTAACATTAATGCCATAATTAGCCAGCGCATCCGCCAATTTATTACCCTCCCCGGTAAGTATGCATGATCCTGATGATATTGAAAGTATGACTAATACTTATGGACTCTGAGATAAAATCCTTGATGCTCTAACTTGGAGATGAGCACTGTTTAAGAAGATTAATGATATTCAGGGAGTCCCCTTCAATAATGAGGTTCTGAATATTTTGAGTCTGGGCAATTCTCAGGCCCCCATAGAGAAGATAATGCTTCGGCAAAATGATTAGTTTGAATACCCATTTTCCCAGCATACGCAGCAATCAGATTACCTTTATGATCCCGTATCGCTCCTCCCCCTGCCACAATCCCATGGTTTCCCTTAGAGGGCCCCATCAAAGTTTAACTTATACCAATTAAAATTAGGAGGATGCCATTTAATCAAGGATCTATCAATGCTATTCCTGGGATTGCTCCGACTATTGACAGTTCCTATCTGCTAATTGGATAAGATGTATTCTTCATTCTCTGGATATCTCTTGTTCTTTGGGGGGTTTTAAATCTAGCAATATTCTCTTTGATACCATTAGAAATTTTACCAATACTAATTTTATAGTTTTTCTTCTTATTTTTGAATATAATATCATTTCTATCCTTCCATATCCTCTAGATTAAATGAGGGATAACTAGCTTCCAGATCCTTTTAACAACACAATTCCTAAAGGGTGGGTTCCATTGAGTCCATAGCTGATTAAGATCCTTCGGCAACACCCAGAGAGCTTCAAATTTATAGAGGGAAAAACTCCATATTCTGGTGGCATACTCACAATGTATGAACAGGTGGCTGAATATCCTCATAATCTTTCTTACAAAGGTGGCACCTATTAGGGATTATGAATCCTCTTCTCATCAGGTTGTCAGTGGTAAGAATCCTGCCTCTGATATCCAGCCAAAGGAAAAAAATTATTTTGGGAGTTAATTTAGACATCCAAATCTTGTTCCAATTGAACTCTGTTTGACTACTGTGGAAGAAATTATTATATCCAATTTTGACAGAGTAATTCCCATCATTGGAATTATTCCATACCAGCTCATCCTTGGAATCCAGCTAACTTAATGGAATAAGATCTAATTGATCTTGAAGGGAGGAAGTAATTTGCTTCAGATCATTTCTCTCCACAGTAAGTTTTTTCCAATTCTTGCTAGTACCATTTCCCTCAATATAGTCCTTGATTTTAATGCCATACTTGCTTATAAGACTCTCCTTAACCGTCCCAAATCTATCCATGAGATTTCCATTAAACCAATTATCCTCCCAGAAGTTTATGTCCCTACCATCCCCCACTTTCCATTTGCTGCCCTGCTTGATGAAATTTCTGCTCTTGACCAGATTATTCCAAAAAATGGAACCATAGGGGAGGTGCTCATCTTATAGGAAAGAGTACACAGTTTGATGATTTAAATATTTTGCTTTGATTAAATCAATCCAGGGTTGTTTCTCAGACAGCATTCTCCAGCCCATTTTAGCAATGAGGGCCTCATTCATTTTCTCAATATCTTTTATACCCAGACCTCCCATAAACTTCGGGGTGCAAACCTTATCCCAAGCCACTAAGTGAAATTTGAAATTCTCTTCCATGCCTTGCCATAAAAAAAAATTTGAATCCTTTCAATTTTATCTCTGAAGGAAGAGGGGATCTTGTAGAGTGACATGACATAAATGGGCAGATTTTGAAGAGTACTTTTAATGAGCAGGCACTTACCAGCACTAGATAAAATGGCTCCTTTCCAACCAGCCATTTTTTTTGAAATCTTTCCAATAAATTATCCCACACCTTGCAAGAGACTTTCCTAGTGTCGAGAGGAAGGCCCAAGTAAGTGGCTGGAAGCACACTTATTTTACAACCCAGAATTTTAGCAATTTTAAGCTACCTTTCCTCAGGAGTGTTGAAAAAGAAGATGGTGCTTTTATCATAATTTATCTCTTGCCCAGAAGCAGATTCGTAGAGCCGCAGTAAATCCTTGGTAGCCTTGGCTTCAATGACTGACGCCAGAAGAAGAAGGATAGTGTCATCCGCAAATTGCTGATGGGAGACAGCTTGACTGATGGAAGTGGGCTTAGAGCCATTTAAAAGCCCGTCATTAACCGCTTTGCCAATTGTTCTACTAAGGCTGTCAGCCAAAAGAATGAAGAGTAAGGGGGAGATAGGGTCCACTTGTCTAAGTCCTCTACTGCTAGTGAAAAAACCCACAGGCTCACCATTAACTACCACAGAGAATCTGGTCGTAGAGATACAAGCCTTAATAATTCTTCTAAATTTTTTCGGAAACCCAAATTTTGTTAAGACTTTGTCAAGGAAAACCCAAGAGACCTTGTCAAAAGCTTTATTCATATCAAGCTTGAGGACCATATTTGCCTTTTTATTATTTTCCATAGAATGTATGGTCTCGTGAACCATAATCACTCCGTCTTGTATAATCCTACCTTTGATGAAGCCACTCTGCTGCCGTGAGATAAGTTCATTCATAATAAGCTGAAGCCTAGTAGTAATAATTTTGGTAAAAATTCTATAGATGGCATTCACAAGGCTGATAGGTCTGAAGTCTTTGAAATCTTTAGCATCCATTTTTTTTGGGGCTAGCACAATGTGAGTGTTATTAATCTCTTTTAAAATATTTCCCGTTCTATAAAATTCATTCACCGCTCTGAGAAGATCCTCGGAACATATTTCCCAAAATTTATGGAGAACCCATCCGGACCAGGAGCCTTGTCACCCTCTAAAGCAAAAACAGCTTTTTGCAACTCTTCAAGCGTGACTGCTTTGGTGATACTTCTAAATTTTTGTTCCTCAATTTTATTTTGGGGGATGGCCTCCAACATAAAAGAAATAGCTTCAGAGTTGCTAATATTCCTCTCCTCAAGAAGTTTTTTATAAAAATCAAGCGCTTCTTTCTTGATGCTATTGGGATATTTTATGATATTTCTGTTGTTTTTAGAAACTTCTAAGATCCTATTACAGGCTTTGTGCTTCAAAGTGGTCATATGAAAGAACTTCATATTCCTGTCTCCCTCTTTAAGCCAAATAGCTCTAGATTTAAGTCTCCATAAAGATTCCTCTCTGCTGCAGATCGTATGCAACTCTGAAAGAATATTCTTTTCATTAACTTCATCTTCAACCGATATCCCCATATTACCCATTTTTAATTCCAGATCCTGAAGTTTTTGTTTTAACTTTTTTTTATTGTCAAATACATTACCAAAAACGCTTTTATTCCAGATTTTGACTTGCTTTTTGACATTTTTGAGCTTTTGAACCAATCTAAATTGAGCGGTGCCTTCGCCATTCCATCCCCACCATTCTTTTATCTTTTCATAGATATTGTCATGCTCCATCCACATATTTTCAAATTTGAATGAGCTTCTGGTGGGTTTAGTCCAATTGAGAAAATTTAAAGCAATAGGATTGTGATCCGATCCAACTCTGGGCAAGGAAGAGAGGTGGAAGTATTGACTGAGAATCCAGCTCGCTGAAATTAGTGCCCTATCCAATCTCACCTAGATAAACTCCTTTCCCAACCTTCTATTATTCCAAGTGTATTTATTCCCATGAAGATCCACATCTAAGAGGTTATGTTCAGCAATAAAATCAGCAAAATCCTCCATACCAGTAGAAAAGCTGGAGGTACCTCCATACTTTTCACCTATGTTTAGAGGGGAGTTGAAATCCCCCATAATAATCCAATTAGCAGAACAATGCTGGTTTCTAAATGTTTTAAGGTCAGCCCAAAGCTTCCTTAAATGTATTTTAGTTATGGCTAACTTTCCAAGGTCATTATTAGGTAAGCATGATTTTCTCCCTTTTTCCACCTACATGTTCTGAAAATTCGTTTCACAATTCACTTAGTGCTCAACCATTTAATTTTGCTCTTTACCCTTATGACAATCTTCAGAACTTACATAAGTATTTTTCCATATTTCAAAGTGCCTACAAGATTCTAATTCTCTCATTCTTATGTTAAGATTTTTCTTCTCAAATGTTTATTTAATGTATAAAATTTACTCTTGCTACACAATAAAATCTAAGATGAAATCTTGGGATTAAGGAAGACAGATTCGAGATAGCCTTTTCCCAAGAACATCCTTCAATCACGGAATAGTTATTTCCCTACCATTATTATTATAGTACAATAACTTGTTGAATTCCAAATTTGATTTATATATATATACACATCCCTTGTTTTCTCGAAGTTTGATCACACCATTTGACAATTCATATTCTTTGTAACACATGAAGTTTCTTAAATTAAGTCATAAGGACTCCCAGTGACATTATTTCCAACCTAAAATTTTGGTTTTACTCTCATATGATTTACTTTTGCGTTGCACAAGGGTCTCATTATTTCCATCGTTTTAAACATAAGAGTTACGAAAGTACTTGTTTGACATATTAAACAAGCACATGGTTAAGCTTAATTCCAATTTCACCCAAGGCTTCAATCTCTATCATAGGTGTGGTTAAGGTTAAAATGTATTTACCCTATAACCTTTCGTGAAAGATCAAGGCACTAAATTTTCACAAGCCCAAGACAAGACATTTATCTACGAGGGAAAAAAGGGTTCACTAACGAGAATGCAAGACATAGAACAACTATATCACGACCTTCATTTAGGTCGTTTGGATCCAACAGGGATTCCATTCACTGATGAAGTCAATTTCTAGATCTAATTTTGTAAGGCCCGAAAATCCAATAGGATACAAGGGAGTAATATCTCTACCTACTCCACAGATGGGAAGGTTACACCGCTTAGTCATTCCTTCTAACAAGGACTCATAAGGTGACTTCCAAGGCGGTCTTCACCACTCAGCCTGGTGTCGGACCTGAAGAGAGGACATTCTTCTCATGATTACCAAAACTAGAAGGGAATCGCATACTCTGAATAAAGTTGGACCATGTCATTCCTAAAATATGGGTTCACAACAATGTCGCTAAACCTAATGACTAAGACGGTAACTCCAACTAGGGGTTTTATTTACCTAACCTGGGAGGTCTCATTGAGTGAAAGGTTTAAGGTCATTCTACGGTTTTAAATTTCTTATTTGGTAAAAATGGATCACACATGCAGGAAAGCTATGCACGAGTATGTTATTAAGGGTGAGTGTTCCCATTAAAACTCTTTATTATGTTTGCAAGGTAAGAAGATAACCCAGTAGATTAATTTAATCGTTTATTGAATACTGAGAAGGACCAAAATATCTTAACTTCAATTTCAAATTTACTTTATATAAATCAAACCCCTTTTTTTTTCATACACAAATAAGAAACAAATTGAACCGGTGACTAGATGCACATTTCCTAAATATCCCTAAAACTAGCATATCATACATATTAACAAATTTCAATTATAACTTTTCTGTAACAAGAGACTGCATTAGGCAGTTATTCATTTTACAATGACCTATAAAAGTTACAATAATAATAAATAAATTACACATCGCCTTTTTTCGTCGTCATTCTTCCATCCTGCAAGACCCATGTGAGCATGATATCAGCCATAATTCGTTGGCATGGCATCCACCCTAATCAATCATAATTATGATTTTTTAGTTTCCCATTTACATCTGACAATAATTACAATTTGCAATCGAAATAAAAAAGGTCTCAAAACATGTATTCATTGCATTTCATTTTTCTTCATTTTATAAACCCAGGAGAGAGAAAGAGAAAGGAAGAGAGAGAAAACATCGTTTTGTCAAAAGTTCTAATGCACACAACAAGTTTCATTGTAGTGTTTTTAAACAGTTATTTATGTGTGATAAAAGTTTCCAGGGTGATTTGGTGACCCTACGAGGGTCCGCAGATTTCTACTTTTACATTTTCTCACTAGCTACAAAACATACAAAACAGGGCTCAGAGGCTAAGAAACTACTTCCAAAGGTTATCTTCCAATGAACACGCATACCATGAATAACTTTCTACGTGTCCCTAGATATACTAGGAGTTCATAGCAACTGACGGAATTGAAAAAGCGCGAACAATTTGCATTTGGAGGTTAGTTCTCCGGGGCCACTGGTCGTAGTTCACCTAGTTGTAAAATGACAAAAGTTAGCTTGAGCGCCCAGAAAACCACATCCATAACTAACGTTTGATGAAGAAGCACGCAATGAGACATCTCCTACTAGTTCCCCTATATAAAGAGAATTCATCAGAGTCAACAAGATTGAGAACTAGACAACCATGTTCAAACAGCAACAAGTTTTCTGGAGCAACAAGACAAAATTGGACCAGTTTGACCTCGTCAAACTACGAACGGAGGCCTACAAAACGACTTCGCCAAAATATCCCAAAAAGTTCTCTTTCCTATACTGAATGTTCCATGCATTTTTCTAGTATAAATGCTAGAGGTTTGCGAAGACAAAACGTGATTTCTCTTTCCGGGTTTCAAATGGTGGTCCAAAACGAAAGCCAACTTTCTAGTTTTAACAACTCTCTACTGTTGTAAATCGATGTAACAGGGCTCATATAAGAGCGTCAAAAGGATGTCATATGATCATTTCAGGTCAAACCAAAAATCATGGCGACTCCTTGTATACCAATGTACATGAATGAAACTTCACATCTTGTTTCCAGAGTTGCGAAGGGTACTTGGTGAGTCTCTGAAAGTTACAAAATTTAACTATTTAAAACCAAGAGAAGGTCAACTTTATCAATGGGGAGACAAATTCGTCTAGTCAATAGAACAATATTGTCACGGTCAAGAAGGGTAAGAGTTTTCTAAATCATCTCGAAGTGAGGGTGATAGTTCATGGTTTAAAGTAGACAAGTTATAACGACTTCGAGAGTTGCGACACGACACTTTATTGTTTTGCAATGAGTTAAAGAGACATTTAACTGTATTAAAAAAAATCCTAATAATTTAAAATTCTATTTAGTTGCAAAAGAGAACTAAAACACGATATTTATGAGAGGTAAGGGAAGAAGAACCATGCCTAGGAACGATGAGCGAAAACGGGGATAAGGTGCTCCAAGTGGTTTACACTCGCGATCCGTAGGGACCACCATTGATGTCACATGATGCCAGATAATCACATGCAAACCAAACCATTCGTTGTGCCCCCATGTCTCATCCCGATCCCTGAGACGGAATTTTCTATGTCAAACAAATCACACGCCTTTTCAACAAGTCCATTTTGCGCATATCCCAATTTAAAACGCTTATTTTGGCGCAGCTGAGAGGGTGTTTTAAAAAAAATTGTTAAGTGTTGCTTTACCACTGCCAAATCCATTTCCTTCAAAGTTTCAAAGGCATTTACAACAAGCTCATCCACAAATACCCTAAAACCATTGCATTCCACGAGACTAAAATATTTGAGGCATTTTTTTCGAACAGTCCAATGCCTTTTTTAACAGATCCATTTTTATTTTTTTGCGTATCCTGCTATCATTGCAGTCCAGGAAACCACATATCTCTCAGGTATTTTGTCGAACAGTTCACAGGATTCCACATATTGCAAATGTATTTTCCAGGGCGCTTGGAACTAAAACATTCAAAAACACCTTCTCCATAATTCTTTGACGGATGTGCATACTCTGTTTCAAAGCTTCCATTTTGACAGTAGCTGGGAGGTTGCTGGAAAAAACGTTGTGGATCCTGACTTAACACGTACCAAATGCATTTGCTTGAATGTTTCTAAAGCCTTTTTAACAAACTCATTTTTTCCACAAATTCCTGTTCCAAAGCTTCCACGTTTGCACACTGGTCTAACAGGGCACTTACAACTATATTAATACTGGTAAAATCCCCCTCCCTTTTTGGTGCAGCTTGGGAGGAGCTGGCATAAAGAACAAAACAAAATAAAACAAAAAAAGCATATTTCCAATATGTTTTTTGGGATGTCCATACGTTGTTCTAAAGCTCCCACTTGATAGCGGCTGGAAGGTTTGGCTTACACGTAACAACACATTTGCTTGGAAGTTTCAAAGGCCTTTTCAACAAACACACTTGTGCATATCCCAAAATCATTTTAATCCATGGAACTGCATTTTTTTTCCCACACATTTAGACGACCAGTTCGTACATTTCCACGTGTTTACATGTGAATCTACTAGGGTGCTTGCAACTGCAACATCTGACAAAGTTCCTCTGCTTTTTTTTTTATTAACTAGAAACCCATGCAGGTCTGGGTGCGGCTGGGAGGATGCTGGTTTTTCTCTGTCGCCCCCCCCCCCAAACTCGCCCACTCCAAAAAGCCAATAAGACAAAAAAAACCCTAACAGCAATTTTTTTATTTTAGAGCTTCTTTATTTCGACCCACCTCATAGTTTTATGTTATTTTATATTAAATTATATATGTATTGTTATTATTTTATCTTTATTTTTTTCAAAAAAGAGTGTGGGGCACTACAGATTGTTAAAGTTACGTATTCTCTCTTAAACAAACTATCTGTGAGATTTTATCCACAATTTGTTTTGCTTATCTCTTTTTATTCCCTCCTCAATGGGCCTCTTGATTTGCACTTGTACTTGAGATCTATCCACAATCACTTTTTTTCTCATTTTTGGGCCCCTGAATGATATTATAATCACTTCTTCAGCTTTCTGTTCCAAAAAACACCTAGGAATCATGCACTCAGACCAGTAATTTAGTGCTTTTGTGTGTTTTATTATGATTTCAAGAGCTTCTCTTGTGTGATTTAAAAATAAAAAATAAACCCTAATACATATTTCTCCGGTGTATTTATTTTTTTCCTAATATATTCAACGAAAGAAATTCCGAAAACTAAAAAAAGGGGAATTAGGAAAATTTAAAAATTTAAATTTCCCTTTCGTAAATTAAAAGTGTGGGATTTTGAAATTTCATATATTTGTATTTAATGTAGGGCATTTTGCATATCGAACTTTGAATGTACCCCTCATAAATATTTGCATTTAATTCAGGAGATAGAGTGGGATACAAGGAAATCAAATTTATTAATTTTACTTTAGAAACAAGTGAGACAACAACAATTGTTTCTTTATGAACTTGCGGGATTAATTTAAGCATAGTAAAAAAACATTTATAAAATAGAAGTGTTCAGAGCCGTGTAATTATTATAATTTGAAAAAAACACCTTTGATAGATTACGATTTTTTCATTATATAGATTTTATTTTGAGCATTATAATTTTGATGAAATCATATTTTTGCGGAATTTAAATTCAGTATTTTTTCATACAAAGAAATTTAAGGTGACCTATTACTTGGAAATAAAGTCACCATTTACGGAATTCCTACGTGTCACTATTTCATTGGTTACCTTTTTTATGTAACTTGATGTGACTTGTTTTATTGGTTGGTTTATATTTAATTTATAATTTTCAAAATGACATGTGATCACTTAAAGTTAAACAATTAATGGTACTTTCCCATTCACGGTCATAAACTACATACTATATTATATTGAGTTATTTTAACAACTCAAAAATTAACAATACAAAACAATGTACGCACTATAATAATGAATACCTAACATTCCCCTGCTTAATGCAAACATGGGAAAAAACACCATCTTCAACCAAGAAGCATGTCTCTTCGTAGCCTGCACATGGTCTCGATCCTGAACATTGACTGTGGGAACTACATCATCCAGGGATCATTCAACCTATTAGATGAATACATGAATTGGGACCATTCAACCATCAAATCAGTATGATCAAGAACACTTCCTACAATAGTATCAATGGTACAAATCTCCACATCATTATCATCATAGGGGAAACACAAACACTGCGCTACACACAGGAACAGGGAAGATCATCTATTCTTATTCATCAATTAGGATATGAATTTGTGGAAATATTGTATTCTAATCACATACCCGATTCAATATAATAGATATGATTCACAACACCTAGTAATGACAGATGTATGTGCACAGGTGATGTGATGGTAAGAGGGCAATATGCATCCCGAAGTAGGAGACATAGAAAAAAATGTGTACTGAGGCCGAATGAAAAACGTGGATGGTTGGAGGAAATATGGTACATTTCATACTCTTCAACATCACCCTTCTGAGTTTGTAAATTAGACGATATCTTGGAGACAAGTGAAACTTAGTTCCATCATCATTAATTTGATGTTATTTAATCTTCCACATATAAAAATAAAAGCTTATTCTCCTCAAATTAGGGAGATCATATATAGTGTTTTATATTCACTCTTTTCTTCCATAAATATGGATTGCATTCATATTTATAGCGCAAGTTAAAGGTGATCACGTTGTCCAAAGAGAATAATGCAAATATCTGAGTTTATAAGATGACGCGGCTCCACTTATAAAGATCACACACTAGATGTGAATGTAGTTATATGTGTGAGCACAGCATTACCCTGAAATGAAATTTCTGATGGAGACAACAAATCTAATGAAAATACACATAGATCAAAAAAATGGCATTCGTGAATGCACCTCTTGCAAAATTCCAATCTTCTCCTCTTCGAGTGCTACATGTTTATCAATCATGTGAAGTGATCATAATATGGACCAAACCGTAATTTACTCATTTGTTGACTTCACATCATGCTTTGGTGTTGGATAGGAACATGGTATGTGAGATTTTAAACATATGTGTCCACCATATCTGTCCACCTTTAGATTATTCGACGTCCTTTCATGCACAAGTATATGACTATGAATTGTATGCAGTTAGATTAGTCTCCTTTACCTCACTACTGCACAAAGGTACCCATGCCAAGCATGCTCTGATACCAATTCTAGAGATTTGGATAGCCGAAGGAAAACACAAAATAATACTAATCACCGTATATAACAAACTACATACTATATTATATTGAGTTGTTTTAACAACTCAACAATTAAAAATACAAAATAATATATGCACTATAATAATGAATACCTAACACCTCCTGATTTGCACTTTTACTCGTGATCTATCCATAATCACTATTTTTTTCTCATTTAAGCGCCCCCAAATGATATTATAATCACTTCTTCAACTTTCCGTTCCAAAAAATGGCGAGGAATCAAGCACTCAAACCAGTAATTTAGTGCATGAGCGTGTTTTATCATGATTTCAAGAGCTTCTTTTTAGTGATTTCAAAATAAAAAATAAACCATAATATATATTTCTCCAGTGTATTTAAATTTTTCCCAATACATTCAATGAAATAAATTTTGAAAACTAAAAAAAGGGGGATTAGGAAAATTTCAAAATTTAAATTTCCCATTCGTAAAGTGAAAGTATGGGATTTTTAAATTTCAAATATTTGCATTGAATGTGGGGGATTTTGCATATCTAACTTTGAATTTACCCCTCATTAATATTTGCATTTAATTCGGGGGATAGCGTGGGATACGGGGAAATCAAATTTATTAATTTTACTTTAGAAACAAGTGAGACAACAACAACTATTTATTTGCAAACTTGCAAGAAAACAACAAATATTAATTTAAGCATAGTAAAAAACATTTACAAAATATAAGTTTCTAGATCCACGTAATTATTATAATTAAAAAAACACCTTTGAGATATT
Organism: Taxus chinensis; assembly: GCA_019776745.2. NCBI lineage: Eukaryota > Viridiplantae > Streptophyta > Pinopsida > Cupressales > Taxaceae > Taxus > Taxus chinensis. The sequence goes on along the minus strand of CM034151.1, from coordinate 593,198,975 downwards.
ATGATTTTGTCATTATACATATTTTCTTTTGAGAATTATAATTGTGATGACATCATATTTTTATGGCATTTAAATTCAATATTTTTTACATACAAAGAAATTTAGCGTGACTTATTACTTGGGAATAAAGTCACCATTTATGGAATTCCTACCTGTCACTATTTCATTGGTTACCTTTTTGATGTAACTTGATGTGACTTGCTTTATTGGTTGGTTTATATTTAATTTATAATTTTAAAAATGACATGCGGTCACTTAAAGTTAAACAACTAATGGTACTCTCTCATTCACATTCATTGGCTCATACACGGTTATTGGCACATTTATTATTATTTTTTATCGAATGTGAATTCAATATTTTTTAAATATCATTCGCGTTAATTTTTTTTTAAAAATCCAATAAAATGTGACATCTTGCAAGTTTAAATCAGTTAATTACACAGCTATATAATTGACACATTTAGTAAGAAAATTTTAATTAGCGATAGAATTAAAAAATATTTTTTACCTATAAAAACCCGCCATAGTAAGTTGTAACTATAATCCATTAAAATGTTGGCATGTCGCATGAAATTTCTAATAACTCTTGTGATCGTCAATATTAGAATTCAAATTTTTAAATTCTAATATTTATTATAAATTTTTACCAAATTTGAATTCAAAATTTTTAAATATAGTGCGCACCAATTTAAAAATACATTGCAATAAAATGTGACACCCGGCAAGTTTGACTCGGTTAGTTAGGAAACTATATAATTGACACATTTTTTAAGAAATTTTTAACTAGCCCTAGAATTAACAAATACTTTTAACCTATAAAGACCCGCCATATTAATTTGTGAATGTCATCAACTAAAATGTTGACACGTGGCATGAAATTTCTAATATATCTTGTGATCATCAATATTTTGGTGTTATTTATGCTTTATTCTAGATAAAATAAAACGTCAGTTTTCGCTTCACAAGAATTTGAGATTACCTTAAAGATACGAAAGAAAATAGCTACCACTAAGATCCATTAGAATGATATTTTTGCAATAAATAATTCAAAATAATAAATACAATTATTTTATAGGGGACCAGGCTATTATTTTTAGTATGTGGTAATGAACAAATCAACATGTCATATGTTGTCCATCTATTTGTTGAGTAGAAGCCTAGTGGGTGCTAGCCTCTACAACTCCACGGTTTCCTTTCCAGCAATGTAAATAAATAACTCTACAATTTTGGATCAATAATATTTTTCTTTAACTATAATCATATATTATTGGCTATACAATCCATTTCACAACCAAATGCGGAACTACATACACTTGACAGATATAATAACTTCTATATTACTCATAAGTTTTTTTTGTCTAACACATAATTTATTTCGGTTCATATCTAGTAAAATACTTAGCGACCGCTAAGCTCCATTACTTGAACAAGATCAATCAAACAGCTTGTATTAAAGAAAATGCTTAGCGACCTCTAAGCTCGAATACTTAAATAAAGGAATGATTGTGTAGAAAATAGGGTAAACAATTTATTTTTTTTAACATAGTGCTAGAATAACAAATCATAGTAATAGATATCAGTGGTCGCTAGGCGTTTTCCATAATATATTTCAATGACAGAGATGTGAGATATGGAAAAAAATTATTGTCAAAATCTATGGAGGACATTGCATAGCTGGGAAAAAAGATGGTTATTAAAAATGTTTTCATGGTGCTCAAATAACATCATAGTGACTACTAGGTACACACCTTTTCATCTTGTCTATTTTTTACACATCGGTGGGCATAAATGAACAAGCTTAGAAACCGCTAAGCTCTGTTATGTATTAGGAGTATATTAGTGTTCACTAGGCTCAACTGATTTTTAATTTTGAATATAGAGATCAAACAACAGTTCGTATTATATAAAATTCTTAGTAACCGCTAAGCTTGAATACTTACATAAAGAAATGATATGGCAAAAGCTAGGATAAAAAATATATTCAAACATAGCACTCTAATAACATATCATAATAATATATATTATCAGTCACTATACATTTTTCATAATATATTTAGATGATAAATATGTGAGATACGAAAATTTTTTACTATCGAAAGTTATGGAGGTCTTTAAGAAAGTAATAGATTAGCACCTAAAGGCTAAATTGTTTATTAATTTTGAAAATAGAGATCAAAAAATAGTTCGTATTAAATAAAATGATTAGCGAATACTAAGCTTGAATACTTATATAATATAGCGCTCTAGGCTTACTGTTTATTGTTTATTGAGAAAGGAATAGATTAGCATCCTCTAGGCTAAACTATTTCTTAATTATGAAAATAGAGATAAAAAAATTGTATTAAAGAAAGTTCTTAGTGACCGCTAATCTCGAATGCTTACAGAACGTAGAGCTGGGAAAACAAACCATATGAATGGATAAAATGTGATCGCAAGTCATTTTCCATGTCAGTTTGTATCAAATAAAATGCATAGTAACCACTAAGCTACATTACTTACTGAAAGGAGTGGTTTGGCGCTCACAAGGCTCTACTATTTCTATTTTTTTTAAATATCAACATAATGAATATCATTTTCTACCTTAGCGACAAAGATAAGAGTTAGAGCATAATAATAGAAGTACATATTTTAAACTTGAAGATGTATCCTGATCATCTTGGCCTTGCATATTTCCAAAAATAACCTGTTAAACAAAATAGTCCTAAAAGATTTACTAAAAATTGAGGGCAAAGATGAACACAAATATTTCTTAGGAATAAATGATCTGAGGCTGTGAAGAGAAATGCATGTTTTATGTTTACCAATTATTCCTTAATGAGAATTTTATCGGCTGCTAGCCTCTATATTTTTGACGAATCCATTTTAACAATTCAAAAATCAATCTTAGCATGTTTGTTTTCATTATTTGTAATTATATTATATTCGATGGACTATCCCTGGAAGATCCAAGTCCTTGAATACATACCTTTAAGAATGTTGATGCCTTATGTAGTTCTCATTTGATATATTGTGCATAAAACGTAATTTATATCTTTTACATACAAAAAAAAATGTTTTGCGACTGATAAACGTCGTTAGTTAATGAAATGGAAGGATTTGATATTGTTATGATCAATAGTTTATTGTAATAAACATAGCCACATAGTATGGAAAGGTTAGATCATAATAATAGATGTACATCATTTAAACCTGAGAAGGTCTTTCTTGACCTTACATATTTTCTTAAAATCATCCTTCAAAGAAAATATACCTAAATTATCTATCACATATGCAGGATGAAGGCAAACATGATTCTTGCGTAGGATTAAATGACGAATTTCTATTGCATTGATATAATATTTTTGATATAATATTTTTTTATGTCCATTTATATGGTTTTTATTCTAAGGAACCCCAATTTTGTGTTTGATAAAATCAACAAATTTTTGTTGGCCTATCTCTAGAAAGGAATGGGTGAGATGAAGAAAATACCTACTGTTAAATGGGTTGACATTTCAATTTTTAAATATCATGGGGAAGCGGGGATTTTGAACTTGGAAAAACACAAATCTTTTTCTAAGTGTTAAATATGTGTGGCAGCCTCTCTCCAATCTTTGAAGCGTGTTTTGGAATATATCCACGAAAATAAAGGTGGCCTTCTTCCAAAGGATAATATCATAATTAATAAAATGACTAATGACTAGAATTTTTGTAAATCAATAAATTTATAAATAAATAAATTAAAGTGGTGGAACATTGTTGGTCTGTGGCTAATGAATTGAGTAGTAATGAATTAATTATTGGAGGCGATTCTCATATTATTTGTAACGTCCCAATCAAAAAGCTTGTGTGAATAAAATTCCTTTTTTATTGTTTCATTAATTACATATTGGACCTTAAATCTTATATATTAGAAGGTTACTAAATGGGAGGATTTTATATAAAATCGAGGGACTGACCAAGTGCTTTGTGATAAGATTGGTAAGAAATATGTTGATTGGCCAAACTCGCCACCTTTTCCAATAAAGTTGTACATAACAGCCCCTAGGAAACTTGTATTAATTACAAGTATGTGATAGCATAGTCACTCAATATATTTACCAATTTTCTCTCCCATATTTTCACACCTTTCGGGTTTATTTCACTGGATCTCATTTTGTTTAAAATGGCCTTTACAATGTTGTCTTTCATGTAATTTTCTGAGTTACAAGCATGTGATAGCATAGTCACTCAATATATTTATTGATTCACTCTCCCATATTTTCACACCTTTCGGGTTTATTTCACTGGATATCATTTTTTTTAAAATGGCCTTTACAATGTTTCCTTTAATGTAATTTTCTGCATCGGTTCATGAAATTGGAGTTCATACCAAAATTTCATGTCGTCATTTGATATCAATTTTCTAGATTTAATCAGAGCAATACATGGTTTCTATTTAGGGAGTTCTTGGAGAAGATTATCTTTCTCGTGAGTGACATCCGAGGGTAAATGTGGAAGTTGCTTCGAAATTCATTTTTAATCTTCTTATCATACATCTAACTAAGAATATGGATTTGGAGATGGGTCGTCACTAGATCAAGCCAACGTATAGGGTTAGCATGGAAGAGGAAATGGAAAAAACATCGAGTTCGTCATGGCCCTTCCTTTCTCAGGCTCGTTATATATAGGAAGGTTTGATGGACATGGCCATTTTTGGAGAGTTGTATAAACGGTTTGACATCCTAATGTGTTTCGTGTTTCATGTGTCTGAATGGGGTGAGATACCAAGGGTGGGACCTAGTTCAATCCATTTTTCTGACCTGCATGATATGTTTTCTCCACTGCAATAGGAACCGACACGTTGGGATCTTCTTCACAGGAAATTTCGTGAGGTGTACGATTGGCTAAAGAGTCGGGTTGCTGCTAGAAAAGAGCATCTTTTCCTAGAACCACCTGTGAAAACCATTTTCATCCTCATTAAAGTGGAGGTTATAGATGTATTATCATATGCAGTTACATAAGTGCTTCTAAAATCCATCAGCCTAAAAAAAAAAATTTGTTGTTTTATAGTGTATCCAGTTCGATTATTATCAAATCCTCCTGTCTATCTTACTGGTCTGGAATTTTTTGGTATTCCCAACCACTTGTGTTTTTGGCATAGGAATTTACATTGTTTAGTAAATTATTGATGGATCGTTTGGGTTTTTAGACTGATGCTCTTGTTATATCTTTACTGTAAAGGGAAAGGGAACTTAGAACCCTCCTTTAATTATTAAAAATAAGAAAACATTAATAAAAAAATTGTTATGTGTTTCACTAAGCAATTTAAACAATTAATCGCTATTAAATTTGGTTTGTTTGAAGTTATCAATTTTTTGCACAACATTTCTCTGTGGACTAATTCATTTGATGTATACAGTTACATAATTGCTCTTCTAGAGTTGTTGACTTGAAGGAAGTCATGGCCAATAACTCAAAGTTGTAAGGGTCTGACACTTTTACAAGGCTAAGAGAATGAGCTGCAAGAGGGAAACTTGTGAAAAAAAAAAGAATAAAACAGTTATACCAAATTAATGGGAGTGATGCAAATGTAGCTCATTCACATGAACCAACATTGGTAAAAAGGTGTTGGCATTTCTTGACTCACAAAGAATACAATTTTGGCACAATTAAGTCTTTTAATTGATGTAAACTATAAAATATTGGTTAAATGTATCTCTGAGGGTGTAAGACTGCATTCCTCATAAACATTTTTCTTTCCTTGTTTCAAAGGATTATTTCATTTTCTTTCTCACCGAATTGACACATCATTTATATGGAGAATGTAACAGTTTACAAGCATAAATTCTACTATCTTTCACAGTAATAGAATTTTTGATATACATAAACTCTCAACTATGGTGTTTTATTTTAATGATTACTTAGAGATATAGTTTATAATAATAAATGCTAGTAAACTTAATGCCGTGTACAATCTAAGAAAATAATACTTGAGTTGTTACAAGATATGTTTTTGGGGTGAGAGCATAAATATATTCTAAGATCCACTAGAAATCAAAATAACACCATTAACATTTAAGGCCAGTGTCAAATTTAAGGATGCGCATAGTAAAAATTGAAAGTGACAACCTCACACTCTAAAATTTTGAACCTCGCACTCTAAAATTTTGAACCTCGCACTCTAAAAATCCAAGAATTGCATTTTGAAAGTGTGAAGCTCGTACTTTTAGTGTGTGAGGCTTATACTTTCAGAGTGTGAGGTTTGCACTTTCAGATTGTGAGGTTCACACTTTCAGAGTGCAGGGCTCGCACTTTTAGAGTGCAGGGATTGTGCTTTCAGATTTTGGGGCTTGTAAATAAACTTTGCATGTGAGGCTCGCAGCTTGGACAATGTGTGCTCACACTTTCAAATTGCGAGTCTCATATTTTTGACAACTTTGAAAGTGTGTGAGTCTCCCAAATTTGACAATTTGAGGCTCACCATTTGAAAGTGCGCGGTTTGCACTTAGAACTTGTTATTGAATCGATTTAATGTTATTTTTTATTTTTAATTTAATACAATGGGATCATGACTTATAATAGTCAGCACCTGTTAACCTAACATCAAGGTTTTTTCACTTTCTTTTAATACAACAAGATTATGACTTATAATAGTTAGTGAAAACTAACCTTACATCAAGGTTTTTTCACTTTCATCCAATACCAAGGGCTCATGAATTATAATAGTTAGCGACCACTCACCTTACATCAAGTATTTTGCACGAATTCATTATTAATTTTTAATTTTTATAAATCTAACAGGATCATGCTTTTAATAGTTAGTGGTTGTTAGCCTTACTCCCAAAATGAAAATATAGAAAACAAAAAAATTGAATCCAATAATAGAAATATTGGAATCTATTAATAGATAAATTGGAATCCAATATTTTTACTAATTGAATCTAATGATAGTAATAATGGAATCCAATATAGGCATAAACGGTGATAGATTTCTTCCAAAACATGTAATACTGGAGTCCAGATTCACTGGAATATGTCTAGATTTATTGAAATAAGAGTTTAAATTTAATGTTGTATGATGATTTCTTGATGATGTTCTTGATTCTAATGTACTGGTTCATATGTATATCAGCTGATATAGTGGGATTCAGTGAGGTGTGTCTACTCTTGCAAGCCTATCCAGGTGCTTAGGAGGTATAGCTTGACAGTGTGAGCTTCCTGGATGTTTGGGAAGTATGTTGACATGATTTCTATAATTTTTTTAATGTGATTGAGCACTCACAGTAGTGGCCTGGTGTAGGTACAAGTGGTTCATTTGGTTACAGGTGCTCATTGGGAGCAGGTATGTTTTCTTGGAGGTGTGACAGTGTGGTTTGGAGCCATATGAGATCATGGAAGCATGCAATAAATTGTATCATGACATATGAGGTATGTTTGGGTCATTTTCAAATGTTACTTGATGAGTTATTGCGTTATTTTAGTTGATTCTAGCTTCTACATTAGGGGATTTAGTATGTAATCATAGGTAAGCCTTAGTGACTGGAGAGTTTGAGCCATGTAATTGATATTATGATGATTTTATATGTTATAAGGATGATTCATACTACTCTCAAAAAACTATCAGGTGCCCATGATGAGAATTTTGCAACTTATGACTAATTTTGTGAGACATGGTCAAGAACAAGTGAAAATCCAACTCAAATTTGAACTTCTGATGCTCGTTGTGAATTTTTTGATTTGGATGGGACCTTGTGGATTTCAGATATGATTTTAAGGTGATATTATAAGGTTTTACAAAAATTATCAGGTCAGTTAATCTTCAGGTTTTTATGAATAAATGTTAAGAAGATAAAGAGGTCTAAAACCCTTGTTAAAACCTAGCTAGCGGCAATTGACAGAAAGTGAAGTATGGTGACCTGGTTTTGATTGATTCATAAAAATATATGATTTGATGTTGAATAGGACTCCTCAGGATTTTTATAAATTTATAGTTGAGGTCATGGTGATGAGTGGGCCCCACCTAAAGATAGTAGTTTCTGGGAAAGAAGTTTTTAGGACAAGATGGTCGAAAAGGCATTGCATATTAAATTGACGGTGCATGATGTATGGGAGATTTTATTAATTTCCATATATGTTTCAGAGTAATTTATTTCAGGTTCATGGTGTTTTGAGGTCCAAACAGGTTGACTAGTCAAAGGGCGGTTTTGGGGTCTCAAATAGAAAGTTTCAGTAAAATGAGTATAACTTGAGCTACAGGTGGAGTTTTGAGATGATTCAAGTTGTGTTGGAAATTATATTCAGATATATTTCCATTTATATGAGGATTTCCTCATGATTATGTAATTTTATAGGGCTTTTAGTTCATTCTTTGAGCAGGAATATTTTTGGCAGTTCAATACAGGATTTGTTCTAGTGAAAGTTTGATGTTATTTGAAGTATGAGATGGATTTGGTGATGCTTCCTATCACCTAGAAATTGAATACGGATTAATTTTCCATCAAATGAATCCATTGGGATGTTTTTTAATCTATGTATAAATTATTTTATGAGCTAATATTTGGAAATAGCATTTTTTATAGGTTGATCTGGTGAATGCAAATGCATTTACAGATTGAATAGATGGATTTTTCATGACATATAACTTTCTCTTAAGTGTTATAAAAGATCTTCCATTTCCATTTAGTGGTCACATGACATGTTTTTTCTGACTATAAGTCATTTGGTCGCATTATGAAGTTTCCAGGGTGTTGAAGGGTGTAGGAAACAATTGTTTTGAAAATTGTAAAGGGAATTGGGCCCACTAAATGAAATAATTTGATTGTTTGAGATAAATTGTGACCATGTATGAATTTTTAATGATATTTTAATTATTTATGAAGGTTTATGGGTCGTGAATATGTATGGATTTGGTGTAAGGGCATTTTTAATAATGTGCCCATGGGGTTTTGAGCCACGTTTGACACATGTATTGAGGGTTTTAGCTAGGGCCGACCTATTTGGGTCTTATGTATTTATTTTAAAGAAAAATTATGAATGTTATAGAGATGTATGGGTTGAAATTATGATGAGTTACTGACCTCCTTTAGGTTGGAATGAACAAAAGCATATTTAAGTGTTTGTTTGGTTCATTTTTGAGCTACTACTCTTGCAGGGAAGACTTGCAACCTAGAGGAAGATATTTTGTAGGTATGAGAGCATGATTTTAAGGATGGGGAATATCATGATAGGTTTAATAATATTATAGAGAATGTGTGCATGTGATTATAGCTTTGAGAAGTGAAGAAAGAACAATATTGTGAGAGTTTGAAGACATAGTGTGTGAGCTAGGGTTTATTGAGTTGAATAAGTGATCTCTATCATTTGTGGAAGTAACATTATCAGAGATTAAAAATATGCAGGTGGCTGAGTTGGTGCTTGGTCATCCTTAGGGGGTTGTAGCCTCTTTTTGGAGTGGGTGATTTACTAAATTATGGGTTGGTGTTCCTTGTAGGGTTGGTGCTCTAATAAACTAGGGGTTGGTGCTCCTTGTGAATTTGGTGCTAACTAATTTAATTTTGTTAGTAATATAAATAGATTTTCAGTTGGTTTTCTTCCTCGTGAGGGTTTCCCACTTTCATATGGTGTTTTTATGTTGAGTATTTTACTTTCTTGCTCTTGTCGTTGATTTTACATATCTTAATAAGCACACATGATCATGGATGTTAGATATATAATCTAATAGATGAATGTATGGTTTGGTAAATCAAAAGAAATTTACAATAGGACTGATTCACCCCCCCTCCTCTCAGTCCCTTATGCTTCTAACATTAGTCTTTATGATTTTTCACCCGCGTTATTCAATTATCATATTGAACTCAGCGTCCGCGAGGCTTAAAATTTATTTTTTAATTACGTGAATTAATGAAAGTGATAAATATTTTACTCATCTTGGAATATTTTATGTCTTCTCTTGTCTTAGAACATCAAAGAAAGATAGTAACAATCTACCCTAGCATTCCCTAGTCTTTAAAGATAGTCTTGTAAAATTTAAATATAATAATGTAGCATACTTAGTTGTTCAATCAAGTCATTACTACTTGTCCTATTTACAAGACAAAAAATATCCTAGCGGCTACTAACCTCAAGATAGTATTATAATTTTTTAAATATAATAATGGTGCATAGTCAGTTTTGCATTCAAGTCGTTACATGTAATTTTCTTCAAGCTTAGCGGCCACTAGCCTTTGAATATAATGTTAGGATAGAAATATCATGTAATACATTCTGAATAGCATGTTGAACTCAGTGGTCGCTAGGCTTGAAATTTCATTTGCTACTTGTCATATTTTCAAGACAAAAAATATGCTAGCATCCGCTAACCTCAATTCTTTGTGATTTTCCACCAGAGATATGTAATTATCTTTGACATTAGCGGCCAATAGGCTTCGAATATTGTGTTTGGATAGGAATATCATGTAATAAACTTTGAATAGCATGTTGTTCTCAGTGACCATTAGGCTTAAAATTTGGTGTTAGAGGTAAGTTCAGTTGAATTTTTTAGTTTTTAGTAAATTCGTTACACATTATCTTAAATGCAAGACAACAATTATCTTAGTGGCCTCTAATCACAATTCTTTATTATGTTACACCAATGCAGTGGAATAATCCATGGCCTTATTGAAATTAAACCTTAGCAACCGCTAGGTTTAAAATTTTGTTTCTAATTACGTTTCTTTTCTTGTCTTGGAACATTAAAGAAAGGTTGTAAGCATCCACCTTAGCGGTCGCTAGTATTTGAAGATATTTTTGTTAAATTTAAATTAAAAATGGATCATAGTTAGTTTTTTAGTCGATTCATTACTAATTGTCTTGTAAGCAAGGCAACAAATATCCTATCATTCATTAACCTAAATTCCTTGTGATTTTCAACCGGCGTTATGTAATTATCTTCAACCTTAGCAGCCATTAGGATTCAAATATCCTATTAGACTAATAAGATCATGTAATATATTTTAAATAGCATGTTGAACTCAACAGATGCTAGGCTTGAAATTTGGTTTTTTGCCTATCTTGTTTGCAAGATAGAAAATATTATAGTGGTCACTAACCTCAAGTCTTTGTGATTTTCCACCAGATCTATGAATATCATGTTAGTCTAGGAATATCATGTTAAACTTAGCAGTCACTAGGCTTAAATTTTTGTTTGCTACTTGTCTTATATGCAAGACAACAAATATCCTACCAGATGCTAACCTTAACTCTTTGTGATTTTCCACCCATGCAATGAAATTATCTGAAACATTAGCAGCCACTAGGCTTTAAATATCATGTAAGGATAGGAATATCATGTAATATATTTTAAATAGCATATTGAACTCAGCAACCACAAGACTTAGAATTTCATTTTCTACTTTTCCTGTTTGCAAGACAACAAATATCCTAGAGGTTGATAACCTCAATTATTTGTGATTTTCCACCAGAGATATGAATATCATGTTAGCCTAGAAATATCATGTAATAGATTTTGAATAGCATTTTGAACTCAATGGCCGCTAGGCTTAAAAATTCATTTTAAATTATGTGTCTTCTCTTAGCTTGGAACATTAAAGAAAGGTTGTAATATCATGTTAGGCTAGTGATATCATGTAATAGATTTCAAATAAAATTTTGAATACCAGAGCTATGAATATCATGTTAGGATAGAAATATCATGTAATATATTTTGAATAGTATGTTGAATCAGCAGCCACTAGGCTTAAGAATTTGTTTACTACTTGTCATGTATACAATAAAACAAATATCCTAACAGACATTAACCTCAAGAATTTGTAATTTTCCACCCGCGCTATGCAATTATCTTCAACCATAGCATTTGTTAAGCTTCGAATATCATGTTAGACTAGGAATATCCTGTAATAGATTTTGAATTGTAAGTTTAACTAAGCGGCCTCTAGGCTTAAAATTTCATTTTTAATTATGTGTCTTCTCTTGTCTAAGAACATTATAGAAATGTAGTAAACATCCACCCTAGCATTCATTATGCTTTGAATATAGTCTTGTAAAATTTAAATAAAATAATGGATCATAGTTAGTTTTTTTATCGAGTTGTTACTACTTGTCTTGTATGCAAAACATCAAATAGCCTACCTGGCCACTAACCTCAAGTCTTTGTGATTTTCCACCCGCATTATGCAATTATCTTCTACCTTAGCAGTTGTTAGCCTTCAAATATTGTGTTAGGATAGGAATATCATGTAATATATTTTGAATAGCATGTTGAACTCAGCTACTACTAGGCTTAAAATTTTGTTTGCTACTTGTCATTTTTGTAAGACAAAAAATATCCTAGCAGCCGCTAACCTCAAGTCTTTGTGATTTTCCACTAGAGCTATGTAATTATCTTTGACATTAGCAGTTTTTAGGCTTTGAAATATCATGTTAGGCTAGGAATATCATGTAATAAACTTCGAATAGCATGTTTTATGCAACGACCACTAGACTTAAAATTTTATTTTTAATTATGTTTCTTCTCTTATCTTGGAACATTAAAGAAAGGTTATAATCATCCACCCTAGTAGTCGCTAGTCTTTGACGATAGTCTTCTTAAAGTTAAATAAAATAATGGAGAATAGTTAGTTTTTTAAGTCAGTCATTACTACTTATCCTGTAAGCAAGACATAAAATATCCTACCGGCCGCTAACCTCGAGTCTTTATGATTTTCCACCCGCATTATGAAATTATATTTGACCTTAGGGGGTCCCTAACCTTTGAATATAATGTTAGGATAGGAATATAAAGTAATATATTTTGAATATCATGTTGAACTCAACAACCGCTAGGTTTAAAAAAAAATTGTTACTTGTCATGTTTACAAGACAACAAATATCCTAACGGCCGCTAACCTCAAGTCTTTGTGATTTTCCACCTAAGCTATGTAAATATCTTCAACATTAGCGGTTGTTAGGCTTTGAATACCGTGTTAGGATAGGAATATCATATAATAAACTTTGAATAACATGTTCTACTTAGCATCCACTAGGCTTAAAATATTATTTTTAATTACATTTATTCTCTTGTCTTAGAACATTAAAGAAAGGTTGTGAGCATCCACCCTAGTGATCATTATTATTTTAAGATAGTATTGTTAAATTTAAATGAAACAATGAAGCATAGTTGTTTTTTCAGTTGATTTGTTAATACTTGTCTTGTAAACAAGACAACAAATATCCTACAAATCACTAACCTAAAGTCTTTTTTATTTTCCACCCATGTTATGCAATTATCTTTGACCTTAACGGCCACTAGGATTCAAATATATTGTTAGGATAGGAATATCATGTAATATGTTTCAAATAGCATGTTGAACTCAGTGGTCACTAGGCTTAAAATTTTGTTTTCTACTTGTTCTGGATGCAAGACAAAAAATATCCTAGTGTCCGCTAACCTCAAGACTTTGTGATTTTCTGCTCACGCTATGCAATTATCTTCTACCTTAGCAGTCGATAGGCTTCGAATATTGTGTTAGAAAAGGAATATCACATAATATATTTCAAATAGCATGTTGAACTCAGCATTCACTAGGCTTAAATTTTAGTGTTGGAGCTTAGTTCAGATTTCATTTTTCATTTTTCAATAGAGTTGTTACATATTACCTTGAATGCAAGACAAAAATTATCCTATCTTCCACTAATCTCAAGTCTTTTTTATGTTACACCAATGTAGTGGAATAATCTACAACCTTAGCATTCTCTAGGCTTCAAATATCATGTGATAGAATTCGAATAACATGTTGAGCTCAGTGGCAGCTAGGTTAAACAACATTTTTCTTGATTGAATTTTCAAAAAGGTACATAAATATACGAGTATAATCTTGTATTACTATATTTCGAAAAGTTATAAACTCAACCAATGATATGTAGCATAATAAAAATATATATGGCATAGCATAAGATTCGTAAAATGAAAGATATGTTTGTAAATAGAAAGATTAAAATTTATATTTAATAATATTTACAAGTACATATAATGTTCTTACCTTTTATTAAACATAAAATAACTTGCTAAAGACATTACATTTAACTATGTCTATGTGGTAAAATGAATATAATTAACAATATATATCTATGCAATACTAATGTAAGCATTGAACATTGAAATAATTAGTCACGAATATTTCGTTCATATTAAAAAATCATTAAAGGAGGTCAAAATGATTACCTAAACTATACAAAATCAAACCATTACAATTTTATAAAAAAATGAATATGTGACTTGTGTTTTGCAACTGGGGATACATGCCACCACTTACAAGAAAGAATAAATACATGAAGGAGAATGAAAAAATCCACAAAAAATAAACCAAAGAGACACATAAAAGGGCTAAAAAGGGAACCCATTTAACAGACACGAATACGTGTTCTACTGGTTGAACATAAAGATGGGTTTTTTGAAAGAAAAAATATTGTAAAAGGGATTACAATTTCTTCGGTCAGGAAAGACAAACAATGTGGTTACAAATACAGTAATGCATTTTGACAAGGAGATGAAACATAACTATAAAGGTGGTGGAGGGAAAGGCAGGGAAAAATTTGCGGTGCAAAACACAACTAGGAGAATACAAACCCACTGAAAGTGCCCGCCATCAACTATGGTACACATACAATAACATAGACTCTTTTGATAAATACATGTTTTAGTAGTATCTAAAATTTTTTACGTGCTTGATAATGACTGTTAAAGCTCTATATTCTCTCTTAAACAAATTATCTACAAGATTCTATCTGCAACATGTTTTGCTTGTCTCTTTTGATTTTGTCCTTTGTGGGGGCCTCCTGATCTACACCTATACCTGTGATCTATCCACAATCACTATTTTTTGTCTCATTTGTGTGCGCCCTGAACGGTATTCTAATCACTGCCTCAATTATTCTGTTCAAAAAAAATGTCATGAATCGAGCACACAGACCAGTAAATTAGTGCTTTGCACGTGTTATATTATGATTTCAAGAGTTGCTTTTCTATAATTTCAAAATAAAAAAGAGATACTAATATATATTTCTCTGGTGTATTTATTTTTTCCACAATACATTCAACGAAATAAATTCTAAAAACTCAAAAAAAAGGGGGATTAGGAAAATTTCAAAATTTAAATTTCACCTTCATAAAGTGAAAGCGGAGGATTTTGAAATTTCAAATATTTGCATTTAATGTGGGGGATTTCGCATATTGAACTATGAGTATACCCCTCATTAATATTTTCATTTAATTCACGAGATAGTGTGGGATATGAGGAAATCAAATTTATTAATTTTACTATAGAAACAAGTGGAACAATGATAATTATTTCTTTGCAAACTCACGGGAAAACGACAAATATTTATCTTAAGCATGTTAAAAAACATTTAGAAAATATAAGTTGTCAGAGCCACGTAATTATTATAATTTAACTTATCCAAAAAATTTATTATAATTTTTTAAAAAACACCTTTGATAGATTATGATTTTGTCAATATACAGATTTTCTTTTGAGCATTATAATTGTGATGAAATCATATTTTTTACGACATTTATATTAAGTATTTTTTAATACAAAAAAATTTAAGGTGACCTATTACTTGGGAATAAAGTCACCATTTACGGAATGCCTATGTGTCACCATTTCATTAAATACCTTTTTTAATTAACTTGATGTGACTTGCTTTATTGGTTGGTTTATTATTAAATTTATAATTTTGAAAATGACATGTGGTCACTTTAAGTGAAACAACTAATGGTACTTTCCCATTCAAGGTCATTGGCTCATACACGGTCATTAAAACATTTATTATTAATTTTTATCGAATGCGAATTCGATACTTTTTAAATATCATTTGCGTTAATTTAAAAAAAATCCAATAAAATGTGACATCTTGCGAGTTTGAATTAGTTAATTACACAACTATATAATTGACACATTTATTAATAAATTTTTAATTAGCGATAGAATTAACAAATACTTTTTACCTGTAAAAAACCACGTTATTAAGTTGTGACTATAATACATTAAAATGTTGGCACGTGGAATTAAATTTCTAATATATCTTGTGATCATCATTTTTAGAATTTGAATTTCTAATTTCTAATATTTATTATTATTTTTTATTGAATTTGAATACAAAATTTTTAAATATAGTGCGTGCCAATTTAGAAAATATATTGCAATAAAATGTGACACGCGGAAAGTTTTGACCAATTAGTTAGGAAACTATATAATTAACACATTTTAAAAGAAATTTTTAATCAGCCCTAGAATTAGCAAATACTTTTAACCTATAAAGACCCTCCATATTAATTTGTGAATGTTCATCCATTAAAATGTTGACACGTGGCATGAAATTTCTAATATATCTTGTGATCGTCAATATTTTGGTGTTATTTACACTTTACTCTAGAAAAACTAAAACATAATTTTATTCTTCACAAGAATTTGAGAGACACCTTAAAGATAGGAAAGAAAATAGCTATCGCTAAGCTCCATTAGAATGATATTTTTGCAACACAAAATTCAAAATAATAAATACATAGATTTTATAGGGGACCAAACAATTATTTTCAATACTTGGTAATAAACAACGCGGCATGTTGTATGTTGTCCCTCTATTTGTTGAGTAGAATCCTAGTGGCTGCTAGCCTCTCTAACTTCTAGGTTTCCTTTCCAGCAATGTAAATAAATATGTCTACATTTTTGGATTTCTAGTATTTTTCATTAACTATAATCATATATTATTGGCTATACAATCCCTTGCATAGCCAATATGTGGCACTACATACCCTTGAAAGATATCACAACTTCTATATTACTCATGATTTTTTTTTGTCTAACACATAATGTATAATTGTTCATATCTAGTAAAATAGTTAGTGACCGCTAAGCTCCATTACTTGAACAAGATCAATCAAATAGTTCATATTAAATAAAATTCTTAGTGACTGCTAAGCTCAAATACTTACAGAAAGGAATGATTGAGCATAAAATAGGGTAAACAATGTCTTAATTTTAACATAATGCTAGAATAGCAAATCATAGTAATAGATATTAGTGGTCGCTAGCCATTTTCCATAATATTTTTTTATGACATATATGTGAGATATGGACAATTATTATTATTGTCGAAAGTTATGGAGGTCTTTGCATAGTCAGGAAGAAAAATGGTTATTAAAAATGTTTTTCAGGGTGCTCAAATAACATCATAGTGACTATTAGGCACACACCTTTGCATGTTGTCTTTTTTTACACATCGGTGGGCATCAATGAAAAATCTTAGTGACTTGTAAGTTGCGCTACTTATTAGGAGTAGATTAGTGGCCACTAGGCTCAACTAATTTTTAATTTCGAATATAGAGATCAAACAATAGTTTGTATTGAAAAAAATTCTTAGTGACCGCTAAGAGACCTAATACTTACATAAAGAAACGATATGGTAACAACTAGGCTAAACAATATCTTATTTTGAACATAACGCTCTAATAACATATCATAGTAATAGATAATATCGGTTTTTATGCATTTTTCATAATATATTTAGATGATAAATATGTGAGATATGAAAATTGTTTACTCTCGAAAGCTATGGAGGTCTTTGAGAAAGTAATAGATAAGCAGCCTCAAGGCTAAACTATTTATTAATTTCAAAAATAGATATAAAAAAATAGTTCATATTAAAGAAAATGTCTAGCAACCGCTAAGGTCGAATACTTACAGAATATAGTTCTCTATGCTTATTGTTTATTGTTTATTGAGAAAGGAATATATTAGTGGCCTCTACGCTAAACTCTTTCTTGATTGTGAAAATAAACATAAAAAAAGTTCGTATTAAATAAAATTTTTAGCTACCGGTAAGCTTGATAATTGTAAAATGTAGCGCTTGGAAAGCAGATCATATGAATGGATAAAATGTGGTTGCAAGTCATTTTTCATGTTGTTTTGTATCAAATAAAATGCATAGCGACTGCCAAGCTACATTGCTTACTGAAAGGAGTGGCTTGGTGCTCACTAGGCTCTACTATTTCTGTTTTTTTAAATATTGACCTAATAAAATTCATTGTCTACCTTAGCAACCAAGATAAGATTTATAGCATAATATATTAGTTCATATTTTAAACTTGAAGACATATCTTGATCATCTTGTCATTGCATATTTTAGGAAATAACCTATTAAACAAAACAGTCCTAAATGACTTACTAAAAATTGAGGACTAAGATGAATAGGAATCTTACTCAAGAATAAATGATCTGATTCCATTAAGAGAAATGCATGTTTTATGTTTACTAATTATTTTTTGATGAGAAGGATATATGTCACTAGCCTCTATATTGTCGAAAAATTCATTTTAACAATGCAAAAACTAATCTCAACACATTTGTTGTCATTAATTGTAATTATATTATATTCGATGGACTATCCCTGACAGATCCAAGTCCTGAATACATACCTTTGAGAAGGATGACGCCTTATGTAGTTCGCATTTGATATATTGTGCAAAAAATGTAATTCATATCTTTTTCATATAGACAAAAATGATTTGCAACCGATAAGCATCGTTAGTTAATGAAAGGGAATGTTTTTTTATTGCTACAATCAATAATTTCTAGTAATAAGCACAGCCACATAGTTTGGAAATGTTAGATCATCATAACAGATGTACATCATTTAAACCTGAAGAAGTATCTTATTCATCTTAGCCTTGCATATTTTCTTAAAATCATCCTTCAAATAAAATAGACCTAAATGATCTATCACATACGCAGAGCGAAGGTGAACATAATTCTCAAGTGGGATTAAATGAAGAACTTATATTGCATTGATCTAATCATGATATTATACTATTGTATTATTTCCATTTAAATGGTTTTTATTCTGAGGATCCTTAATTGTGTGTTTGATAAAATCAACAAAATTTTGTTGGCCTATCCCTAGAAAGGAACCAGCGAGACCAAGAAAATACCTATTGTTAAATGGGTCGACATTTCACTTTTTAAAGATCATGGAGAAGAGGGGATTTTGAACTTGGAAAAACATAAATATCCATCTAAGTGTTAAATGTGTGTGACATCCTCTCTCCAATCCTTGAAGCATGTTTTGCAAGATATCCACGAAAAAAGGTGACCTTCCTCTAGAGACTAATCTCATAATTAATAACATGACTAAAGACTAGAATTTTTTAAAATTAATAAATGTATAAATCAATAAATTAAAGTGTTGGAACATTTTTGGTCCATGGCTAATGACTTGATTAGTAATGAATTACTTATTGGAGGTGAATCTCATATTATTTCTAACGTCGTAATTAAAAAGCTTGTGTGAATAAAATTTGTTTTTTATTGTTTCATTAATTACAAATTGGACCTTAAATATTATATATTTGGAGGTTACTAAATAGGCATATTTTATATAAAATCGAGGGACTGAGAAAGCATTTTTTGATAAGATTGGTAATAAATATGTTGATTGTCTAGACTCGCCACCTTTTCCCATAAAGTTTTATATTAAAGCCCCTAGTAAGCTTGTATTAATTACAAGCATGTGATGACATGGTAACTCCATAAATTTATCGATCTCCTCTTCCATATTTTCACACCTTTCAGGTTTATTTCACTATATTTCATTTTTTCTGTCATGTCCTTTCCAATGTTTCCTTTGATGAAATTTTCCGCATCGGTTCGTGAAATGGAATTTTGTAACAAAATTTCACATCGCCATTTGAAATCCATTTTTTGGATTGAAGCAAATCAAGACATGGTTGCTATTGAGGGAGTTCTTGGAGATGATTATATTTATCTGGAGGGACATCTGAGGGTAAATGTAGAAGTTTCTTTCAAATTCATTTTTCATCTTCTTATCATACATCCGGCAAAGGATTGGGCTTTAGAGATTGGTCGTCACTAGATCAAG
This sequence comes from Taxus chinensis, assembly GCA_019776745.2. Lineage (NCBI taxonomy): Eukaryota > Viridiplantae > Streptophyta > Pinopsida > Cupressales > Taxaceae > Taxus > Taxus chinensis. Next base: position 593,179,103 of record CM034151.1, on the reverse strand, counting down.
CTAGCATATTAGGTTGGCATGAAAGCGTAAATCGACAAAACCTTGAGTGTGTCATGGCCCTTTCTTTCTTAGGCTCGTTATATATAAGAAGATTTGATGAATGTGGATATTTTTTCAGAGTTGTATAATCGGTTTGACATCCTAATGTGTTCCGTGTTTGGTCTGTCCAAATGGGGTAAGAGACCGAGGTCGATACCTAGTTTGCTCCACTTTCCTGACCTGTATGATATGTGTTCTCTGCTGCAACAGGAACTAGAATGTTGGGATATTCTTCACAGGAAAGGTCATGAGGGGTACGATTGGCTAAAGAGTCAGGCTGCTGCAAGAAAAGGAATTTTTTCCCATAACCCCATATGGAAACCATTTTCATCCCCGTTAAAGTGGAGGTTACAGATGTGTCATCTAATTTAGTTAAATAATTTCTTCTAAAATCCATTAGTTTGTGTCTTTGTTTTGGTTTTTTATATCATTTTCATTTCCATTGTTATCAAATCATCTTGTCTGTCTTATTGGTCTAGCACTTTTTTGTATTCCCAACCACTTGTGTTTTTGGCATAGGCCCTTGCATTTTTTCAAAAAAGTATTGATGGATCATTCGGGTGTTTATATTTATCCTCTCTTCATATATTTAATGTAAAGGGAAAGGAACCCTTCAACCCTCCTTTATTTATTTATGAAAACAAGAAATCATTAATAAATAAATAAAATTATGAGTTACACTAAAGAATGAATTGCTATAAAATTTGGTTTGTTTGAAGTTTTTTATTTGTTGCACAACTTTTCTCTGTGGACCAATTCATTTTTTTTCTTATGGTGTTTTGATATTAGCAATTAACTATTGCAATAAATAGTAGTTGTGTTTTGAATAGTTCATGTTCTAGAGACATTCTTCTATTGTTATAAAAAAATTGGCAAACTTGGATATGTATGATGTTGTGTAACAAAATTGTGGCTGTAACACCCTAATTTTGTAAGTTATCTTGGTGAATATTTTTCATACTGTTATAGCTGCTGAAATGAAGGCAAACATGTTAAGATATATTCTGAACTTAAAGGAATGTGTTGCTAACTTGGATTCTTGCATGCTGTAATTTATTGCATAGGACAGCAGTTATTGCTGCTTGTGTGTTTACTGAGGTGACAACAAATTGTCGTATACTTGCTAAACTCTCTTTGCTGATTGACAGCACACCTTGAATCAATTCCATTGATCCAAAGTATGTTGTGGTCTTCTTGTGATTGCTTTGTCAATTTACTCTTGAACCGAACCGGAGGTTGATATAAATGTGCAGCCCCTGATTGCAGGTATGAGCAGCTGGCACGTAAATGCCAACGACAAAGGTTCGATTCTTGAACCCTGCACTGTCGTACCTAAAACCTCGTGAGGCAGGAAATGTCTGGACACGGGTGGCTTTGGCATGTGAAACAAAGGACGGAACGTCCTGCACAGCATTGATATGAGTGTCAGTTGGAAGACTGGATTGGAGGTTGATTAGTGTTAGTGATTAGAAGGAATTAAATCCTAAGCTAATCCTAAGTTCTACCATACATCCTAAACTACTATCCTAAGTGGATTTTTAAATTATAAAAAAAAAAAAGGGAAATAAACCTAAGTCCTATTAACCTAAAACTAAACTATGACCTAGGTTGAATAACTAATATACATCCTAAACTAATCCTAACCTAAAGGGGGCGCGCAGACCCTTGGAGGGAGAGGATAAGGATGAAGGGGTGTTTAATGGCATTAAATGGGAGTCCATACGTGGACAGCGCCAGTTTGGCGGGGGCAGGTAAGTGGCGGAGGTATTTAGTTGGAGATGGAACCAAATTTGGTTTTGCATGTGAAATTCGAAATTTGGAGATCGCCAACTCAAGTTGGCAGTGGCGTGAGAAATTTGGAAAAAGGCAGAGCCTTTAATGCATTAAATTCTCTTGGTCCTCGCGACCAGCTCGCCTTGGAAGGCGTAGGAGGGAAATGTTGATTGTTTATTGTGTCGATTTGGATTTGGTGAAGTTGCTCTGCATTTGGTTTTTTTGTTTGGTTCAGTCGAACCAGTTTCATTGGATTTATCACTGTTCTTTGGAAATTTGGAGGCTGTTGCTGAGCCTGTAAGAGGAAAGGATTGTTGAAAAGCTCGTGCTGTCGCCGAGGAAGGAAATATCTTCGGCAAACACAGTTTTCTTCGAGTTTTGGAAAAGAAATTGCAGGCATGTTAAGCCCTTCTCTTTAAAAATACTTGCTTTGTTTAAACGTCTCATTAAAACAACCCTGCTCTTGGGTTTTGGGTTTATGTGATTGTTGTCGAGTTGATACGATTTGGATTTAGTCGATTCTTGCTGTCATTTTTGGAAATGATAGGTAAAATCGTTCTGGTTGTTGTGTTTAAACTGTCTTTGCATTTTCTTTGAATGGAATATCTCCATGCTGTGTTGGTTTGTTTGACAGTTTGGAGAATAACGTTTTGGGTATTTTTCTCTGTTAATGGTTATATTTACAAAAAAAAAGGCAGTATGTGTTGTTCTCATCACTGTATAATCGTTCTCTTGTTTTACGAACTTGAATGATGAAGTCTGAATAGACAATAGGAGTTGTCTTTCAGTGTCGAGCAATTGTTCTTTGATATATGAACTTCTGTGATAATACTGTACTGGATGTGCGAGTTGTATGAAGTCGTATTCTTTACTGAAATTTCTTTTAAAAAGGAAATAGATCCTTTCTCTTTCTGCTGTGTTTGATTATGATGGATACGGCATTTGGGTTTTGTATGAGCATACGAATTTGATTTGAGGGAAGAAATGGTAATACGTTTTTGCTGTCCCTTTTTCTTGCTTAAAGAAATAGACGAATATGGTTGAGTATTCGTGGGAGTTGGAAAAGAAATAGTTTTTCCTTCTGAACTTATAATGAATTATATTGTTTTCTTGCTGTGAAAGTAGGATGATTTGTTGTGTTTTAGTGATGTTGTTCGACCTTTTAATTCGGACTGTCTTTGTGAAAACGCACTTTACTTTGGATTGTTGTGCAAGGAAGAAATGTTTGGGAAGTTGTCTTGCTGTTGGACCTGTTCTGATTATACTTTGTTGTGCATCTGATATCCTATGCGGGTTTTTGATAATAAGGGTATTATTGGATGAAAATCACATTTTTGGGTTCTGTACAAATGAAATAATTGAATGTTTCTTGTGGTCTCTGATTTTGCACAGTCATTTAGAAGAAATGAAACCGGCATGAATAATTCTTATTGAGTTGAAGAAAATGGTTGATTTCTTATTTGAATAGTTAAAGAACGAATTCTTCTCTTTTGCTGTCTGAATTCTGGAAATAGCATTGAAGTCTTACTGTGCATTATGATTGGACTTGCTGTAGGTAACAGCAATGAATAAATTTTATTTTGAACGGAATGCGTTCATAGAATTAGAAAATCATGTGAATAATTGATTGCATGATTGTATAACTGTTTATCTGGTTTACAATATAGTGAAAGAATTATGGTTTCTTCTAGTACGGTAAATACATAGTATGCAACCTTATACTATTTGATCTATGATAAATACGATGATGTACTAACCTGTTTTGGATATGCACATGAGCCTGATTTAAATGAAGTATTGATAAGGACGATAAATTCTTCCTTGTTTCATTTAAAGCTGATTATGAATGAAATTACTCTTGCTGCCGGAAAGTGAATTCCGAATGGATTTTGTAAGTTTCACTCTGAACTGTTATCTTGATTTGTGTCTCGTTTGGATTCCATTTTTAGGACAGTCATGAGGAAGGAGATAGAAATGTGGATGAATGACTTGGAAAATGATCTTTTCATCCTTCATACAGTTGAAAATTTGTAATCATTATTAACGAATTTTGTAGTGCTTAGATATGAGCAACTATATGCATTGTTGTTCGCTTTCTCGTCTGTGCGTGATTGCTTGGAATCTAATATGATGCATGAACTGAAAGGGAAGTAATGGGTTTACGTTTCAGTTAGTTTTATCCTTTGTTTTTATTATTAATGAAAGGAGTGGAAAAGATAACAGTATGTTATATCAGCAGTACGCTATTTGTATTCCTAACTTTACAAATATTGCAATTTGGAACTTGTAACGGTTATGTGGAAAATGGGACAGCAGTTCTTTGGTTGATTGTGATGGTATTTTGATGGTTCAGTTGTTATGCTGATCATTCTTTGGTGCCTATTTCTTGATTGATGTCTTACTGTCGTTTCATAAAAGCAGGGTTCTTTTATTGAGACAATTAATTGAAGCACCCCATTTTAATGACAAGTGCTTAATATGCTCAGTTCATTGAACTGACCCGTGCAAATAATTTTGCAGATGGAATTTGATTAGAATGAAGACATGGCTGTTTTCTGATACTTCTTGATTGGTTGAAGATGAATTGTATTTGTTTACTTTTATTCCTCTTTGAGGAATTGTAAAAAGAAGAAAGTATATTCTTCTATCTATGAGTTGTAATGATGTTTTATGTAAACAATGTCCATTCAGTTGGATTGGCAAATGTATGGATTATGACATGAATTGATGAATACAAATACAAGTGTGATATTTTAATAATTATATCAGTTTGATATTGTTGACTAAATTGGAAATATAATGTTATTCCTGATTTGGATTTATTTAATTGTCCTTGGATGGATGCTAAATGGGAATTGATATCTATTCTTACCTTATTGCAACTTTTAAGTTGAAATGTGCAATTAGTTCATACTTGGGTAAAGATGAATTCTTAATTGACATTAGAAAGGATTAGGAAGAATAAGATTCCATAACTGATAGGTATTCAGGATTAGCTGGGTAGCTAAGGAATATCAATTAACTTCGGAGTAATCGAACTTCGCTTTCGAACTCCATTAATGACCTCGTATGTTAAATTCAGAATAAAGGATATGGGATAAGTATATCCATAACTAATGGACCTTAACTGTGTAAGGTTAAGGAAAATAAATGAATACCTTTATTGGGAATTAGACCTCGTTTAAATGACGTCTAATAAGCTAGAATTCTGAATTTAGTTACAGTTGGAAAAAATCTTGGTTAAGTTTAATAGGTTAAACTTATCACGTCCGTCGGTAACGGGCTGCTTAATCCAATGATTAAGAAGAGAACCAAGTAGAGAAATGCAGCCCTTCGGTACGAAGGAGAAGATGCATAGCAAGCTAAAGGACGGATTTGGTCTCTCTTAGCTATATACAACTGTAACGGGAACGAGGATAAAGGGATCAGCATGGTTGCTGAAAGTTGATTTTAAAATATTAAGATCATATCCAAATCACTTGAGCAGGATGTGTACTCTCGATGGGAGGATTCCGTAGGACATTGACATACGCCAGCTACAGCAAGGTGTCTTCATGAAGACGGGGTCTTCATGACGACACAATGTTATAGCTGACATATTACAATGCCCTCCCGAATTAAAACATCAAGAATACATAGGCTGAATGTGAAGTTCTTGACTGGGGATAGGAGTATGATCATGTATACGGAGTGACCCCGGAATACTAAAGATAACTAGATACACGGAGTCGTGGGGAACGACACCGTATGTCTGCGTATCTTTAGTTACCAGGGGTGCCTTCCTATATTCGTTCATATTGCTAGTTGGAAATTAGAAGTTTAAATCTGACCTTAAATCGAGAGGACTGGTAGGAACCAGGAAAGACCATTCTAGATAACAGGTGAAGTGAAGTGAAGGACGTATTCCATTGATGTGTATCACATCCAGGAATATGATCATGCAAAGCATGTGAAAATCTTTGGCCAAAGTATCGCAAGTGCTGGTTGCGTTGTCCTTATCACTTAATTTAAGATGCAGGATGTCAGATGAATATCAGTAACAGATATTCAGATAGGCTTCTTAAATGGATCACTTCGATAACCGGAAACGGTTAAGAGAACCGGTATATATAATATACTATGCATAAACGAACATGAAGGATCGGTTGTTGCCGAGTCATGAAATGAAGGATCGATGAAACTCTGAGCCATGAAAATGGAAGATCGGCAGTTCCTCGAGTCATTTACAGCAGCATATAGAATCTGTTATAAGATTGAATGGCATTGAATGTGTGTTCCATATTGTAAATATGCGAACAGGGAACATTAGTTTTAAAAAGAAGTTGTGTGATCCAAACTGTGTTGTTTGGGCAGAGAACAATTATTAAAACTTGAACGTGTGTTTGAATTTTATAATTCATAACAGAGAACGTTATCAAAAAAAAAAAAAAAAAAATTCCCTTGTTCTAGTATCTTAAAATGGGGATGTTACATCTTGGTATCAGAGCTGAAGGTTGCAGCTCTTGGACCTAATGAGTCCACGATATTAATAAGGTTTACATTTTCTTATTGAACAGAAAATGGTCAGAACAAGAGGGAATGCTGCGAATAACCCGTTACAGGGTGGAGAAGCAGCTACTGCTCAAAAGCTGGATGAAATCCTTGCTGCCCTACTTGATACGAGGGATCGTTTGACTGTTCTGGAACAGCAGTCAATGGGCAATGAAGAGGAGGAGGATGAAGCTGAAATAAATGATCAGCTGCCTCCTGTGGACAACATCAACGGAGGGAATCCGGGTGTTGATGATAATAATGTAATTGCTCCTAATCCCCCTGAAAATAAAAGGGCAAGATTAGCAGCTGAACTTACAAATGATATAAAGAGAATAAGTCCTCCAAAGTTTGATGGAACAACCCTTGGGGACGGAGCTGAGAATTGGCTCAGTGAAATGGAGAAATACTTTGCAATAAGAAACTTCTCCGAAGAGACTAAAGCAATATGGGGAGCATATCAGCTTTCTCATGAAGCATCATCATGGTGGGACAACCGTAAGGTTGAGCTGAATATTGTCGAATCAGACATAACTTGGGATCAATTTAAGGGTTATTTTAGGCAACGATGGCTGCCTCAACTCTATTTTGATAGGAAAATGACTGAATTTCAGAACTGGTCGCAAGGAAGGCTGTCGGTGACGGAATACTGGGAAGGGTTTACTAAACTCCTTAAGTATGTGCCGCAGTACCAAGCTGATGAGAAGTTCAGAATACGGAAATTCATAATGGGACTGAATCCCATCATTGGTGGCGAAGTGGATGTCCACGGCCCAACCACCATGGATGGAGTTGTCGAAAAGGCAATCAGACAGGAACAGAAATTGAGGGCAATATCTGCTCACAGGGAAGAGATAAGGAAGAAGATTCCCAATTCTTCTTCGTCTCTTGCACCAAAAAGGGGACCTTGGAAAAGGTTTGGTGTGAAAAACAAAATTGTTGTAGATAACAACAAGAAATCTGTGATGAACAGACCTGTAAATAGCGTGCGGAACAGCTTCACAAAAGTTAATGGCATTGGACAGAAGTCCTATGGAAGCCAGAATGATAACTTCAAGGCTGGTAACAAATTTGAGCCTAGAAAAGGGCCAGTTGGAGGATGCTTCAACTGTGGAAAGGACCACTATGCGAATCACTGTCCTCTGAAGAAGGATGATCGCGGTCAGCAGCATAGGATACACGCTGCAGTGGCTAACAGACAAGCTGAAAAGCAAGTGACGCCCATAGAAGTTACGGGTAAGTTATTCGGTACACCTGTAGTCATACTTTTTGATACTGGAGCTACAGAATGCTTTATTTCTGCTAAACTTGCAATGAAATTAAAAAGAAAGGCTGAAAGAATGGATAAAACATGGACAGTGCATTATGGGAATAATGTTGTCCATACAGTCGAAATGTGCCTTTTTGGGGCAATTCTTGATCTGCCTAGTTTCTCCACCGAAGTTGACTTGTATGTCACTCCTCTAGGATCATATGATATCATTATTGGAGTTAACTGGTTGGCTGAACATAAGGCAAAGGTCGACTGTTATGAAAAACAAATCTGTTGCTTCGATGACCTGCAGAAAGCAGCAGTCATTCAAGGTGTAAAACGGGAAGTTGCAGTTAGGAAACTGACGGCTATGCAACTAAAAAGGGCTAAAAACAGAGGCTGCACTTTGTATGCAGTAAAAGTGACAGAAAATGCGGAGGAAGATAATGATTTCATGGAAAGATATCCATTGTTAAGGGGTTTCCGTGATGTGTTTCCGGAGGAATTGCCAGGTCTTCCACCCAAACGTGAGTTTGACTTTGCAATAGAAATCAAACCGGGAACTGAACCCATATCTAAGGCACCTTATAGAATGACTACCATTGAGTTGGTAGAGCTAAAGGCTCAGTTGCAAGAACTTCTGACTAAGGGACTGATAAGACCGAGCGTCTCACCTTGGGGAGCGCCGGTAATTTTTGTAAAGAAAAAGGATGGCACTTTGAGGCTGTGCATTGATTACAGAATGCTGAACAAAGCAACTATTAAAAATCGATACCCACTTCCTAGGATTGATGATCTGTTCGATCAGATGCGAGGAGCATCAGTTTATTCAAAAATAGATCTTCGATCTGGGTATCATCAGCTGAGAATAAAGGAAGAAGATATTCATAAAACAACTTTTAGAACGAGGTACGGGCATTATGAGTTCACGGTGTTACCTTTTGGGTTGACTAATGCACCTGCCACCTTCATGAATCTAATGAACAATATTTTTCAAGAATACTTAGACAAGTTTGTGCTTGTATTCTTGGACGATATTCTTATATACTCTAAAAATGTCGAAGAGCACCAAGAACATCTAAGGATAGTGCTGGAAATTTTAAGAAAGAGGAAGTTGTATGGCAAACTGTCCAAATGTTCCTTTTATGATGCAGAGGTGCATTATTTGGGACACGTTATAAGCAAGAATGGGATAGCTGTTGACCCTTCAAAGATCATAGCTATAACTGAGTGGCCTGCGCCTAAGAACGTGCACGAAGTGAGGAGCTTCATGGGCTTGGCTGGATATTATCGAAAGTTCGTTAAGGACTTTTCAAAAATTGCTGCCCCAATCACTTCGCTGCAAAAGAAGGATAAGAAATTTGTTTGGACAGACAAATGTGAATCTGCCTTTAAGAATTTAAAGGAACAGTTAACTTCAGCACCTATCTTGACTGTACCTGATCCAAATGGAAATTTTATGGTTGTAACGGACGCCTCAGGAGAAGGCCTTGGAGGTATTCTATTACAGAATAACCATGTCATCGCTTATGAAAGCAGAAAGCTTAAGTTACATGAACAGAATTATGCTCCACACGATCTTGAGCTCGCTGCCATTGTTCATGCACTTCAAATGTGGAGGCATTACCTTTTAGGCAAGCCTTTCGAGTTAAAAATAGACCATCTGGGGCTGAAGTATATTTTTACTCAGCCAAATCTGAATGCAAGGCAGCGAAGATGGTTAGAATTTCTGTCTCAGTATGATTTTGATATAAGCTACATCAAGGGCAAGGAAAATAGAGTAGCAGATGCTCTGAGTCGAAGGAAGCATATCTCTGCTCTTATAACGTTAAGAACGTCAGTTTAAGGATGAGGTGAAAGATGCCTTGGAATCAGATCCTTATTTCCAGCAAGTCAAATCAGCACTTGCTGCAGACCCGAAGGATGTCAGGTATAAAGGATTCCGTTTTGATAATGAAGGAATTCTGAGGTTCGAAAACAGGGTATATATACCTGTGGCAAATGACTTAAGAGGGAAATTGTTAACTGAATTTCATAATTCACCTTTTTCTGGACACCCTGGCATTACGAAAATGCTCGCTGATCTTAAGCAGCAATATTTCTGGAAGGGAATGAAAAAGGATGTGGTAGAATTTGTAACACACTGCTTGGAATGTCAGCGTGTTAAGGTGGAACATATGCACCCCGCAGGATTATTGTATCCCCACAGTATTCCGCAGTATAAATGGCAAGTGATAACGATGGATTTCATTCAAGGATTGCCTATGTCAAGAAATAAGCATGACATTATCCTGGTTGTAGTCGACAAATTGACCAAAGTGGCACACTTCATTGCTGGTAATTTGAAGGACGATGCACCAGTGCTAGCAAGAAGATTTGTACATGAAATCTTCAGATTGCATGGAATACCGGAATTAATCATATCGGATAGAGATCCGAGGATGACATCAAGGTTTTGGCAAACGCTTAATGCGGCCTTGGGGACTAAATTGAACTTCAGTTCTGCATATCATCCGGAAACGGATGGACAGACTGAGAGAGTTAATCAGGTTTTAGAGGACATGTTAAGGATGTATTGCATGGACCAGCAGTATAAATGGGAGGAATACCTTCCGCTGGTAGAATTTGCTTACAATAACACCTATCATGCCTCTTTAAAAATGGCACCCTTTGAAGCATTGTATGGAAGAAAATGCAGAACCCCTGTCAGCTGGGACAGCGTTGAGGACAGAGAGGTAATTGGGCCAGAAATCCTTATGGAAATGGAACAACAAATCAAAATGATTCGGGAACATCTAAAGGAGGCCGCCAATAGGCAAAAGAGCTATGCAGACTTAAAGCGGGTTGACAGACATTATAAACTGGGAGAGAAGGTCTTTCTTCGGGTGAAGCCGAAAAAGAGCTCAATAACTTTTGGCAAGGCTGCCAAGTTGTCGCCACGTTACGTGGGACCTTTTGAAATTGTTGAAATAATCAACCCTGTAGCTTATCGTCTAGCATTACCTCCTGCTTTGTCTCAAATGCATGATGTTTTTCATATTTCTTTGCTTAAGAAATACGTGACAGATTTATCACATGTGCTGAATTGGAATTCCTTGCAGGTCCAAGACCCAGGAATAATCGTGGTTAAGCCCATTCGAGTGCTGGGAACTCGCCAGTTGTACTTGAGAAATCGCGAAGTGAACCAATGTAAGGTCCAGTGGGACCAGTTCAGCGAGGAAAGTGCAACTTGGGAAAATCTCGAAGAAATGAGATCTACTTTTCCACATCTGTTTAATCGAATTTGAAATTCGAGGAACTGATAATTCTACCAAATTTAGACAATTATTAGTCTATTGTACAGTTGTCTTAAAACGTTGTTTTTAAGAGTGAATCTGTTTTTGGTATGGACTTATGAATGAAAGGACAATAACTGAACTTTGTCCTAGGAACTCCTTGATTTGTTTAATCTGATCATCGGGACGATGATTCTTTAAGGAGGGAAGAATGTAACACCCTGATTTTGTAAGTTATCTTGGTGAATATTTTTCATACTGTTATAGCTGCTGAAATGAAGGCAAACATGTTAAGATATATTCTTGATCTTAAAGGAATGTGTTGCTAACTTGGATTCTTGCATGCTGTAATTTATTGCATAGGACAGCAGTTATTGTTGCTTGTGTGTTTGCTGATGTGACGACAAATTGTCGTATACTTGCTAAACTCTCTTTGCTGATTGACAGCACACCTTGAATCAATTCCATTGATCCAAAGTATGCTGTGGTCTTCTTGTGATTGCTTTGTCGATTTACTCTTGAACCGAACCGGAGGTTGATATAAATGTGCAGCGCCTGATTGCAGGTATGAGCAGCTGGCACGTAAATGCCAACGACAAAGGTTTGATTCTTGAACCCTGCACTGTCGAACCTAAAACCTCGTGAGGCAGGAAATGTCTGGACACGGGTGGCTTTGGCATGTGAAACAAAGGACGGAACGTCCTGCACAACATTGATATGAGTGTCAGTTGGAAGACTGGATTGGAGGTTGATTAGTGTTAGTGATTAGAAGGAATTAAATCCTAAGCTAATCCTAAGTTCTACCATACATCCTAAACTACTATCCTAAGTGGATTTTTAAATTATAAAAAAAAAAGAAAGGGAAATAAACCTAAGTCCTATTAACCTAAAACTAAACTATGACCTAGGTTGAATAACTAATATACATCCTAAACTAATCCTAACCTAAAGGGGGCGCGCAGACCCTTGGAGGGAGAGGATAAGGATGAAGGGGTGTTTAATGGCATTAAATGGGAGTCCATACGTGGACAGCGCCAGTTTGGCGGGGGCAGGTAAGTGGCAGAGGTATCTAGTTGGAGATGGAACCAAATTTGGTTTTGCATGTGAAATTTAAAATTTGGAGATCGCCAACTCAAGTTGGCAGTGGCGTGGAAATTTGGAAAAAGGCAGAGCCTTTAATGCATTAAATTTCTTGGTCCTCGCGACCAGCTCGCCTTGGAAGGCGTAGGAGGGAAATGTTGATTGTTTATTGTGTCGATTTGGATTTGGTGAAGTTGCTCTGCATTTGGTTTTTTTGTTTGGTTCAGTCGAACCAGTTTCTTTGGATTTATCACTGTTCTTTGGAAATTTGGAGGCTGTTGCTGAGCCTGATAAGAGGAAAGGATTGTTGGAAAGCTCGTGCTGTCGCCGAGGAAGGAAATATCTTCTGAAACACAGTTTTCTTCGAGTTTTGGAAAAGAAATTGCAGGCATGTTAAGCCCTTCTCTTTAAAAATACTTGCTTTGTTTAAACGTCTCATTAAAACAACCCTGCTCTTGGGTTTTGGGTTTATGTGATTGTTGTCGAGTTGATACGATTTGGATTTAGTCGATTCTTGCTGTCATTTTTGGAAATGATAGGTAAAATCGTTCTGGTTGTTGTGTTTAAACTATCTTTGCATTTTCTTTGAATGGAATATCTCCATGCTGTGTTGGTTTGTTTGACAGTTTGGAGAATAACGATTTTGGGGTATTTTTTTCTCTGTTAATGGTTATATTTACAAAAAAGGCAGGTAGTATGTGTTGTTCTCATCACTGTATAATCGTTCTCTTGTTTTACGAACTTGAATGATGAAGTCTGAATAGACAATAGGAGTTGTCTTTCAGTGTCGAGCAATTTTTCTTTGATGATATGAACTTCTAGTGATAATACTGTACTGGATGTGCGAGTTGTATGAAGTCGTATTCTTTACTGAAATTTCTTTTAAAAAGGAAATCGAAGATCCTCTCTCTTTCTGCTACAGTGGTTAATGATGCTCATGATGGATACTGACATTTGGGTTTTTGTATGAGCATACGAATTTGATTTGAGGGAAGAAATGGTAATACGTTTTTTAATGTCCCTTCTTGATTGGTTGAAGATGAATAGACGAATATGGTTGCTTTTATTCCTCTTCGAGGAATTGTGAAAAGAAGAAAGTATATTCCTTCTGATCTTATGATGAATTGTAATGACGTTCTTACTGTGAAACCATGATCCATTCAGTTGTGTTTTAGTGAAAATGTATGGATTATGAAACAAATTGATGAATACTAATACAAGTGACTGATATTTGTGAATACGCACTTATATCTTTGGATTGCTGTGCAAGGAAGAAATGTTTGGGAAGTTGTCTTGCTGTTGGACCTGTTCTGATTATACTTTGTTGTGCATCTGATATCCTATGCGGGTTTTTGATAATAAGGGTATTATTGGATGAAAATCGCATTTTTGGAATCTGTACAAATGAAATAATTGAATGTTTCTTGTGGTCCTCTGATTTTGCACAGTCATTTAGAAGAAATGAAACCAGCATGAATAATTCTTATTGAGTTGAAGAAAATGGTTGATTTCTTACCTAAATAGTTAAAGAACGAATTCTTCTCTTTTGCTGTCTAAGTTCTGGAAATAGCATTGCAAGTCTTAGTGTGCATTATGATTGGACTTGCTGTAGGTAACAGCAATGAATAAATTTTAATTTGAACGGAATGCGTTCATAGAATTAGGAAATCATGTGAATAATTGATTGCATGATTCCATAACTGATTATCTGGTATACAATACAAGTGAAAGAATTATGGTTTCTTCTAGGACGCTAAGGACATAGTATGCAACCTTATACTATCGGATCTATGATAAATATGATGACTGTACTAACCTGTTTTGGATATGCACATGAGCCTGATTTAAATGAAGTCTTTGATATGGATGATAAATTCTTCCTTGTTTCATTTAAAGTTAATTAGGAATGAAATTACTCTTGCTGCCGGAAAGTGAATTCCGAATGGATTTTGTAAGTTTCACTCTGAACTGTTATCTTGATTTGTGTCTCGTTTGGATTCCATTTTTAGGACAGTCATGAGGAAGGAGATAGAAATGTGGATGAATGACTTTGGAAAATGATCTTTTCATCCTTCATACAGTTGAAAATTTGTAATCATTATTAACGAATTTTGTAGTGCTTAGATATGAGCAACTATATGCATTGTTGTTCGCTTTCTCGTCTGTGCGTGATTGCTTGGAATCTAATATGATGCGATGAACTGAAAGGGAAGTAAGGGTTTACGTTTCAGTTAGTTTTATCCTTTGTTTTTATTATTAATGAAAGGAGTGGAAAATATAACAGTATGTTATATCAGCAGTATGCTATTTTTATTCCTAAGTTTACAAATATTGTAATTTGGAACTTGTAACGGTTATGTGGAAAATGGGACAGCAGTCCTTTGGTTGATTGTGATGGTATTTTGATGGTTCAGTTGTTACTGCTTGATCATTCTTTGGTGCCTATTTCTTGATTAATGTCTTACTGTCGTTTCATAGCAGGGTTCTTTTATTGACACAGTTAATTGAAGCACCCCATTTTAATGAGAAGTGCTTAATATGCTCAGTTTATTGAACTGAGCCCGTGCAAATAATTTTGCAGATGGAACTTGATTAGAATGAAGACATGGCTGTTTTCGGATACTTCTTGATTGGTTGAAGATGAATTGTATTTGTTTACTTTTATTCCTCTTTGAGGAATTGTAAAAAGAAGAAAGTATATTCTTCTATCTATGAGTTGTAATGATGTTTTATGTAAACAATGTCCATTCAGTTGGATTGGCAAATGTATGGATTATGACATGAATTGATGAATACAAATACAAGTGTGATATTTTAATAATTATATCAGTTTGATATTGTTGACTAAATTGGAAATATAATGTTATTCCTGATTTGGATTTATTTAATTGTCCTTGGATGGATGATAAATGGGAATTGATATCTATTCTTACCTTATTGCAACTTTTAAGTTGAAATGTGCAATTAGTTCATACTTGGGTAAAGATGAATTCTTAATTGACATTAGAAAGGATTAGGAAGAATAAGATTCCATAACTGATGGGTATTCAGGATTAGCTGGGGTAGCTAAGGAGTATCAATTAACTTCGGAGTAATCGAACTTCACTTTCGAACTCCATTAATGACCTCGTATGTTAAATTCAGAATAAAGAATATGGGATAGTATATCCATAACTAATGGACCTTAACTGTGTAAGGTTAAGGAAAATAAATGAATACCTTTATTGGGATTAGACCTCATTTAAATGACGTCTAATAAGTTAGAATTCTGAATTTAGTTACAGTTGGGAAAAATCTTGGTTAAGTTTAATAGGTTAAACTTATCACGTCCGTCGGTAACGGGCTGCTTAATCCAATGATTAAGAAGAGAACCAAGTAGAGAAATGCAAGCCCTTCGGTACGAAGGAGAAGATCCATAGCAAGCTAAATGACGGATTTAGTCTCTCTTAGCTATATACAACTGTAACGAGAACGAGGATAAAGGGATCAGCATGGTGCTGTGAAAGTTGATTTTAAAATATTAAGATCATATCCAAATCACTTGAGCAGGATGTGTACTCTCGATGGGAGGATTCCGTAGGACATTGGCATACGCTAGCCACAGCAAGGTGTCTTCATGAAGATGGGGTCTTCATGACAACACAATCTGAAGCCCTCCCGAATTAAAACATCAAGAATACATAGGCTGAATGTGAAGTTCTTGACTGGGGATAGGAGTATGATCATGTATACGGAGTGACCCCGGAATACTAAAGATAACTAGACACACGGAGTCGTGGGGAACGACACCGTATGTCTGCGTATCTTTAGTTACTAGGGGTGCCTTCGTATATTCGTTCATATTGCTAGTTGGAAATTAGAAGTTTAAATCTGACCTTAAATCAAGAGGACTGGTAGGAACCAGGAAAGACCATTCTAGATAACATGTGAAGTGAAGTGAAGGACGTATTCCATTGATGTGTATCACATCCAGGAATATGATCATGCAAAGCATGTGAAAATCTTTGGCCAAAGTATCGCAAGTGCTGGTTGCGTTGTCCTTATCACTTAATTTAAGATGCAGGATGTCAGATGAATATCAGTAACAGATATTCAGATAGGCTTCTTAAATGGATCACTTCGATAACCAGAAACGGTTAAGAGAACCGGTATATATAATATACTATGCATAAATGAACATGAAGGATCGGTTGTTGCCGAGTCATGAAATGAAGGATCGATGAAACTCCGAGCCATGAAAATGGAAGATCGGTAGTTCCTTGAGTCATTTACAGCAGCATATAGAATATGTTATAAGATTGAATGGCATTGAATGTGTGTTCCATATTGTAAATATGCGAACAGGGAACATTTGTTTTAAAAAGAAGTTGTGTGATCCAAACTGTGTTGTTTAGGCAAAGAACAATTATTAAAACTTGAACGTGTGTTTGAATTTTATAATTCATAACAGAGAACGTTATCAAAAAAAAAAAAAAAATTCCCTTGTTCTAGTATCTTAAAATGGGGATGTTACAGTGGCCCAATACAATGAACATCCATCTCAAAACCAGAAATTGTTTACATCTTTTTGGTTTCAGTACTACTAGTATAGTTTTGTACTGTTCAAATCATCCAAATTCATTTACAAAAATTTCTACAAACAAAATGGAGCAAGGTGTTAAAACTAATCTGACCAGACATGATTTCATATTGTATAAATTATCAAACAACAAATCAGAAAGCAATATTTTATTACAATTTCTTTATTTTCACATCTATTTGTTACATTTAGGTTCTCCAAGGTTGGTCATACTTCACATTAACATGGTTCTTTAAATGTACAATGACATAATGAAAATTACAAAAAATCTAAGTGAGAAATATGTAATTGGTTATGGTGTTAGAAGCATTGTTTATAAATGTGATGTAAAGAATTCTAAGACAATTGCTATAAATAGATTGTACAGTTGTTACCCGCTAAGCTTTCTTGCATTTGAAACTAATGTGGAAACAGTTGGAAGCATCAAGCATCAAAATCTTGATATTTTGCATGGATATTCATTTTCTCCACATGGAAACCTTTTGTTTTTATTATTATAGGGTAAAAGAGAGTCTATAGGACACCCTACATGGTGAGTAGAATGATTATGTTATGAACAAAAATGGATATGTACATTGTAGATTCATATTTTGAAATAGAGGCATCCAATCAATCTCTAACCTTCATATTAAAATGGATTGTTGGAAAATCTTTATAAGTGTTTTATTAATTTTTATTTTTGTATAGGATCATCAAAAAAGATTAAGCTATATTGGAATGCTCAGCTGAAGATTTCTCATGGAGCTGAAGAAGGATAGCCATATCTTCATTATGATGGTAACCCATGCATTGTTCACAAGGATGTGAAGACTTCTAACATTCTTTTGGATTATAATCTTGAGGAACATTTGTCAGAATTAGGCATTTCCAAGTGCATTCCCTTGGCCAAAAACCAAACCTCTACCTATGTTATGGGTATCATTGTTTGCATTGACCCAAAATATGCAATATCATCAAGGCTTGATGAGAAATCTGATGTATAAATTTATAGAATTACTCTTCTGGATTTATTTACTTGAAGGAAGTTGTGACCAATAACTCAAATCTACAAGGGCCTCACACTTTTACAAAGCTAAAAGAATGATCTACAAGAGGGATACTTGTGAAAATAAATAGAAGAAAAGTGGTATACCACATTAATGGGTGAGATGCAAATATAGCTCATTCACATTCACCAAAATTGGGAAAAATGTGTTGGCATTTCTTCACTCACAAAGAATACAATTGTGGTACAATGATTCTTTTTATTGATGTAAACTATAAAATATTGGTTCAATGTATCTCTAAGGGCGAAGACTACGTTTCTCACAAACATTTTTCTTGCATTGTGTCAAAGGATTATTTCATTTTCTTTCTCACGGAAGTGAATCATCGTTTATATGAAGAATGTAACAATTACAAGCATAAATTCTACTATCTTTCATAGTAATAGAATTTGTGATATACATAAACTCCCAACTATGTTGTTTGCTTTTAATGACTACTCAGAGATATAGTTTATAATAATAAACACTAGTGAACTTAATTCCATGTACAATCTAAAATAATAATAATTGAGTTGTTACAAGGTATATTTTGGGGTGAGAACGTAAATTTATTGTAAGTTCCACAAGGAATCAAAGTAACACCACTAGCATTTAAGGCCAATGTCAAATTTAAGGATGTGCATAATAAACATTAAAATTGCAAACCTCGCACTCTAAAATTCCAAACCTCCCACTTTGAAAGTGTGAGGCTCAATCTCTGAAAGTGTGAGCCTCACACTTTCAAAGTGTCAAGATTGCACTTTCAAAGTGTGAAGCTCACAATTTCAAAGTGCGAGCCTTTCTCTTTCACCATGCGAGGCTCTAACTTTCAGAGTGTGTGGCTTGTACTTTCAGAGTGTGAGGTTCACACTTTTAGAGTGTGGGGCTAACACTTTATGAGTGCAGGGGTTGTAAATAAGTTTTAAGTGAAAGGATTGTAGCTTGGACAATGTGTTCTTGCACTTTCAAGTGTGAGTATCATAATTTTTGCAACTTAGAAAGTGTGAGTCTCACAAATTGGACAATGCGAGGCTCATCATTTGAAAGTGCACGGTTTGAACTTCAAACTTGCTATTGTAGGGATTTATTTTTAGTTTTTATTTTTAATTTAATACAATGGGATCATGACTTATAATAGTTAGTGGCCGTTAACCTCGCATCGAAGCTTTTGCACTTTCTTTTAATACAACAGGATCATGACTTATAATAGTTAGCTGAAGCTAACCTTACATCGAGACTTTTGCACTTTCATTCAATACCCCAAGCTCATGACTTATAATAGTTGGCAACTGCTCACCTTGCATTGAGGATTTTGCAAAAAGTTATTGTTAATTTATTATTTTTATTAATCCAATAGGCTCATGCCTTATAATAGTTAGCGTCTCCTAGCCATACTTACTCCCAACATCAAAATCTGAAAAATGACAAAAATTGGAATCCAATAATAGCAATATTGGAATCCATTAATAGATAAATTGGAATCCAATAATAGTGAAATTGGAATCCAATAATACTGAAATTGGAGCTCAAATAAGTCCAATAATGGTAATATTGGAATCCAATATTGTTACTAATGGAATCCAACAATAGTAATAACAGAATCCAATATAGACAAAAATGGAATTTAATGTAGGCAAAAGCGGTGATATATTTCTTCCAAAACATGTAATACTAGAGTCCAGATTCATTGGAATATGTCCAAATTTAGTGAAATAAGCATTACAAACTCATGTTG
Source organism: Taxus chinensis (assembly GCA_019776745.2). Lineage (NCBI taxonomy): Eukaryota > Viridiplantae > Streptophyta > Pinopsida > Cupressales > Taxaceae > Taxus > Taxus chinensis. The sequence goes on along the minus strand of CM034151.1, from coordinate 593,159,815 downwards.
GGGGAGTGTCATCTTCTTACGCTCAACACATTTCTCACTCCTCACCTTATTAGTAGACCCAACCAAGCTCTAATGTATCAACCCAATTTTGGGGATATCTTTCCTTTTGGTCTGCCACATCTTCGCACCAACTTCATATATGGTGGTTTTAATACCCCTTCTTCTCACATCATTGATTATCCACATGCCAAACCTTATGCTAGTAGTTTTGTATTCTTCAACAAACCATCCTTCTCCCACACCTATCTCCCCTGTTACGAATGGAAGGGATTTGGTATGGGACATTATGAACATGGGCCACATGGTCTTATTATCGATCAGTGTTGCAAGCCTCACAAAAATTTTAGGTTAGGCTATCAGGATAAATCCTCTAACCCCACTTCACTATCTAATATGTACATGGACATGTCTTCTCCATATTCTCCATCTCATGATTCCATGGATATCGATGACACCATGTCTATTTCCTCTGGATTTTTTAGTCTCCACCATCACCTTGTGACCAATCACTTATCAGTATGAAAATCATACTAGGTCCCTTCCCCTACACCATCTGAAGATGATAGAAGAAAACTTTTCTATCATCGACATTATTCAGTGTGTTGACGACGATGCCATTCTTTCCCACATGTGGGTAGAGGATTCTTATCTTCATAATACCTTACCATCTGAGACATCCACTCTTCTCAATAAAACCACCATCGACATCAATATCGAGACTCCCCAAGAGCTTTGCATCCTCAAAATGGGTTAATCCCTTGATCCACATGAGGTTGATTCTTTCACCGCATTCCTCTCTTGTCATAGCCACACATTCACATGGTCATATTCAGACATGTTAGGTCTTGACCCTTCTATCATCGTCTACAATATCATCACCTTTCCCAACGTAAAACCGGTTAAGTAGAAGCTTCACCGCATGCATCCTTGAGTTTCCCTCCTTGTCAAAGAGGAGTTACAACGTATTCTTTCTTCCAACTTCATCATCGCCATTGTCTATCCCCAATGGGTTTCTAACATCCTACCCATCACTAAAGCATCTGGAAATCTTCGTATATGCACCAAATTTCAAGATCTTAATTTCACTTTCCCTAAAGATGACTTCCCTCTTCCCAACATCGATCAACTTGTGGATCTTATCGTAGGTCATGAGATGTTTTCTCTTATGGACGGGATTTTTGGTTATAATAATATTCTCATCGTGCCAAAAGACCAACATAATACCTCCATCATCACCCCTTAGGGGACCTTTTTCTATCGCGTCATGCCCTTCGGTCTGAAAAATGTTGGAGCTACCTATCAGCGGGCCATGACTTACATCTTTCATGGTCTCATCCATAAAAAAATAGAAGATTATATCAATGATATTTTAGGTAAATCTAAACATCGCCACGACCGTATTGTCGTTCTAGAAGTTATTTTTGAGTGTCTCATTCATTTTTGCCTTTGTCTCAATCCAACCAAGTGTGTGTTTGGAGTATTAACTGATAAACTACTTGGCTTTATCATGTCTATTATGGGCATTGAAATTGACCCCAAAAAAATCAAATTGATCATCACAATGCCTCCTTCCAACCTTAAACAAGTTTGTAGTATTCAAGGCCGAATTCAATCGGTCTATTATCTCATCTAAAAAATTTCAAATTGTTGTCAACCCTTTCATCATCTTCTTCATAAAGACATAGACTTCAATTGCGATCATAACTGTCAAAAGGATTTTGATGATCTTAAGCAATATATTTTCTCTCTACCGGTTCTTACACCTCCACACGAGGAGGATCCCTTTTATCTATACATCTCTACTACTGATCACGCTCTAGGGGCTATGCTAGCACATCGTGATGACCAATATCGCAAGTAGACCATTTATTACATAATTTGCACCCTTCACGACTGTAAAAATCACTACACTGAAGTTGAAAAGTTGCGTTTCAATATTTTCTTTGTCACCTCTAAGCTTTGACATTATCTTCTCAACCATAAGACTTATGTTTTTACTAGCTTTCATCTTCTTAAGACGATGCATTCTATACCATATCACAAAAATTGTATCAGTCGATGGATCATGCTCATGAACATGTTCGACCTCGAGTTCATTTCTCAAAAATCCATTAAGGGCCAAGATATTACAGACAAATTAGCCGAAGCCCATCTTCATCACAAATAGTTTCTAGATTAATCCATCAATCACTTTTATTATCACCAAATCACTGCAACCTCTGAATGGTCAAGTGATGAATAGGGTATACAGTGTGATTGGGTAACATCACACTATGGGACTTGGGCTCGAGGTGATCCTCCAGAGAAGGTTGGCTTCCTCTTCCTAAACTAAATACAACTCTACTTCTAATGCAATAAAATAGTTAACTAGACCTATGCTAACATTTTCATGGGATTTAGGGAGAGAGATTTGCAAGAAATAAAACCTATACTAGAAGTGGTGATGCACCATGAAAGGGTGTTGCTACACAAGTTTTCAGTTTTCTAGTGAAGGAAGATGAAAATGAGAAGGATGAACAAGCACCACAACTCAACCACCTATAAAGCTTCAATCTCAGTTAAGCATAAAACTTCTAAAACCTACAATGGAAACTTGAAGTTGCACAGTATATCTGTATACATGAGAAAGGCACAAAGAAGTAGCTTGAATAATGAAAGGACCAATAATTAGTCAAAAAAACAATTTTATCACTTGGATCATGTGCACAATGCATCATTAGGCTTGAAAGTCCCCACAATCCACAATAGACTAACTTGCAAAAGAGAGAGAGGAATACTGAAAAATGTCCAACCCCTTGAAATGGGGTTTTCCTTTACATTTATAGACAATCCACCTCTAAGAGAAGAGAGGAGAAATTCCTAAATTCTTAGCACCTGGTCTTCATGATTGATTACACCATTAATTAGCACCTACTCGATAAATTAAAAAAATGAACTTATCCTCCATTATTTAAAAATAATACTTTTAATAAAATATTTTAATAAAAATAAAATATGTCTTGTTTTTTTGGCCCACCTAAGGTTTGGTTTGTGCTTTGAAAGGGTCTTAGTGTTGCTTCGGATAACCAGCCACTTTCACCATGACACCTTGCCCATGTAAGTCGGCATCACATCGGTTGGCGAGCTTTGCCGCTTCATCGGTTTAGCGAGCTCCACGTTGCGCAATATTCGGGCTATTAACTCACCTGAACTTCCCAACTACCCTATATTGAATTTTGAATCCTCTTATTCCGCTAAGTGTTGCATGTTGACCCACTCCATATCGATTATTGAAACTCGAACCATATTCCCCACATGGCCTGACATCCCACATCGTGTCGCCTTGGCCGAATGGCCTCGACTCTCCCATTGCTCGTGGGCCTTCAAAACTCTGATATCCCGATAAACTATGTTTAGCTCACGAAAAACTCTTCCAACGTCACCTTAAAGTTGTATTCAAATTTTCTTTTTCATATTTAAATTTTCTAATCGTCCGAGGGCACTTGGAGGAAGGCCCTAATATTAAATTTGGCGGCCACCTATATCTCTTAAAAAAACTTTATGTAGGTAATTTTACAATATTATCTTTGGAAAACATAAAATAATATTATTTTATAAATTATTAATTAAAGATATTAAAAATTATTTAAGGTTAATCTATTTATTTTTAATATATATATGATGGTTATATTTTAAATATATAAATTGTTTGGGATTATTATTTCAAATATTTAGAAATATTTTATGATTAAAATCATTAAAAAAATTCAGCAATAATCAAATTCAACTCATATGCATGATGAATATTTTCGGGAGGTTTTTAGACATGTATCCATTTTTTATGACTTTTGAAAACCCCAACACCATTACTTAGAGTTACATGTAGGGAGTTTTCTTAGGCATGGCATTATTAAATTTTATATTTATTTGGAAACATTTATGTCCTTAAGTGTATATGATATATATCACGTGTAGGCAAAGATATTTATAAAAACTTGACAAGTGGCATGGTGTAAGAAGGTTCTTAGACTCAATAGACCTACCACACGTATCGAAGACAACAGGGACCTGGACCAGATTTAGGGGAGAAATACAAGGTTTTTATACTTAAAACTTATCTATAGAGCATAGTGGACATGTTGGGACATAAATAATGGTGTTTGAAAAAAGCATCCAAAATTTTGATTTTTCATTACAATAATGGGCTCATACTATGAAATCACATTCCCTACCAAAATGTAGAAGAATTTGTAATCCTTATTTCAAACTAGTGATTTATCCATTGAGAAGAAGACAAGAGAACAAGAGAATTATCACTTTTGCATTTATTGAAAACATGTCGACAATGGGAAACGAGGACGAAAAAAACATGAAAGGGAAATTAAAATTATGTGCACAATATGTTGTCGGTAGGGCAGGGGTTATGTAAATGCATAAACAAGCTCAAAGAAGTAGATAACACTACAAAATAGTGGATTGTATTCATGGAGTTGGCATGTGTTGAATAGGATCAACTAATCAACAAGAGACATGACATATATGAACTAGTTGTGAATGTGAGTGTGACATTGGAGGAGAAACATGGATATTATAATTCCATTGAAAACTTGAAGAGGGAAAATGTAATCTTATAAACCAAGTGATTTTCTTATTCTTTGTTAAAAATTGCTACATTTGTAGCCAAATTTCCCTTTAGGTGGTGATAAATGACATCCATCTTGTTGTACACTAATGTGTCGAGATCACAAAAATATTTTCAAGAAAAATGGGCTCCAAACTCTATGGTATGGATAAGATTTTACAATTTTGGATTGACTTCTCCAAGAAAAAATTAAAAAAAAATTTGATGTGAGGCTAAATTGACATCAAATTTAAGGTTGAAAATTATGTGTGATGATCAAATGAACATTGAATTTAAGGTCAAAATTTCTATATGATCTTATCAAATAATTATAAAATTTAAAATCCAACATTAAAATGAATAATTCCTTTTACTACACTCACCCATACTCCCTTTGTGGAATGCATATTGATGTAACACCACATTCATTATTGTCAAAAGAGAAAAACCCAATAGAAAATTTGGCATTTGGATCACACATCAACATGGTCTACTTTTTGGATGAGAGGGAAGACTATGTAAAAAATGAAAAACTACCTGAGAATGGAAGAAAAACAAAAATACAATGCAAATTACCTCCCTGTAATTCTTCAGTGTAAACCTCAGTAAGGTTGTGGAGACTTCATCTATGGAACCTTGTAAATGAATGTGGGTACTCTTGAATGTTTTACATATCCTTGAAAGGGTTAATGGAAGTTGTGAGGAATCATTGAGCAGAACTTAGAGAAAATTTAAAATTTCAATTTGAAATTCACTACCATCTTTGCTAGAGTTGAAATGACAACACAAATGTTAAAGCATGTCAAACGAGTAGTACTTTTACCATGGGTACAATGAACCTAAAAAATATCATCGATAAAAAGTACACGGGCTGGAGAAGGGGTGTTACGATACCTGTTAACAAAGTTCTGGGAAAGAGTAGACATGTGAGGGTCAAAGTGCCATGTTGGGTCAAAGTGTTGATACTTTTAGACTTAGCAAAAATTATGAGAGGAGTCCATTTTGAGGCTATGAAGACTGCTTAACATAAAAGACCACTCTATACAAATGAATATCAGTGGATGTCAATACAAGTGATGATGATATTGCATAAAAGATAACCTTAGGAATATTACACTAAAGCAAGGCACATTTACGCATGGCAGAATTGATTCTTATGTGTAATCATTAGAATTGACATTAAGCCAAAGGTAGTTGTTCCTAGTTACTATAGCACTCCAAATCTAGAACAAATCATTGATTAGATTAGACAAAAGGAGAAATTCTTTGAATATGATGCGATAAAATATCCTATGAAGATAATATTTTCACATAGTAAGTTCAAAGGTCATGCATACTTTTGGTGGGAACATGTGTAGAATAAATGAGTGTGTATAGGGAAAGATATATAAGATTAAGAATTAGGGTGGACTGGTGATGAAATTAAAGGCTAAGCTTTTTCCAGGTAGCCAATCTAATATAAATTATTGCATTCTTTATAATTAGTTGTAAATGTTTCTTTCCATGTAGTTAGTCTAGTTTTGAATTGGTTCCTCGTTGTTTTTCATTTGGTTGTTCTCTCCAAAAGGATAATCAACGAGGTATTATTTTTACTTTTATGTAATTGATTTACCATAAGGTTGATTTCCCTCTTACAGCCCAATTTTTTATAGTAAGTTTTTGTAGTTGCATCCATTTATTTATTAACATTAAATTGAAATGATTGTGTATTGATTCAGTTGCAAGTTATAAGGAATGAAGGTTTCATTTGAAGAACAAATCTTGATATGTCCAATGCTTGTGTAAGCTAGCAATTTGAGAGGATTTCTGAGGTTCAATTTTATTTTCCAAGATGCATTACTCCACTGTTTGAAAATGTTTCTCTAGATGCAACGACATTCTGATTCAAACACTCAATGATTCCTAAATGTCCAATCCTTCAACAAACCCCATTATTCCTTGATCCTTAGATATAGGGAGACATCGTTGCTTAGCTTACATTTATAATTATATAGATATTTGTAAATTCATGTTATGACTTCTAAATCTGTATCAATTTCAAGTTGTTTGGAAATCACATCACACCCTTCGCTAGGCTTGATGACTACCTCTATATTTTTTAAGGCACTTTTGAAAGCATCCATGGGTTTATCATAGAAGGAATTTATCAATGAATGAAAGGTCACTAAGTCGTAGGCCAGATGACTCCCATCATGTATTTTTAAAGGAAAATTTATATTATCTTTTTGAGGGATTTTTGAAGCCATGTTGGACGAAAAGGGAAGGCCAAGCAAGAAAAATTACTCATCCCCCAACCAATTTGCCATATTATGTTAGTAAGAGGGCTACATCCATTGTGGCATTACCTCTATTTGCATGAGGATCATGATATATTTGTGTTTATTTGTTACCACAAACCATGTCAACCAACTAGTGTGGGATTAATTTTTATTGAGGGAGGATTTTAGAGTCGTATCCAAATAATTTGAAAATGCACTATAGAGGTGTATACAACTTGGGTACAATACATATATTTAGAGATAATTTTACAAAAAAAAAAAAAAAAAAGGATTTTGAAGTTACAAAAGAGGAAAGGGGAAGGATGAACAAGTAGACATCCTTATCCCGGAATCAATCAAGCATTATGGCATTATGTTAGTAAGAGTGCCACTTCCATTATGATTTATTTATAAAATCTCCCTTATCTTATTTCTATTACTTCCTTTATACCTGTTATCAAATGGTCAAAATACTTTGACTATTTTTTCTTCATACTCATAGTATAACTACTTCATATGTTCAAATGATTATGTGCCTCCTAATTTTTTTCTACTCAATGAAATTCACAAATTCCTTTTATGTATGACATGGATGAAGAGGGGAATTGTTTCTTCATATTTTCTTTGATTCTATCTTGGTGGTTTTATGGCATGCTCTCTTTAGAGAGTTAGAAGTCAAGAAATTCATCTTCACAAGAATGTAAGTTGAAAATCAACTATTGTACTCAAGGACATTAAGGTGCTCATGTAGGAGTGCATAGACATAGAGTTTTTTAGTGTAGTAGGGTCCTCATTAGGTTTTTGACACTGGGTTGTCTTTATTGACCTCACAAATTAAGCTACACAAAACATCAAAAAATTACCTTTGTATTTAAGAATAAAAAGTGACATATATACTATGTTGATTTCATAAAGCTACGACATAAATAATGTGTTGAATTGAGAAAACCAGGGTATACATAATGTGTGGAATTGTGAATTAGGACACATTTATTGTCTAGAATAAATATAAGATAAGAGAGATATTACAATCAGAAAATTAGTTGAACTTTTACTATTATTTTCCAAACTGAATTTCACATTTGAAAGAGATTTATGGTCCTTTTTTTTAAAAAGCTATTAAATTGGGTTAAGAGTTTAAATTAGTCTAAGGTATTACCTACTAAATTATTAGAAAACACCTTAAGTAGGAATTGTATTATCAATGTATGTGTCAAATGAGGATGAAACATTATCCAAATGTGCACAAAGACAACAATTTTTTGTCCAATAAATTGGACACTAGGCATAAAAAACCTAATGTATAATAAGAATAAAGGAATTTGTGATTTAGAGGGTGGCTATGGATACAATCTCTCCATATTGTTAAACTAAATGTTGTATTTTCTGGATAATATAATGTTATGTTAATATCTCATTATATGTTGTTATATGATCTGCAGATTATGTTATCCCCAGGAATGTCAGTTGTTACCATAAGATCCCTAAATGCTACTAATATGTTAGGATATGTTTATATTTACATATTACATTTGTTAATATTCTTTCTTGATTGAACCTAGAAGATCTCCTAGGTTGACTAATCCAAATTACATTATAGAATTTATGATGGTTAGAGAGAAAGGGGACATGATCATAGAAAGTGGATAACACTAAAAATATTACTATTTAAGAGCCATGAACTTGTTCATGATGTGATAAAAATAAAGGCCTTAAGACATGAAGGAGTTTGAGAAAATATTCAATAGGATTTCAAGTTATTTCTAAGGAGTTGAACTAGATAAGGCATGTTATCTACAAATTTAAAATTTTAAGGCCATTTAAACACTTTTACGCTTGTGTAACAATTTAACTTTTGTATAAATGTGGCATGCAAGATTTCATTAGAGATTGCATGTTTGAAATAAACTTGATTTTCCTTTCAATATCGACAAATTTATTTAGGGGATGAATATGAAAAAGAGGATGCATGTATACAAGCATTAAGGATCCCATTTTTTGCTCTCTTATTGTAACATAAACTATAATCTAGATGGTAGGGTTATCAAACTTACCATGACAGCCATTTCAACAACCCATTTTTAATTTTTAAGTTTCTTTTTCTTGAACTGAATTGAATCAATGACCTCGTGCTTCATTCCAACAAGGCCAACCATGATTATTTCTTCTAGCAGCCATCAAGGTCATGTTTCCCTTCTAAATAATCCACACATCTCATATTAGATCTCTTTTTACATAGCATAGGTACCACATGTCAAAGGGCATGTTAGCTTTACTCTCACATTTGTTTGATTCCCATAATAGAATTTGTGTTTGACTTATGAAAGAGAGTATTTAGGCCAATCGTGCTTTCTTCCTCTAACCAATATTCCAAAGTGTTTGGTTTTTATGCATTAAATTAATACAAATGTAGGTTTCCCAATGCCATAATTAGACCCATACAATGCCAATGCCATCCATCACCAATTGCAACCTCTAATTCACTACATAAGGTAAAAACAGTTCAGTTTGAGCTGTTACATAGAAAAAAAAATCTCCATGATTAAAGTGCGTATGAGTGGTTTACCAACAAAGAACCAAGTGTTAATGAGCATGAATTTTATAGTTTATCTTAGTCTCCCAAAAAAAAATATTAGGCATTACAATGGGATTCAAATCAGTTCCACTATGTCCTCTTATCATTTAAGGTCGTCACAAAAAGATATCTCTAATGATGACATGGGCATTAATAATCGGAAAACCGCAAGACCCTACTTAAGAAAAATTCACACAAGTAAATGAAAATTGGTATTATAAGGGTTTACATTAGCATAACTTTGAAGGGTGAAATTACATGGTGGATTATGCATGTCTCCACCATTTTGTGTTATGCATTATGTGAAGAAGTATATGAATAACATGACATATAATTGGGATGATTACAATTGTAGTTATAAGTTGAAGAGAACTTGATTGGATATACAAATAAAAGAGATATTATACAACAAAATATTTAAATAAAGAGATAACTTAAAAACCCATAACAATACAATAGGTACCAAAATCATGGATTGAAAAAAGAACCCCTAACAATTCCCCATAAATCATAAATTTTGACACCACCTATATACAATATGCAAAATATACAACATGAAATACAATAATATTTTAATATTTGAAAAAAATACCTAGCCAATGGCTTTCAAATAAAGTATACAAATTATTTGTGATTCTAGTTTCAAATCCACAATCTACCAATATAAGGATTCTTGACATGGAACCTCCCAAAAAATGCCTCGTTTTCCAATCTAAACACATTAGTTATTAATTTACACCCAAAAAAATAATAAAAAATTTGAAGTTAGTTTTGCAATTTCCGCCTGACAAGGTGCACTCCCGGATCTGGCGACGGTGGAATCTCTTCTTCAGTTGAAAGCATCACGAACATTCCTGACGTGGACAGGCATAAATGGGGATCAGTTTTGAATGCACCACAGGGCCTGTCAGGATAATTCTTAAGATCTGCCTCCAGTCAAAACCTCATGTTTTCATTAGTGCAGGATCTGTTAATTCCTTAAGCCTATTCTCTCGCTTGAAATGCAATCACCTGTTGAAGACATGGGGAATTGCCATCAAATAAGGGCAAATCCTTCTGTGGTTTTGAGGGTTATAATGCATTTAAAGAATAAATCAAAAAAATCCTACCCGTTCTATTAGACCATACAACCGATCATCTAAATTTTCTGAATTATAAACATTTTTTTCCCTACACAACATTCAACAACACGAGTCCAAAATTGAAAATGTCCGCCTTTTTCGTCACACATCCTGTCACTATACACTCCGGAGCTATATAACCACTGCTAAACGAGGAAAGAAAAAATCATAAATGCCTCGGCCCCATACAATTTGTGTAAGACAAAAAAAATTAAATTTAAAATCTAACTTATACTGTACCAACGGACTGTTGTAGAATAGTCTGTATCGCACTCGTGAGCATCCATTCTCTCTTGGGCTGTAAAAATAGCAAGATATTTCCTATCATCGAGTGGTTCTTGCTATTCCAAGGATTCCTCAGCAAGTCATACCCACTGGCAAACGGGTGACTCCAGGAAGTGATAATTTGTTCTGCTGAAGCTGCACCTTCTCCATGTTTGTTGTCTCCATCACTTTGTCATTTTTATCGCCCCAGATGTTTTCCTCTTTGTATTAAACCCATTCCGCAATCTTCACAATCACCATCTAAAAAGCGTAAATAATAAAAGAAACAAAGAATAAAATAAGGGAGCCATATTTAGGGGGAAATTTGAAATTTTGATATGCAGCAGTACAGACTTTGGCGGGAGCCTAGAACAACGTGCACCGGGAACTGTGTTGCTTAAAAAAGTTAACAGATAAAGGTACGTTGACGGAGATGGAACACCATTAGTTAAGCTTCAACAATAAACAGCCACACTGGCTGTTGACACCGAACATACTGGCAAGATACGGTCAGCGGATTTGGGCCCTCAAATCAGGGGTTAAATTTGACGGTCACCTCCACCCGTCAAGAAATTTTTTTGTGACGGTTTTGTAGTTAATATCACCTTGCATGTGACATTTCATTTTTAATTTTGACTTTGATGATTTTCATATAAATATCAAAATTTATATTTTCATATAATAACACTATATGAAATAGAGATATTGTACGCAAAACCGAAATCTTATTCTATTATAAATATATATTAACATAGCTATAAAACACTAACATGTCATAATATTGTGGACGCATTTAATTTAAGATCATAATCATGCAACGAAATAATTTGTATAAAATGTATAGCCTAATTTAGCATTAAAAATTAAATTTTCAATATAATTTTTATAATACAAAACAATATACGTAAATTAAGAATTGATTTTTTTAAAATTAAATGATACTTGATTAAAGATAATATATCTTTTCTATTGGTGAAGTCAATTAATGCAACATATTTGACAATACTTAGATGGGCTTTACTATCATATCATCCCAATACACGTTAATGTATATTCAAAATAATCAAATGTCTAATATCCTTTCCTATTCAAGAAAACATTTTAAACAAGTATTATAACATCCTCAATACACACTAATAAATATTTGAAAAAACTCAAACATATATCACATATATCTTCAAAAAAATCAAATGTATATCATGGATTCACCACTTTTGACTTGAGAAAGTACCCTTAAACAATTTACATAAGTAGTGTAAACAAAATATCTAGTGTTTGTGGGTTCATATGAAATACCCCATCATTACAAATATGTCAACACAAAACATTCTAAGATACTTCAAATCCTTCTTTGCTTTTCATCTTTTCAAATTTCATAAACTCTATTCCAGTCCACCTCTAATATATGAAGTCCTGTCAATGAAGCTCGCATCAAGGCATCCAATGTTTCCAATGAGAGCTTTGTTCTTCTTATATCTTTTATTATATTTTGTCTTGAAAATCCTCTCTCACATGCAACTGTACTTGCTGGAATGGTAAGTATTGCTTGCCATAGTTTTGTCATGTTTGGAAAGCTTGTATGCGAATCTGTAGCACAAAAAACCCTCCAAGCCTCCTTCATGCGGAATCTTTCACAACTAAAGCGAAGAGTATCAACAAAATTATACAACTCTTTTGAACAACCTTCAAAATCAAAAAAAAAGGCTTTTCTTCTCCCTCACACAAAGTATGTTGTAAGTGTTCAAAAATTTTAAGAAGCCACCGCTTTGAGTTTTCTTCTCTAGTACATGCATCCTCTGAATAATGACAAGGGCTAAACAACTTTATAGAATTGAAAAATGAAAGATCTGTGAATCTTTCATTTAAACAATCTATAAGCTTTTGAACATATTCTTTTGCAAGTTTCTTACAGCTCTCTAGTGACCCATCAATTTGAGGCTTCAATGTTTGTTTTGGTGCATCAACATTATCATCACACACATTTGGAATTGCCACAAATCGAAGTTCATGCCTATGAATGTGTCCATCTTTATCAATAATCTCTAAATAACCATATTTAGAGGTCTCCAAAAATTTAGACAAGTAACTTGTGCCATTTGCAAAGTTGTCAGTCCTTAGAAACCACCTGCTCAAAGTTTGTATAGTAGAATCTATGGTTGCCCCTAAAGATGTAACATCCACATTATCCTCTTGAAATTTTTTATTCAGTTTGTTTAGCTCGAACAATACATCTGCAAGCATATGTAAGAAAAATTGTACTGAGAAGATCCTAGCCTTATCATACCATGAGTCTCTCTTCTCATTTTTCCACAAAGTCAATAATGGAGGCATCAACACAATAAGTCTTTCAATAACCTGTCCTCTTGAGAGCCATCTAACCCCATGAATTTGAAGAGCTTGAAGTGTTTCAAGTTGCATGAGTTCCTGAAGAGAAATCAATTCATTATGTCTTTTGGTAGAATTTTGGACCCAAGAATATACCTTATTTGCCAACTTCTCAACAAACAACAATTCAGGGATTTTTTTAGCAGCATCTGATGCAGCTAAAGCCTCACGATGAGCAATGTAATGAATGCCTATAATATTGTCAACATCTTTCTTCAAAAGAGTAACAAATCCATTTTCACTCCCCACCATTGATGAAGCACCATCTGTAGAAACTGCAATCAATCTTTTATTTGAAAGACCCCTTTCTTTATTCAAAACACAGACTGCATCATATATAGTTTTTCCTCATCCATCACACACATTTATGAGCTTTAAGAATTGTGAAATTGGTGGGCCCAACCCTTTTGATTCTAGAAAAGTAGCATAAACCACAAGGTGTTTCTCCAAGCTTCGATTAGTACTTTCATCCAACATCAAAGAAAACAATGGACTATCTAACATTTTTGCACTTTGTCTCTCTTCAAGATACTTAGATATGGAAAACAGGAAATCATTTGCAGCCATATGATTTGTATATGATCTATAATCCTTGTTTTTCGGCATGTTTGGTGTTTCTAAGTACATTTCAAGAGAGCAAAGAGAATCATATTTTGAGAGGGGTAAGTCTTCTTGCAGTGCCCAATAAACTAATTTCATGGTTGTGATTATTCTTTCCTTATTGGTGTCATCAATACTTGCAATGTGTTCTGGAATTGATTTTGCTTTGCCTTCATTTCCACATATCCATTTTGCTTGTGAAATTTTGTGGTTGTTTGATTCAACATGAGTAACTATTGCATCATGTTGCAAAGTAGTACAACCAGTTCCAGTTCCCCATGGTCCAACAGACTTGTGCTCTTCACAATATATACATTTCATGACTGTTTTCCCTTCATGCATTGCACACCTTAACCACTTGAATTTCACTTTCCATTCATCTCTAAATCCTCTTTTTACTCTAGCCCTTTTTTTGTTTTGTGTTAAAACTTCTTCTCCTTCAAATGCCTCATCACACTCATCATCATACCCTAATATATTTAAATCTTCATTCAAATCAAAATTATGATCATCTCTTGATGAAGCTTGTGATGTGTTTGACCATGCAAAAAACTTTTTGATTGAAGATTGATTCTTTTTGGATTGAGACATTTTAGCTTATAATGTACCTATACAACCGAAATTAAAAACAATAATTAGATATAAAATTCAATAATAAAAAAAATATAATAATGTCAACAACTTAATGATAGATTATTAATTCAACACACTACAACAATGATAGCTTTTCAAGAGAAATCTAAATATGTAGTTAAAAATCTATTATAATTATTTTTCTATGTTATATTTCTTTCACAATAAACCTAGGAGATCATAACATGTCTCAAGCCCTTTTCAATCTCATTAATATTTGCATTAACTCGACTAATTTTAATGATGTGCATGATCCAATTTTAAACCAAAATAAACCTTGTCTCTTTAGATTGTACACTATTCAAATGATAAAACTATGGATAAAACTATTAGTTATATAAAACAATCAATTGTTGTTACAACATATATATGTTATAATTGAAAATATTTGTAAGCGGTTTAATTTTTCTAGATGAGAATGGCCATATAAAACGATGAGAAATACTACATTAGTTTTGCATCCTCAAAATCTATTTTAAATAAACTCTTCAGATTTTTGATAAATTATTCAATAAAAGTTTCTACTCCACTCTTCAACCATTTTTACCACCATATTATTTAATCACCAAATTAAAATATTAGTACGCATATAAGAACATAATTAATTGATATAATAATTTACTATTCTAATACTTCTATATAATTTAAATAAAATCCATTGAAACCATTCACACTCCCTAATTGGCTACTGCCCAC
Organism: Taxus chinensis; assembly: GCA_019776745.2. NCBI lineage: Eukaryota > Viridiplantae > Streptophyta > Pinopsida > Cupressales > Taxaceae > Taxus > Taxus chinensis. Next base: position 593,144,683 of record CM034151.1, on the reverse strand, counting down.
TTCTTCCTTATCACACTCCATAACTCATCATGAGTATGTAGTTTCGATCAATTTTGTCCAGCAAAAGAAGGTTGGGAGCAGTAAGCAATTTAAAGAGGAATAGAAATGAATCACACTCTTTTGTTAAATCAAATATGCTGATGAATAAAAAATTATGAACCATGTTAATAGTTACAAAAATTTTACTTGAGGCAAATTTTTATAATTAATTTTAATGTAGAACATATCTATCATCATGACATTCAATTGAATGAATTTTTTCCAAGGAAACGGGGATTGTGGTCTACTAAATAGACTAGATACACTATGAACTTTCAACTAAATATATGTCCATTTACTTAGGCTCAAAAGGGTGATAAAGCCACCTGAAGGTCACGAATAACCATAGATATGTCATACAAAGACCATACAAATAAAGCTTATGACCACAACACAATATGAGAAAGTGGTGATAATTCATTTATGGAGATGATTATTTGGAAACATCTGTAAGGAAAAATGAGAGAATATTGCATTCACGCAAATCTTGACTCGCTAGAGCTTGATTGGTATGAATTCTTATGTCACAAAGAGGTTGTCTATATGAGTAAAACCTTTCATCGCATAGCTTGATTACCAATAATTTTGGCCCATGAGAAAAACGAGTTTCAGCTCTATGTAAGAAATGAATCTTTGACTCCATCTGTTCAGTATTCTTTCTTCATGGGCAAAGGGATGGTTAAAAACATAGAAATGAACAAGCCGCAAGCAATTCAAAGGATCATAAGGCAATTATTTAAAAATTGTATAATGTCTTTAATTAAATAGTGGTAAACAAGGATTAAGCGATTTATTTGAACTTGATGTTGTGGCCATTCAGATTGTTGATGTTAGATATAGTTGTCACGTCCCATCTCATCTCTAGAATGTTAAATTCCCATTTTTTATTCTAATATTATCACCAAATTGAAGCTCAGTTAATTCAAGCAAAATAATGAACACCAATGATAACCAGCTGGATAAGGCTGCAGGGTTGTTGAAATTTAGCTCTTACCATGATGTCTAATGCATTTCAGGAACTTAAAATGCCATTGGCTGCCACTCATTCCATGAAAAATGATCATGGTGTAAAACATTATCTAAGTCACTCCAGGATAGAAGAAGATTCCAGAAGTTCCAATGTTGAGCAACCACCAAGCATGCAGGTGAATCCAATGCAAAAATGCAACTTAACAAACAGTCAGCATCGACAATCTAGTAATATTATGGACCATACTCACTCTGCAATTATGTTTCCGAAAGAGGATAGGGCCGAGGAAGGGATCATTTCTATTAGTAGCACACAAGTAGAAGAAAGTGGAATGCTTCATGGAGAAGAGAACATTGGAGAGCCCTCTTCAATCCTCACAATGGAAAATGCTAGTACTGATATTTCCCACTCATATGTGATTAGAGATACCGTGCCTTTAAAAAGTGACATACCTCACTCACACAATGATAAGTCCAATATTTTGGTTGATAGTGAATACAGAAGTTATGGGGCATATAGTACTGGCAATTTGAGATTGCAGGTTGAAGAAACCAAACCAGTTAAATTTCATATGCATTTCATGATTATGGAATGCATACAACGAAAACTAGTTAAATTTCATCAAGATCACGAACCCCTTTAACAAATGTTAAATGTTACTCGAACTGCACCATATAGACCGAATTCTATGGCTAATTGACAGGTACTAAAACAAATAGGAAAGTATAACTAAAAAACAAAACAAAAATTGCAGAGAAAAATAAATGAAATTGAAGTTGGGATTCGGGAATTCATTTGCATACTAAATTATCTCCATCATTTCCTAATGTAATGCAAAAGTGATAGACACAGACTCCATTGAAAAGAGAGTTGGTATTATACTCATGCTTTGAAGGCGTTCGAATCCCTTTTTTCAAGATTATTGAATGTAACAGTTATAAAAAATGGGTTATAACCAGAGACATACAAGGCTTGCACGTCAGACATAGCAAGGACTCATTTTACTGCAGGGAAAAGCCATTCTTGAACAATGTTTCTACATAAAACTACCATGTTAAAATTATGTCAAATAATTAATGATAAGTTTATCTCTTATTCATCTATTTTTCTTACCCGGAATTATGTTGTTGAGCTAATTTCTGTATCTCCCTGCTCCTCTGCAACTTGGTGGTTGACACTTCATTTGTTCAACTGCATGTTGTGGCTGAGTTCATTTCATCCATGCACATTGCAAACAGTTTATTCAACTGCAAACTTCAGTCTAGCTTCTGGCTTCTCTTCACCCATTCATTGAAAGTCTGAACTGGAGTCTGGTTTATACTGCTTCAAAATCTGTCTTTATGCTGGCCGCTGGACATTGAATATGGCAGTTGGCACAAATGAATTATACAGTATCCGTGAGCCATGAATGATGAGGGGATGTTTACCCGTTTAGACGTTGAGACTTGAGAGTCGAGACTTCAATAATTCAATTACAGACTACAGATATTGCCCAAGTGTTAAGTGTTTGTATTAAAAAGTTTCACGAACATTGAGTCACTAATAAGTAATAAGAATAACTATCCTGTGGCTGTCGCTGTTACCCTGACCCGTATTCCAATTTCTGATTCCCGAATCGCTATTACTAATTACTAAATTAGTATCCTGTACACTGTACAATGTAGCCTGTAGGTGAGCGGCCACTGCTGTATTCATAAATTCGTTGAAAATGTGCCCTTCCACTGCCAACTCGGGGCTCGAGAGTCTAAGACGGGACAGGGTGAGTCCGGCATCCGCATCTACCACTACTAGTACCAGTCTATAAATTTTTTTTAAACGGTTGGTTTTAAGAAGTGCACGTCAATATGACGCTTTTCCAAAACATCTTCCCATTCCCTGTTACGGGGTAAAAATTAAGTTGGCCGTTTTTTACGGTTAAAAACACAAAAAATGTCTAAACAGGTGTCAAATTTAACCTCTGCCTCAAATGCGTGCCTCCGTATGAGCTGACTTTGGCTTGGTCTTTAATGAAATATCTCCCCACCATGCACACTAGAACTTCAACATAGCACCCTTACACTGAAAAAACTACGATACTCAACTGATTTGCAAGCTCATCCTGTTTGAGACACCCAATAGCGACATCAATCCATGTATTGACCAATTCAATCTCTATGATCCATATAATACCAAATCACCGAGTAGCTCACCAAACTACTCGGTGAGTTGTTTAAGATTGTAACACCTTTGAGGATATTTGACATATTTAAACTTTACACCAACCCCTCAATCCTTTTAAGAATGTTGTCAACTCGAGGACATTACAGAGATGGAGTAAAACACTTGATAACCTTATTCACTAATTTAACCATTTTTTTTGTGTTGAGTAAACATAGGCCCATCAGAGCTCTGTGCACACTCTTTCACTTGATCAGAGCTTCTCAAAATCTAGAAGACTGAAAATGTCTCCTAAGAATTTATCATTTCCCTGAAACATTAAAAATGATCCTTAAATACAAAATGTTTGATTGACATCCAAAATTTTCCTATGAGATTCCTTTTTAGTCCTAAGGTCCACTAGGCACCTATTTTCCATTTTTTCTCCTAGGGAAAAAATTGGATAACATTTTTTATGACCTCTCAGGGATTCTTTCCTACTAAGCATGGTTTCAGTAGCCTTCACCAATCCATTGGGCATGGAGTCAATGTTGGCATCCTGAAACTGATTTGATTATTTGTGATAGATCCCGAAATCTGCTTGGACTAAGTAGGAGGCATATTGAACCCGATGAGTCCTTTGAAACTTATGGCATATAGAATTTTGAATGAAGCATCTATAAAATTAGGGATATCATATAAACTCTTATGAAACTTGAACCTTTTCTCCTCCTTAAAAAAAATCTACCTTCGATACACTGTACAAGACAAAGATAAAACACAACACACATAACAAGGAAAGAAAAAAAAAAACAACGACATACAAACAATGTGTGAAGCACTTGGAGGAAAATAACTAACTAAACTGAACATGGAGTGGAAAGCTCTCAAAAGAAAGCTTTAAGATGTATCACATTCACATGAGTGGGTAGTTCTTATTCATTGAGCATGCTCTCAATATACGAAATGAATTAGCCTCCTTACAACTTGTGATAATGTATGGCCCACTCCAGAGAGCTTCAAACTTGGCGTGTATGCCTGGTTCTTATTTGTCAGCATCCCATTTGAGAACTAAATCTCCCTCTTGAAAATACCTGTCAGATGCCTTCTTGTCAAAATATTTCTTAACCTGAGCCAGATGTTTGTCCAAATTTTTTATAGCCTTGTTCTACACTTCATCTAACTCCATGATTTTAGCAAACCTAACTGTCATAGGATCACTCTCCATAACCTCAAGTTGATGTGTTGATTCCAAAGAAGGTAATTCCAAAGATAGCGAAAGTTTTTCTTCTCTTCCATATACCATAATGAAAGGATAATTTCCAATGGCCCTCTTAGGTGTGATCTTATCTACCCATAAAGAAATTTTAAGCTGTGTGCCAAGCCCTCATGTTGGTTTCCATTGTGCGCTTGATAATCCTTATGAGGTTCTTGTTGCTAGACTCATCCAACTCGTTTCCTTGCGAATAATAATTGGATGAAGTCTTGAGATAAACTACATTCTTAATAGCCCATGTACTCATCTTCAAAAAAAGAAAAGCCATTGCTTTATCTTAAATGGTCATGAATGGGACACCGAACCTTGTCATTATACCTTCTAGGAAATCAAGAACAATGTTTTCATTACCCTCTTTAATGCTACTATCTTTGTCCATCGAGTAAAATACTTTATTTCAGTAAGGACCCATTTATGTCCATCACTGGATGGAGGGTTGATTATTCCATTGAAATCCAACCCCATCGAACAAAGTGTTGATCGACTTTAATTGGTTAAAGGGGAAGAGGTGCCAACTTATACTTTCCGATGAAAAAGTCACATTCCTTGCATTTCTTTACCCATAAATGGGCATCGTTGAATAAATTTGGCCAATAGTATCTAGCCCTCATGATTTTTGAAGTATTTATTCATGTAGAGTAATGCCCTCCTGATAGACCATTGTGAAACTCTGTCAGTATTTTTCTTACTTGTTATGGCCCTATGCACCGAAGAAGGATACCATTCAAATCCCTTCGAAAGAGAACATTATCTACCAGAATGTAGGGAATAAACTGAAGATGAAAGGTCCATCCTTGATTCTTGTCCATGTCAATAGGGTATGTTCCTAAAAGAAGGAAATCCTTTAATCTTTTATAACCAGATAACCTGATCATCTCTTTCATCATTATTCCAAAGTGTCACGTCCTCATCAGTTATCGACTCCAAATCCGTAGTAAGTTATTGACACAAACATTTACCTCTGACTAGCTTGGTAACCTTGATGCACATGTTATACTCCATCACTTTGGTGATCCACCCAGCACATTTCCCATTCATATCTTTGTTCAATAAAAATTCCTTAACACCTGGGTGAGACACCATCAAATGAATTCTATTTTTGGACAACATGTGCCTGAATGTTTTTAGAGCTTGAATGGTAGAAAATCCCCACTTTTCAACAAATGAATATTTGAGCTCATAATATTTTAGGGATCGGCTGAAGAAATCAATTGGTTGCTCCATCAGATCATCATTCTGTTGAGTAAGGATCCCCGAAATGCTCTCATGTCTTGAAAAATCATAAAGAATAAAATCCTTATCAAACCTTAGATTCACTAGCATAGGTGCTTGAGAAATGGTTGTCTTGATGGCTTGAAATCTCTCCTTTCCTTCCTTCATCCATGATAATGGCATATTTTTCTTCAACATGGTTGTTAAGGGTTTATCCAAGACTGCAAATTGAGGGATGAATCTTCGCAAAAAATTTATCGTTCCTAGAAAACTCTGAAGACCTGGGTAAGTGCACAAATATGGGGGGCCAAAAGTGGGTCAAAAAGGGACACCTTTTTCTTGAAATCATCAAAACCTAAACTTCATTAAATAATTTGACATGCCTATGCTCAAAATTTGACAAAGTTATAAGAATAAGTACCATAGAGCTCGGAATCTAGTTTTGAAACTACTGATTGTTTTTTTAAATGGTTGATATTAAGAGGCCTAAAAGTTGTGCGCACACAAAGTATGTCTATTTTTGTGTAAAAAATATACGAACATGTTGTGTGTGTGCCCCCCCCATTTTTTGAGTTGTATAATGTTTTTTTTCAAATCTCTTTGGTAGAAAGTTATTTAAGACCATATATAAAGTCTCACTAACTTTTCATTATTTTTGGATGAATAAATATTTTTTTTATTAATTTTCAAAGTGCACATATCCCGAAAATAAAATGTTTGTGTGTGCACCCCCATAATTTTGAGAAAAAAAGTCACTTTTCAAAAAAAAATTAGTGCGTGTAAAATGGATTTTAGAAAAAACCACATTTTTTTATTTGGATGAAAAAATCGTAAATTGTGCACCAAAATGTATGTATGGGTTTTTGCAAGAAAACAAGGCACTAGTAAAAGAAATTATGGATGAAAGCCTTAAAATAATTAGATTTTAGAAAGAATTATATCGTCATCAAGGTAAAAATGAGATTTACATTGTAGTATAATTTATTTTTGAATATTATGTTTAATACATGAGATATTGGGGTGCACACGTGAAAATTTGATATTTTTTTGTCAAACACAATTTTAATCATGCAATACAATGTCCAAACCTTTGGTTTGGAAATCCAAGCCTTTGGATTGGGTATTCCAAACCCCAACAAGATGAAATGTGAGCACGTTATAACGCTCTTGCATTTTTGTTTCCAATGCAAAATATGTGCATTTGGGAGGGATAACATGGAAAACCACATAGAAAACTATAACGCAAGCATGTTATAACGCAGACACATTATAACACGAGTGTGTTTCATCTTGGTAAACCTGATTCGTAACTCGATCATGTTATAACATGACCTAGATTTTCCTTTTTCATGTTATAACATGATCGAGCCATAACATTAGTGCATTATGGCCAAAATGGCCAAAAAATGGATTTGTGTCTGCTTTTTGGCCCCTTATATTTGTGCATACGCCCACCTTTCTTGTGACTTGGGAGAGATAGGGAAAAAATCAAATGAATCCTGGTTGGATCAATTGAAATTCCTTCTGTTGAAACAATATGTCCTAGCAACTTTCCCTCGTGCAACACAAAAATGCATTTCTTAGGATTGAGTGAAACCCCAAATTCCCTGCACCTCTTAAAAACATTCCTTAGATGTACAATATGATCTTCTGCATGTTTGGAGTACATAGTTATATCATGAAGATATACCAAGATGATTTTGTTGATCAATCCCTTAAATACCATGTCCATAGCTCATTGAAAATTTTCTCTGATATTAGATAATCCAAAAAACATCTTGTTGTAGGCGTATGTGCCCCACTTGGTAGTGAAAGCCATTTTGAACTGGTCAGATTATTTGACTAGAATCTAATTATATTCTGAATATCCATCAAGTAAAGACAACCTTTGTGCTCCTGCCACTGTTTGAAGGATTTTCTCAATTGACGGAAGAGAATAATGGTCTTTCAATGAAGCCCGGTTCGAATCCCTGAAGTCCAAACATAATTGAATCTCTCTATTCTTCTCTCTCACATGAACAGGGTTTTCTACCCAAGATGATGCTTGATTGGAAAAATGATGCAACCCTCAATAAGCTTGGTGAGCTCATTTCTCATTAGTGGCTCAATTTTGGGATTAACCGGCCTTTTTTTATGGACTGGCTTGGCATTAGGATCAAGTTCGATAGTATATTGTGTCTAAATCTGGATCAAAGCCACGTAAATATTTATAACTCCATGAAAAAATGTCATTGTAATATTGAAAAAGTTTGACAAAATCCTTTTATCTCTTCTGAGGGTACAAACTCTGCCAATATTTAGAAAATTTTCATTTGCTACCTCAACTTCTTCAAAATTTTCCTCTTTGACTACCATGTTAGCACTATGCTTTCTAGCCTGACCATCTAAATTAAAGATCGAATTGATAGTAACCAAACCTTTTGGTAATTTTCTTAATTTTTAATTATATAATTTTGATCGCTATATGCTTCCTACATAGCTTAGCTTCATTCTTTGCAGAAAATTTTGGTTCTTCTTGTAGTAAAATAATGATTTGTTTATCACTATCAAAAACTTGCCAACTACCTATATTAGCAGGAACTATAGGTCAAACTGACCACTTTAATAGGTTATCCTCTCATCCTTTATGACATTAACACATACATCATATTGTGAGCTAGCCATAGCAAGTCCTGTTAACATCTTGATTTTTATTTCTAGGAACCACTTGGATCCCGAAAGATTCAAAATCCTCAATTAAATTACAAAATTAGTTCTTATAAGATCTTATAAATTCATTTTTTTACGCACTATGAGCTCTTACTTGATGTACAACCAATTCACCATCACCAAAATAATATTCAAGTCCTTGATACATTTGTTTTGAGCTACCTAAATCTCTTTGTATAAGAGCTTAATATTCGGAAACATTGTTGGTGCAGCTAAATTACAATTGAAAAGATGAGAAATACTTATCTCCTTAAAAATAAATTAGCATGACACCATCACCTTCTCAATTTTTCCTCCTTGAAATATCGAAAAATATTTTCCAAAGTCCTCCTGAGTTATTCTGGGTTTTAACAAGTTGTGGTATGATTGTACCTTCTTTATGAACACAATACGTACCCAATCTCGTGTCTCCTCTAAAAATAAATAAACCAGCATCTTACTCCTACTATTGCATCATCATAGGATTAATATTGATGTTCTATACTTACCTCATCTAACATAGTAACATGAACCTCTTTAATAAGAGTAGTTTATTTGTGATTAGAAAACCTCTTCTTCTTGATCACAAATATTATAGTTTCCATTTATGGGATTAGCGAGTATAGAGGCTCGAAATGGTTATGAAAAAATGACTCTTCCATTATAGTTAATTTATTTCCATACCGAGTCCTGAGAATCAAATGTGACCAATCAGACTGATAGATAACCACCCATTTTGGTAGTGAAGTATCGTGATAGGTACATATGACTAAAGAGAGGGGGAGGATCAATAACTGATATGTCTGGTGTGAACGAACAAATTAGGACATACATGGATAATAAGTTAAAGTCCTTTGATGATTCCAACAGTCTGAAATGTTGTGCCATCAAACTGAACAAACTCCTATGGAGATTGGTGTATATTAGAATCCTTGCGCATATGTACAATTTACTTGGGACATGACCAAACTGCTGGCTCCAGAAGTCGATCATATAAATATGTACCAAATGACTAACTCAATAATAAGAGAAATACATAATGGCAAAGGTTTACTTATTCACCTTAAAAGAATAATCTTCCCTCTGTGACTAACAAAAAATTGTAGCAGTTGATGACTCCACGGTGTGTTGCTTTGTCTAGATGCACCAAAAAAATCTTAGGGACTTCCTACAAAAGGTTCCACTGAGAAGGAAAATTGAAGAGTCTGGCCCACATGAGTAACACTTCAAGTTGGTCCTATTCATTTGTTCAAAAATGTTAAAAGGGATTTCAGCCTACCTTTCCAACATTTCTTTTGGCATACTGGGATCCTCTTTTGGAAATTTCTTATTGGGTATTGTGATGCATGAAGAACCTTCTTTCCTTATAGCCTGACTAGCCAGTGTTTCTGTTGAAACTTATTTTATACGTATTTATTGAAGATCTCCACTTATGGTCGAGGCTAATGAGGTGGATACTTGATCAGTATTTGGAAAGTTAGGTTTCTATCACCCTATTTTTAAAATGATTATTTACTGAAACTGATGCAGAATATTTTAGATAAAATCCACAAAAATCTTTCACTTACCAATTTAGCTTAGTCGTTTCTTTAGGAACTTACGGTTGATCTTTGTACTTCCTGTGCATAGATGAACTCTCTCTTGATTGTGGTGGAGTAGATTCACTTTAGACCATAAGGGTCTGGCTAAGAACTCCATTGGGGAAAAAAATTTGATTGTGGGGTTGAGAACAAGGATAACACCATTCATAGTCTTGAAACTAGATTATTCTAGACATGTACAAGGGCTCTAGAAGAGCTAGCAGCAAAAGGATTCCTAAAATTTAGAGGCTTAACATTCACAACTTGATTTACATCTTGATTTTGTGATTGACTATTTCCTTGAAAAGGTAGGTGTTTATCCTAGTACTATTGATTCTGGTATTGGTAAGGATGAGTATATTGAGTTTGTTACCTCTTAAGTGTTACTAGTTCATTAACAAAAGGTTTGTAGCAGTGACTTGACCTCAACCAGATCGTTTGAAGGAATTGGTGTAGTCACAATCTGGTTAGCTAGAATTTGATGGAATATGGGAAATGGTTTCCTGAATACTTTAAAGTTAATCAAATAATAACATAGGTGGTATTTGAGCTATCTTTCCAAGATGAATCAAATAATTATGCACTCTTATAGCAATTTTGTAGGTAAAAGGAATTGTAGTCCCTCTCATGGAATAGATCATAACTACTACATCATTATTCAAGGATCGTAAATAATTCAAGGATCATAAATAATACAAGAATTCATTATTGGGAGAAGGTTTTATGAGTTCCATAATTCTATTCCAAATCTTGTGGAATCAGAAGTTGAAGTCACTCATATACTCTTGAGTAGCTCTCTTTATGGTAGTAAGTTATTCCATGAGCGATAGGTGATCACTCTTGTCTTCAAACTATTTACAGATATTTTCTCCCAACTCATCCCAAGTGGTTATAGTGCCAGCTTCTATCCCATGAAACCATTAAAGTGATTTTCCCTTGAAGGAAGTGGAAAGGAGTCTGACCGCAACGTTTTCTTCTATAATATTATATACTACGTGCAAATGTTGGCTACATCAATAATATGTTCCACTAGAGTAATATGAGTTTCCCCTATGTAAAAGGGAAAACTTTTGAGTGCCGTACCAGGTATAGAATCAAGTTGAGCCAACTAGATAGGAATACTTGCATTAAAAGGAGGAAAAACTTGGTTCCTTACAGGGGATTCCATACCAACGAGAGGTTGATTTTTCCTGGGTGGAGGAAACCTTCCGTAAGGAGGAGTTGAATGACCTCTGCTACCACAGGTGATGTTGAAATGTCTCTTCTCCTTCTCCTTAGAGGAGATAAGGATAACTTGATATGTTAATAATTTCCTTCTCGTCTTGTAGAAGCTCTTATTTGAAATATTCACATATGTTAACACACTAAGATTTGAAATCTAGAGTTATGGATTCGTCAGGTACTTTGATTCATGCAAGTATGAATAGAAGTACCAACTCTTGTCCCACCGAGCGTGCCAAAAATGGTTATCACCAAATCACTGCACCCTTCGAATGGCCAAGTGATGGAAAGGGCATTCGGTGTGATTGGGTAACATGGGATCACCTCTCAAGTTGTGGGACTTGGGATTGAGGTGAAACACTGGATAAGGTCAGCTTCCTCTTCCTAAACTAAACACAACACTATTTCTAATGCAATAAAACAACTAACTTGAACTATGCTAGAATTTTCACGGGACTAAAGAGAGGGAGATCGGAAAGAGGTAACAACTATACTAGAAGTGGTGATGCACCAAGAAAGGGTTCTGCTATAAATTTTTTCGGTCTTCCAGTGAAGAGGGATGACACTAAGAAGTATGAACTAGCACCACAACCCAACCAAATACAAATATACATTCCCAGATAAGCACAAAACTCCCAAAATCTGCAATGGAAACTTGAACTTACACAATATACCTACAAACATGAGAAATGACACAAAGACATAGAAAAAACTATGAAAGGACCAATAATTAGTCATAGAAAATAATCTTTATTACTTCAATAATATACACAATACATCATTACATGAGGAAGAGGCAATATTTTCCATTACAATCTTGGAAAAGAGGCTTGAAAGTTCCCATACTCTACAACTAATCTTGTGAAAAGAGAGAGGAATTGGAAAATGTATAACCCCTTGGAATGAGCTTCTCATTTACATTTATAGAAAATCCATCTTGTGAGAAAAGAGAGGAAGAAAGCCTAAATTCTACGCACTTGGTCATTTATGATTGATTACATAATTAATTTCACATTGAAGACATCCATCCATTATGCTCTCATTAATTTCAAAAAATTTGATTCTATCCTCCATTTAATTAAAAATATTGTTTTTATTAAAATATTTTATTAAATATATTATTATTTTTATTTATATATTTTACTAAAAATATTATTTTTAAGTAAATGGAGGATAGCATAATTTTTTTGAAATTAACGAGGGCATAATGGATGGATGTCTTCAATGTGAAATTAATGATGTAATCAATCATGGAGACCAAGTGCATAGAATTTAGGCTTTCTTCCTCTCTTCTATCACAGGTGGATTTTCTATAAATGCAAATGAGAAGCTCATTCCAAGGGGTTAGACATTTTGCAATTCCTCTCTCTTTTAAAAAGCTTAGTTGTGGATTGTGGGAACTTTCAGGCCTCTTTTCCAAGATTGTAATGGAAAATATTGCCTCTTTCTCATGTAATGATGCATTGTGTATGTTATTGAAGTAATAAAGATTATTTTCTGTGACTAACTATTGGTCCTTTCATAGTTTTTGCTACATCTTTGTTCCTTTCTCATGTTTGTCGGTATACTGTGAAATTTCAAGTTTCCATTGTAGATTTTGGGAGTTTTGTGCTTATATAGGAGTGAAGCTTTGTATTTGGTTGGGTTGTGGTGCTAGTTCATCCTTCTCAATTTCATCCCTCTTCACTGGAAGACTGAAATTTTTTCTAGAAAAACCCTTTCTTGGTGCATCACCACTTCTAGTATAGTTTTTACTTCTTTGAAATCTCTATCTCCCTAAGCCCATGAAAATGTTAGCACAAGTCTAGTTAGTTGTTTTATTGCATTAGAAGTAGTGTTGTGTTTAGTTTAGGAAGAGGAATTTTGCCTTCTCCGGAGGTTCACCTCGAGCCCAAGTCCCATAGCTTGAGAGGTTATCCCATGTTACCAAATCACACCAAATGCCCTATCCATCACTTGGCAATTCAGAGGGTGCAGTAATTTGGTGATAACATTTTTTACCATGAGGAGGATACCCTTAAGATGACCCTCTTCTTTGATGGTTCTAAGTGCGAGAATGGGGGAGGCATCGGATTCATTCTATTCCCTCCTAAGGTATTCTCTTGTTCCCTCACAAATAATCTCAATGTTGAGTGCACAAACAACATGACAGAGCATGAAGCCCTTATCTTAGAACTTGAAATTGCTTCCTTTCTTGGTGCTCAAATTCTTGACATCAATGGAGATTCTAAGCTTATCATCAAACAAGTTACATGCAAGTATCAATATAGAAATGAAACCCTTTAAAAATATAGGGATATTTTCCATTTCCTCCTTGAGGCATTTGAATTTTACACTATCCAAGTCATTCCTCGATCGTCCAATCGTTTCGCTTATATGATGGCATCCCTTACATCTCTCATCCCATGGATAACAGAAGAATCCAAAATTTCTGTTGTCATTCATCCTAGTGATTTACCATTCCATGACCTACCTCACATTAATATCGTTGAATCTAGTTGGTTGGATCTTTTGTATTCCAATTTTTTTGATTATCTATCCAAATCTATCATTCCCTCTTATATATTCAAAAATACTAGGAGGTATTTCCTTCAGTGTGCTAACTGCTATGTGATAATTGGTGACATCATTTATAAGAACATATTTTACGGTATTCTCTTTCAATTCCTTAAATCCCATGAATCTTCTCGTGTTATCCAAGAGGTCTAGGATGGTATTTGTGGTGGAAAGTTTAGTGGCTTATCCATTGTTAAGCAGCATTCTTCATCTTGTCTATTATTGGCCTTATCTCAATCATGACTAATGTGAGTATGTTAAGAAATATGAAAAATGTCAGCATCATTCCAATCTCATTCACATTCCTAGTCAAGCCTTGCAGCCATCTCAAGATCTTTGGCCCTTCTCACAGTGGGGTCTTGATCACATTCATCTTATCAATCCTCAATCTTCACAGTAGCATCACTCCATCATCACTGCAACTAAATACTTCACCAAGTGGGTGGAAGGAAAACCCCTCACCTCCAATAAATCTATTCCAATTATTAATTTTATCTACCATCACATCATTTATCGTTTTGGTCTTCCTCACAAACTCATCACGGAAAATGGAATGTCCTTTTAAAAACAAAGATATCAAGAAAATTTGTGACTCATTTAGTATGAAACTTAGTTTCTCTTCTATATATTATCATGAAGATAAAAACCAAGATGAAACCACTAATAAAACTCTTCATAACATTATTACAAAAACTATTGATCAATCAGGTTGTACTTGGCACCTTCATCTCCCTTTTTCTCCTTGGGCTTATCGGACTAGCATGCATACTTCCACGGGAGCTACGCCCTTTTAATCTTGTGTAGGGATATGAAGCCATTCTTCCCCTTGAAGTTCAAATCCCATCCTTGTGTGTTTTTCTTCGTGACTTCCATCTTTGATGAGGATTATCACTAGAAGCATCTAACACAGCTCGAATTGTTAGATAAACGTTGCCTCACTGACAATTTAACACCATCCTATTTATCAAGAACACATCAAGCATCCTTACAACAAGCACATCAAAGAACGTGAATTTAATATCGATGACCTTGTCCTTATAAAAATTAGAATGTTACTACTCTAGAAAGGAGCCAACGTGTAAATTTTTCCCCTAACTATATTTGACCATACATTATCACACATAAGTATGGGTCGAGAGCCTATTGTTTGGGCTCCCTTTAATGGTAAACTGGAAGTGGAACCGCTTAACGCATTACACTTGCGACCATTCTATTGTTAGCATGTTTACCAGTGATCACTTAGTCATATCCTTATATCATCCCTCCATCATTAACTCTTCCATCTATTATTGTAATGATTTGGAACTATGTGGTCTACCGTTACTTTCCTAGGAATGACCTTAAATATGGGCACCATAGGCTTTGTCTATAACATTTTTCCTTATGGATAGGTTCTCCCTTTTTGGTGAGGAATCTGCAATTATTACATCCATCACCCTCTTGTTTACCTCTTGGAATCATGAAAAGGATTCAACGGGTGTCTCTTGTACATTCATTATCCCCTTCTAAGTGGTCTACCTAGCTATTCCCATCTCTTCCACATGTAAAAATAAAAAAAAATTTATGGATGCTCTTATCAAAAAACAAAGTTGTCAAAAATAGACTGCTCCCTCAAAGGAAAGTTGTTTATGTCAAAAAATAAATATAAAAGAATCATCAAATCAAATCAAATAAATAAATTGATCCATTGAAGGGACAACTATCATGTATATTATCCTTTTCATTAAAATCATATATGTATAAAGTATATCATACCCTCGAAGGATGGATACTCTTTTGTACCATGACAACGAAGGCTTCCCACATTGATTAGCCTTCCATTTTATCAGCATCCTAAGAAAGCTTCTTGCATTGATCAAATTTCTTCTAGAAAACTTCCTGCATTGATCAGTTTTGTATTTCCCCTTCGTAGAGCTAGGGTCATATATTTAGGGAACACCACTTATGGAGAACCCTCTTCCCATGTACAAGTTACATCACAAACCCCTTTGTCCATGTCAAAATTAGGTTTATGAGTTCATTTCATTCATGTTTCCTTGTGATATTTGGTATAACTAACTATGGTTGGTTATATGCTAACACCTATTTTATTCGCATGTGCCTTGCGCTCACCTAGATCCCCCTCTTTTTTACCTCCAATGTGATTGGAGGCATATTTTCCTCACACATTTCTTGATATGACATAACATCATTCATACCCATGGGTCACCATCATTAAGTTACGTTTTAATCTAAACCTTTTCCACATCTATCTTTTATCTCTCTTTTTTTACTACAAAGTACATCTTCCTTTGTGTAAATCCCCTTTATGCTTCCCATCTATGATATCACATCAACTTGGCTACCCTTATTAATACCCATAATTGATCATATCTATTTTTGAACATCCTACATTATATATTAAACCATCCAACTATGCATATATATTCATCATAATAATTAAACCCATAGTAAACATGTATTCATCACCATCTTTAATATAAAACATAATACAATAATCATCATTAAGAAAATTTATCATCCTATACTTTTACATCATCATCAAATATAAGTAAAACATGTGATCACATCATCATATATCAAATAAAAAACATTACTCAATGCACACATGCTAAACCACAACAAAATCATATATCATTTATATATCACCAAAAATAAAGTGTATCAATACATCATCGACCTCTAAGGATCCTCTCTCAAAGTAGAGATATCAGTAAAACCAGTGAAGTTAACATACGAGAGCCTAAAATATTTCCCTTATGAGACAAGTCCCTCTATCTATCTATAGGCCTCGTCGCCTCCGCCCTGGTCATCTCCTTAATGTTCCTAAGCCACACTCGATGTGCTCCCAGATGGCCTAACTCCACATGTTTCTCTCCTCTTTTGATGCTCCCAATATCGTAATGTATTTGGAAACTTGTGGATCATGATACCCTCATAATACTTAGCCTTTGTGGCCAAGGATATTTATCTATCTATCGAAATCATGTCGAGGAGGTTCCATCTCTCCTCCTCCCTGTGATGTTTCTGGTGTACCTCCCACGGCCTCGGTAGCTAGGATCCTAACAAGATCTCCAAAACATACCCTATAGTCCTCCTTCTTTCTCTGGTACTGGTCCCTATCCTGAGTGACTCATTCCCTCTTCTGTGTCACTGCATCTCTCTGCTTGATGGAAATGTATCTCTTAACCCACATTTGATCCAGCTTGCACATAATAATGTCATCTTATGCAAGACTCTCCTCTACCTCCGTATCTATTGCCTCCTGGGGCTATCCTTACCTCAACCTCCATCTCCTCCTCCTCCTCATCTCCTCTCTCCCTAGTAACCCAAGCTAACCAAGATGCAGTCATCCAATCAATGAATCCCACTCCAACTCCTACGTCATCATTATCCAAAGGTGTTATTACCTCCTCTAATGGATCTTCCATCTCAGGAACTAGCAACTTCCCTATCAATCTCCTCTCTCCTATATGAGATAGGATCCCTAGGAACCATCTACATGACTCTAAACTATTCATCATACTCTATCAAACTGATATGGCCTCTATCATCTCTGGCCATCTACCCAACACCCATCTCATCCTCTACATACCCACTAACTCTGCATCCACCCCAGGCCATGCAGGGAAGTCTCTATATGGCCACCATTTGATCCTATCCACATCCAGCTCTGTGAACCTGTCCCCATACCAATCCACACCCCTCTCTCCCCTATCTCCATGAGCCTAATCACCTCACCATCTATAGAACCCCACTGTGAGCTCTATGTGGTCCCCTATGACCCATGGTAGCCCTTGTGACCTGATGAA
This sequence comes from Taxus chinensis, assembly GCA_019776745.2. Classification (NCBI taxonomy): domain Eukaryota; kingdom Viridiplantae; phylum Streptophyta; class Pinopsida; order Cupressales; family Taxaceae; genus Taxus; species Taxus chinensis. The sequence continues at coordinate 593,127,193 of CM034151.1, read as the reverse complement.
TATAATATGCTCATGGGCCCAGTAGTGTAGCAGGAAGCCTACATCCAATCCCGATCTCCTCCCTTTGTACATAGATAGATCATGGTACACCTATGCTAGAAAAGAAGTGCCAAATGAAAACATTGTTTGATGCTCAATAATATCTACTACAACACTAGCTAGAGCCTATGGAAACTTGGTTGAGGCCGAGTTAGGAAATGCATGACACAAAACTTCCATCATGACCAAACAACTCAATCAACTTCGTGGTACCCCAGCATCATACCTCATCTCATATGAAAAATCCCCTAAATAGAATCTGATGTGGGGTACATCGGCTCCAAATAGCCATGTCAACACTACAATTCTTCTATTAGTTATGATGGGAACTATCTACGCCCCTTGTATAGGCAATCTAAGGATGCGGTATACATCCTCCATGGTGATAGTCATCTCACTTGTCCTAAGCCAGAAGGTGTTTGTCTGCCTGTCCCATAGCTCAACCAAATCTATCATCAACCCTACATCCTGCGGGATCCACTAATAGTGTTTAAATCCTCTTAACCCCACGAACGCCAAGTGATCCCACTCGTCGTCGGTCACATCTCCTCTCATTTTCTTGTATAGATTCGGGCCATGGTATCTCAGATACAAAGTCTCTTGGGCCTGCAAACACCAATCAAACAGATAAACATCATATCCTTTCATTATTAAACGTCAATTAAAATCCAAATCATTAACCTATTTTTCCAAACAAGTCAAATTGGCGTCGACCCATGTTGGGTCGACATGTCCAGGGGCCGATTGACATGCCTTAGGGCCAAATCGACAGTGACCCATGCGAGTTGCCGCCAACCGCCCCTGGTGTCATCCATTTTTCTATAAAAATGCAAATAAATAAATAAAACATAAAATAAATTAAAATACAATCATGGGTTTCATTACTCATAATCATACGCACCCTTTGGTGTTTTATGGCTTCTCCTCTAGCCTCTATATCTCAATCTTCTTTGTTTAGCTCTTTGCTCTCAATGGTAACTTATAAGTGTCCAAATGAGTATTTTCAGTTGACTGTTGGGCTTATATAGCCGTCGACACCAAGTCATTATCAACCCCCTTGGGTCTTCATCGATTGGCCTTAGTCGTCGTCGAATCACCTTAATATCCCTTGTTTTGGCTTTCCCCGCCTCCTTTTTGTGTCCTTTCCTAAGGACTCATCTGTTTTTCTCTAAAAATCCACCTTTTTGGCCTTATTTATTCCCCCTTGGGACATTTTATTTCAACATTATATCCACTTTTGTGGCCATATTTATGTTCCCTTTGGGGAATAATTACTCATTTTCTTATATTTTCCTCCTTAACCTTTATCGTGCCCTTTATTGAGGCATCATTTTTTCTCTTCTCATATGTTTTGTGCTCTTTTGTTAGGGCGCCATCTCATCATATCATCCTATCTCAATGTCCACCTTTGTGGCCATACTTACTCCCCTTGGGGCATTTTATATCATCACTTTTTCATATGTTTCCTTTTCGGCCATTTTCATGCCCTTTGTTGGGGCATCATTATTTCCTTCCTCGTCCTTTATGGATGCATACCTTTCGATTGATTCCTCGTGTATGAAGGATTTTTCATTATTTTCACATTTGGTTGTGCATGGTTTGATGTTTCTTGTGACCTATTGGTTCCTACGGCTCGCATTCATTCGAGAGGTTTCCCATTAGATTCCCTTCATTTCGCAGTGATTTTCACCCAATCAGTGGTCTGTAGAACATTACCGTCATTTCCATTGAGACCATCCTCTATTCCCTACCAACATGATATCAGAATCACCACCATATGTTCTATTGTTGTGTAAATCCTTCTTGCTTGGGGTATCTTACCTTTCTTTATCATTTTCCCAATCATTCTTCTCCCACATGCCCTTCACCATCTACCTCTCTCAAACTCATCATCGATTTCCCTTTGCGTTATCGATCCCTCATTTGAGGGGGAGGTTATCATCATTCTTTTGTTAGTCTTCATCTTACTCTTCATACCTCATTGTTTTTATCTCACGGCTTGCCCAACATAAACCACATGACAAAAGGGGGAAAATGTAAACACCAAATTTTTGTATCGCTACCCTCAATTGCCTGCTTGCACGTTTTTCACCATGGTCGTATATAGACCCATTTTAATTCAATTCATTTATTCTATTTAAATGATCATCTATTATCCCATGACCTTTAATTTTTAATTAATTCTTGTTAATTAACTTAAATTAGCTAATTACCCCTAATTATCTATCTCTGCTAATTGGCTAATTACCTCTTTGGATTTCTTTGGGATGCTTTTATCCCTAACGACCTAAATACAAATCCCTACACTTTTTCTAGATTTTATCTAACCCATTTTTATCTCCTATACACCCATGACACTTCCCTAAACCACCCTTACCCACCTACATGTTTTAAAACACTTATCCCAATATCTAAAAACCCCATATCTCGAGTAAATAAGTGATTTTACTATCCAAGGAATGATTTCCTACAGTCGGCGGCCACCCAGCCGGGTTGCCATCTACCCTATAAGATTGATTCCACCCCCCTTCCAAAACGATATGCAACTCGAGATTTCTTTCACTGTGTGAACTTATCTTCAAATCTGATAATCCTTGCAGTTGTGTCAACCCTCTTGGAGTCCATTGCAACTTTCCTATCATCACTTGTGGAGATTTGAGAGGTTTAATTTGATTTTGTGCTTATCTATTCTATCATATGTTATTTTCATTATTATCTTGTAGAATCTAACTTCTTGCAAGTCTAACAACTGTCAGAATTCAACTCTCAACTTGTCCTTCCAGCTATTTTTCTTGCAGGTTTCTCGTTCAGCCCATATACCTTCGTATTTAGTTTACACTGTCCAGGTCATCGTCGCTCCACTCAAATCGTCATCTGCCCAGCCCTGTGTCACCATACTTTCTGTTTCTAAATTCCTTCCAGTGTCTACTTTTTCTTTGTTGTTGTTCCTAATTCTCAAATCTTTCTTCTTACTCCTCTGTCATCCCAAATTGTTCTGTCTGCACTCCAATCGCTGCCAACCCAACCCAGTCGCCGTCGACCCAAGTCATGTTTCCATCCAACCCATCCCAATCTTCATTTTCTTGCATCCTTTTTTTTGTGTTTCAGATCCTCCCCTACAGGTTACAGTTAGAGTTCCCAGGCTTTTGTGATCGCCTTGCTTGCACTCAGATCCTTGTAGATCTGCATTTTCAGATTGTTGTTCAACTTCATCTACTCAGGTCGCCGTTAACCTGACCATGTATGATTTGGGTCGCCATCGACCCAGCCAGGTATAATTTTCTTTGTGTTTATTTAGATTATATCAGTGTTTTTCATCTACCTCTGGCATTTCCAGATTCTGTTATTTATCACTTTTTGCATGCTATCCATCCATTTTTCATTTATATCGTTTTCTTTTATCAAACAGGGGTTGCCATCCGTGAAAGGAAGGCAATACTTCTTGGAACCAACTTCGTCGAGTAGCCCCTGCATAAACCATCTAACATCAAGCTTGCAACAACATCATTCACTTTGCGCCCATCCATTTGCATCCATCACGCATTCAAGGTACCTTAAACCCTCGCATTTTGGAGTTATTTAATTTTCTTTAGTACTAATTCATTAACTTGAAAAGGAAACAAAAAATTAGATCAACACTCGGACCTAACATGGTACATGAGAGTGATGATTATTTTATTTGTTAAGGTTAAATAAATTTGGCAATTGTGTTAGTTTGTGGGTGGTTACAACTCATGAGTCATATAAATTGTGCCCCCACACAATTATTTACCCTCACGCTCACTATTGGGTCTCAGAAATAATTTAACCCCTTTAAATTTTTGTGCTTTTGTGCAGTTGAAAGGTTTCAACAAGCCCACTCTACATTCACGTGGGTAAGTTTCGGTTTAAATATTTTGCAAGGTTAAAATACTTTCCAAATGTTTGAATGGTTACAACTATTTAATTCAGCAAGGATGAATGAGAAGCTCACCAAGTAGGAGACAATCTCCACGATTATAAATCTTCAGATTTTCTCATTGGCCCGGGACAAGAACACTGGATGGTACCACTTTATATTCCAGCCCGTGGCTTGAGTATTTTAATATAGTAGTATTTTTTTAACTTAGTAATGATATAGATTATTTAATGTATTTCAAACCTTATAAAAATTAAAACCCTAAACTCCATATTAATTGGTCTGTGACCACTTTGTACTTATATAACATAGACTTGGCTTTTATATATATAAAGTGGGGTGCATGATATATAGTATATATCACTTGTATGGGGATATTTTTATAGGTATTTATTTAAACTTGTTTAAGACATATCATTTCTATGGGGCTAGTTTTATAGACATTTGGTTGAAATTGTTTAATTAGCCACACTTTGCCATAGCCATTACCACCACACTTGGCCATAGCCATTACTACCGTTCACCATAATTTAACAATTTCAAACAAATACCTATAAAACTATCCCCATACAAGTGATATGTCCTAAAAATTATGCACCCCACTTAATAAATAGTTTTAATATATATATATGACCTTAAGGCTTTGCTATGTAAATAGTTCTTTCATTTAATTTATGCGCTTTAATTTGTTTTGACCCTATATGAGTCGCTTAACATATATAAATTAAAAAAATAATAAACGTGTCATATGTCACTCGAACCTCTCCCCCTCCATCAGCAGCAATTGCAATATCATTTAATTTAATTTATGTGCCTTATCTATATCAGCTGACCGACATTAATGCAGTAGATCAGAAGCAATGTCATTTAATTTATGAGCTGACCGACATTAATGTGGTAGATCAGAAGCAATTGGTGCAACGTGGAATGCAGGAAGCCATTTGTTTTTCACTTGTCCACTCCACAAATTCTTATATGTTTTTAACACTTAAACCACCTTGTTTGATATGCACTTTATTACATATAATTTGGTAATATAACATGCGGGTTGTGTTTTTTTAATTATCTAATTAAATGTGCAAATTATAAAAATGTAATGATGCTTAAGAAAATTGGTAACAAAACTTTTATTAAAAACTATAGGTCACAGGGTCAAAACATTTACCTTCGTTGTTTATTTATAAGCATTTTTTTGTCAAATAATTTATTTTTCTATAAAAGAAATTTAAACTCGATTAAATATAAAAAAATTAATATATTGAATTTTTATAAAATAATATTTTAATTGATAATTATTTTTTCAGGAATTTTCCTTGGGGATTATTTTTTCATTAATTCAAAACTAGAAAAAAAATATTTTTCAATTTATTTGTGAAAATTGTGAAATTAATCAATAAACTGTTATAATTGTGACTTAAGAAACAAGGATAAGAAAGCTACGAAGAGAAAAAGACAAAACTCAAATCGGAATAAATGATAAGGGATTTTTTTTTCTAAACCTTTTGGAAATCTTTTTCCTCCGTAAAACTTAAGTTTTTATTGAAAAATTAGGGATAAGGATTTGATCATACAATTTTCATAATAATACATTTTTCTTAAGGTAAAATTTGAAAGCTTAAAAATGGGTTCTAATCACTTCAGTATTGACAAGACAAAGATATTAAATAGGACTAACTACAACATTTGAGATATCAGACTGAAGGTAGAATTCATGGGACACAAACTTTATATTGCTGTAAATTCTACGGAGAATGCACCGGCCAACAGACAACGTATCTGCATTTTAACCGATAATGCAGGAAAAAATGTCTATCATTCTACGATGCATGCAAGATGATATCCTACTTCACATTATAAACCAATTATGTTCGAGTGAAACTTGGACACCGTTATAATCAATGCACAAAGTTACATGTTTTTCAAATATTATAAAATGATTCTTGAATTATTGACAACTCCCATGAAGGGAAACAAAAAAGTAGTTAATTTTCTAGCAAAAATTAAAAACATTACATCTCAATTAGATGTATGTAACTGTAATTTGATTTATGATAAACTATTATGTTTTATTATTCAAATGAAAATCCATCAGAGGTTTAGGAACTTCATTTCCATTTTAAAATCGAAATATAAAACTGAATAAAATATTCCTGACCTATATACTCTGAGTGATCTCCTAATTCAGGAAGAGTACATCATGTTAAAGTTTTATTTGAAGCATAATTCCACACAGGCACTCCTCACACAAAAACCTAAGATTTTTTTTTAGGTTTAACAAGAATAAAAAATCAAACTTTAAACCCCCTAGTAAAAAAAAGAAACAAGGTAATTTAAGATCATTTTAAATGGAAATGTCACACTTGTGGGAAATTTTTTCACAAAAAAGAATATTGCAAGGTAAACAAAAACAAGCCAAATTTCAAAAATCAGAAAGGGAACAAACTAAGTCAGAATCACAACAAAAATCAAAAGAACAATAAAAAAACCTAATATAGTTGTTTTGTATGTTACATTAGTCAATTTGTCAAAGAAAACAAATGGATATTAGATTGTGGTGCATCTAGGCACATGTATTATAGATCTGATAGTTTGATTGATATCAGAGAATGTAATGATCAAATCTATATAGATGATCATTTCATTCTTGATGTTCAGAGTCAAGGAAAAGATAAAGTTTTCAACAGTTTTATACATAATGTTTTGTGTGTTCCTAAATTGAAAGTGAATTTTCTTTCTTGTTCACAAGATAACTCAAAAAAATTATAGTTTAATCTTACTAAAGGATAAATGATTGATTAAAAATGAGTTAGATGTTACTATTTTTGAAGGCATACAAAATAATGGTTTATATGTTTTAAAAGGGTTTTCATCTGCTTCATGTGTTTTTACTCAAAATAGGAATGATTTTTAGTTATGGCATGAAATATTAGGTCATGTTAACTTTAGAAACATGTATGTCATGTCTCGGATTAACCTTAATATTTGTCTGTCACCTATCTCTCATGCCCAAGAAAATTTTGAAGGGTGCTTACGTGGTAAGAAATTTGCAAAACTCTTCCATAGTTATCATGAAACTAACTCCTCATAACCTCTGGAACTTGTCCACAATGATGTTAGAGGACCCTTAGAATTTCCTTCCATAAATACTTCATCGTATTTTATTACCTTCATTGATGTTTACTCTCATATGATTTGGTCATTGTTTATAAAAAACAAATAAAATGTGTTATCTAAATTTAAAACCTTAGTTGAAAATGCATCTTATCACAAAATTAAAAGGCTTAATGTAGATAATGAAGATATATATGTTAAGAAGTATTATTTGAAAACTAAATTAGTATCTGATTAATAAAAATAATATTATATGCACGTAAAATGACACTTGGGGACACCTTTATGTCGGTATTGAAGACGTCCAATACTGATTACATCTAATATTTTTTCAAGATTGAAAAGTTGAAGTTATTTTTATCAAAAAATTCAATATATTGGTAATACGACATATTTAGTTATAAACATATTGTCATTCAAGTGGGTATATAACTTGATTTTAGACTTGTTAATGTAGGATTTATATATGGCCAAAAGTGAAAGAAAAAATGGTTTATATTGTGCTTATTATGATAATGTTTATATAAATATTGTGATTTCAACCATACTACTGTTATGCTAGATAAAAAAATATACAAAGGGATATGTGTTCAATTTTGGTACAGGTTCCATTACTTAGAGCAACAAAAAATAGTCTATGGTCTCCATCTTTTCTACTGAGGTAGAATATAGAAGTGTGATGGAAGCAACAAAAGAATTCATGTGGCTAAACTAACTGTTAGAAGACATGCACATGGAAGTTAAAGAAAGTAATCCTCTTCTATGTGATAGATTTTTATTTATCTTGTTAATAACCTAGTTCATCATCAGATAATGAAGCATATAGAGATAAATATGTATTTCATCCAAGAGAAGGTGTTTTCCGGTGATATAGATCTCGGTACTGCCTCATTAAAGATCAAACTACATATATGTTTACAAATACATTGTGTTTTGTGAAGTTATAATAGTTTCTTATAGTTCTTGACCTTTAAGAGTTTCCATTTAGGAGGAGTGTGTATAGAAATTCCACCTCCTAATGGCTAGCCATGTTTTTTCTCCTTCACCTCTATTCTTAAGCTCCAAATTTAAAGCAATGTAAAAGATCTATTATGATCTTAGTAAACTTATCAGTATAAGTTTAGTATGTAGTCTAGTAATGTATCATCGCGTTGTAAAGGAGGTCCTTACTTTATAAAGGATCCTAGAGATGTTGGTATATATTTTCCACGAGGAAAAATAAGATGTAGTCTCAAAAATCATGCATATCCTAAATCATCACTTCTTATTTATGGATTTCAAATCCTTATGTACCAAAAGGTAAGTTTAGCATGATGAAGGTTTATAAATCCTTCAAATATGATATGTTATCATAAACCCTCACTTTGATTTAAGGATTGTAAATCTTGTTGTATAAACAGATAATATTGGAATATAAACCCCAGTTAATATTAAGGAGTGTTAGAACAGTAATATTAAGTAGGTTTTTACCCCTCTTAAGTGTTCTCAAGATTATAAATGTTAGTTTATAATTATATAAATAAAAAATATATAATATTTTTATTTATTTCATATACACTTCTGTTTAAAAGGTTTAATTAATCGTTGAAATTAATTAATTAAATGGTATGGGTGCTGCACAAGAAGTCACACCCATTTGAACCATTTTCATATGACCCGCGAGGTTGGGTGAAAAAAGCATTCACATAAAATATTTTAAATCTTAAAATTGGAGAGAAATGGGTGAAGAAGGTGTTATTTACTAGACTGTAAATTTATTTCTCACCATAAATGGAAATCTGCATTCTATCGTAGTTGTCTACCCTTCAGGGTTTTCCATGTTAAATATCGTGTCTCTATGTTATATTTTACTATAGTTTGAATTGTAATTTAATTTGAATTAATTAAATTAACTTTTTAATTTTTTATTTAGTTCATATTTGTTTAAATGCTTAGACCTCACACCTTCTCATTCCTCATAGTATCAACTAAAAAGAGTGCACCAAGTTGGGGGGCCAAAAAGTGGACAAAAACCTAGAAAATGAATGAACGAAATACGGTCGCATTATGTTTTCCTAGGCTCGGGAATTCATGAACCTAAAACATGTATAACGCGTTATTTCTATGAACACAAAATGCATACGCGTTTTTCTCTATATGAAGTTTGTAAGGATTGGAAGGAGCCATATTTAGTAAAATAAATGTTAAGTATAAGATTTTATTATTTCTTATACTTTAAATTTATTTTACTAAATATAAGAAATTAGGGTCACTCTGCACCTGATGGAAGTGGTCTCGTAGTTCTGATAGTGATAATCTAGAAGATAGTTTTTCAAAATCTAATCTGGTCAGTACTTACTCATTTTCAGAATTTCAGCAATGACCTATAACTTTCAAGCCATATATATTGTAGTCGGTCTTTGTTTTGTGAAAACATATAGTCATTTTGTAGGTTTTTTGACCTTCTGGATTGGATTTTGGCCCTACCACTACTTGAATTGGTACTAATTTTGAAATTTGGTCCATAATTCACTTTAGTGACCACAAATCAGCTCTATGATGCTTGTCTATTTCTTACTAAAATGAGATCCTTACTAAAATGATGTTTAGGGTTTAGGGTTTAGTGTTTAGAATTTAAGGTTTAGGGTTTAAGGTTTAGGTTTTAGGGATTTGGTGTTTAGGGAACTTTAGGGTTTAAGGTTTAGGTTTTAGGGCTCAATATTTAGGGTTTGGGTTTTAGGATTTAGGGTTTAGGGTTTAGGGCTCAGGGTTCAGGGAATAGGATTTAGGGCTCAAGGTTTAGGGTTTATGGCTTAAGGGTTTAGGGTTTAGGATTTAGTGTTTAGGGTTTAGGGTTTATGTTTTTTGGCTCATGGTTCAGGGTTTATGGTTTAAGGTTTAAGGTTCATAGTTCATGGTTTAGGGTTTAGGGTTTAGGGTTTAGGGCTCAAGGTTTAGGGTTTAGGGCTCAGGGTTGAGTGTTTAGGGGTTAGGGAGGATTTAAGGATCATGGTTTAGGGTTTAATGATTTAGGGTTTAGGGTTTTAGGCTTTAGGGTTTAGGGTTTAGGTTTCATAGTTTAGGGTTTAGGGTTTAGTGTTTAGAATTTAAGGTTTAGGGTTTAAGGATTCTATGTTTAGGGTTTAGGGTTTAAGGTTTAGGTTTTAGGGCTTATTATTTAGGGTTTAGGGTTTAGGGTTTAGGACTTAGGGCTTAAGGTTAGGGTTTAGGGTTTAGGGTTTAAGGTTTAATGTGTATGGTTTAGGGTTTAGGTTTTCAGGGCTCAGGGTTTGGGATTTAGGGCTTAAGGTTTAGGGTTCATAGGGTTCAAGGTTTAGGGTTTAACGCTCAGGGTTAGGGTTTAGGTGTTAGGGTTCAATGGGTTCAGGGTTAAGGGTTTAGGGCTCAAGGTTTAGGGTTTAGTGTTTAGGGTTTAGGATTTAGGGTTTAGGGTTTCAGGCTCAGGGGTTCAGGGTTTAGGTTTCAGTAGTTTAGGTTTAGGGTTTAGTGTTTAGAATTTAAGGTTTAGGGTTTAGGTTTTAGGGTTTAGGGTTTATGGTTTATGGTTTAAGGTTTAGGGTTTAGGTTTTAGGGTTTAGGGTTTAGGTTTTAGGGCTCAGTATTTAGGGTTTGGGTTTTAGGGTTTATGGTTTAGGGCTCAAGGTTTAGGGTTTAGGGCTCAAGGCTTCGGGTAAAGAAATATTACCCAATACAACTATCTTCTTTTTCCCATCACATGGGAAATATTTCACTCATTGTAATGTTTTGTGTCTTACCATTCTTATTAGTAATTGATAGAGAGTATTCAACTAAAAAGGGTTCATCGACTTTGTAGGTAGAACATTCAAAGAGAGTCATCATAATTTGATGTCTTTCATCTGTTGATATTTTGAAGGAGGGAAATGTCAGATTCTTGAATGTCCAATCCTTCCATAGACCCCAGTAGCCCTCGATCCTTGGATATAGGGAGACACCGTTACTTGGCTTCCATTTATAATGATAGAGATATTTGTAAATTCGTGTTATGACCTCTAAATCTATATGAATTTCAAGTTATTTGGAAATCACATCACACCCTTCACTAGGATTGATGACTACCCCTATCTTTTTGAAGGTGCTTTTGAAAACATCCATGGGTTTATCATATAAGGAATTATCAATGAATGGAAGGTCACTAAGTTGTAGGCCAGGTGACTCCCATTTAGAACTAAACAAGAAAGATTTACTAGGTGATTGATAACCCCTTTGTGTTCTTAGCCATTCCCCTATTTCTATGCTTATTTTGAACACTTCAGGAAGTTTTGTCAAATTTACTATCCATTCCAGTAGAACAAGAACTTTCTCTTTCTCTGGAGGAGAGGATACTGCAGGAAATTCAATTATGATCCTACACCTCCACATTGGTATATTCTCTATGTTTCTTTTGTTTCCTTTAAGATTATTTTTTTGTTGTGATGGTTATTTTTTCCAGCTTCCAATGGGTCATCCTGGCTTGCATAATACCATACATGGAAATATGAGAAATGTGAAATTTGTTTCAGAGTGTGAATAAATTTACATTTAAGAGCGCAAGTATATGTGGGGAGAAACAAGTTTGGAAGAGATGTGTAATATGCATTGCAAGGCACAAGGTAGATGTCATATCCATTTAGTTACTTGTCCCACCTCTCATAAACAAGGTAGTTCTATAAGCAGACTCAATGATGGTTCTAGGCATGAGACTAGGAAATATTGATGAAATATGGTTCGGGGTTTAGGGTTTAGGGTTTAGGGCTCATGGTTTAGGGTTTAAGGTTTAGGGTTTAGGGTTCAAGGTTCAGGGTTATGGTTTAGGATTTAGGGTTTAGGTTTAGGGTTTAGGGTTTAGGTTTTAGTGTTTATGGTTAGGGTTTACATAGATCGAGGTTAAGAATTTAGGGTTTAAGGTTTAGGGTTTAGGGTTAAAGGATTTAATGTTTAGGGATTAGGGTTTATGGTTTATGGTTTATTTTAGGGTTTATGGTTAAGGGTTATGGGTTTATTTTAACGTTTAGGGCTTAAGGTTTAGGGTTTAGGGTTTAGGGCTTTAGGGTTTAGGGTTTAGGACTTAGGGCTTAGGGCTTAGGGTATATGGTCTAGGGTTTAGGGTTTAGATTTTAGGGCTCAGGGATAAGGGTGTAGGGTTCAAGGCTTAGGGTTTAGGGTTTAGGGTTTAGGTTTAATGTTTAAGGTTTAGGGTTTAGGGGTCAGGGTTTAGGGTTTAGGATTTACGTTTTTATGGTTTAGGGTTTAGGGTTTAGCATTTAGGGCTCATGGTTCATGGTTTAGGGTTTAGGGCTTAGGGCTTAGGGCTTAGGGCTTAAGGCTCAGGGTTTAGGGCTCACGGGTAAGGGCTGAATGTTTAAGGTTTAGGGTTTATGGTTTAGGTTTTAGGGTTTAGGGTCTAGGGATCATGGTTCAAGGTTTAGGGTTTAGGGTTTAGGGGGATCAAGGTTTATAGTTTAGGGTTTAGGTTTATGGCCTAGGGTTTATGGTTTCAATTGTAGAAGTTAAACACTAAAAGATTTAGGCTAAATTTTGAAATCCTGAAAATTACCTATGTACTGACCAAATTATACTATAAAAACTATCTCCTAAACCGTGACTCATGGAGCTGTGAGACTAATTCCATAAGGTGTAGAGTGACCCTAATTTCTTATATTTACATAAATAAATTTAAAGTTATGCATATATTTACATAATAAAATATAAAAAATAAATAAATGAAAAACTTATACTTAATGTTTATACTTTTTATACAAGCATGCCAAAAGCGTATACGTTTATATTATATAGCATGTTTTATGTTTTCTCTTTTTCCAAGCCATGCCTCAAGGCTTGGGATCCGGTTTGGATCCCCAAGCCTAAGGCATGGACCTATACAAACACAACAAACAACGTGTTTTTACAGGAAAATGTAAAAATTCCACTTCCTCCATGATAAATCAAAATAGAAAAATTGATTCGTTTAAAAAAATTATACCATGACGTAGAGCAGAGTTTCTTCTTTCTAAAAATATAATTTTTCAAATTTTTTGACTAATATAAGGTTTCCATATTATTTATTTTCTAACTATGCCTTTTTATAGCTATTTTCTGAAGTTTAAATATGTCTATCTTTCATCATGTATCTTTTTTTTGGTCATCAAAATTGAATTTTTTTTATACTAACACAAACTAGGCCTAATTCTATACATATTAAAAAAAAAATATAATTTTCGATATTTTTTGAGGTAGTTAGGGGGGGCATGGTCAAAGCTCCGTTATTTTTCAAAACATAAAATTTCTGTACTAGAAAAATCATAAAAAATAAATACTTGCTAAAAAAATCTAAAAAAATCTAGCACAAACTAGATGCTCCTAGCTATATTTCTACCAAAGGGTTTTCAAAACTAATAAATGGTGCTCAAAAAATGGTGGGGGGCATGAAAGTCACTCTGTTATGTTTTTTAACAAAAATAGGAGCACCTGTTGGTATTTTAGTTATTTGACCCACTTAAACTTATCCATTTTCAATAAAATTTAGTAGCTTAGAAATTAGACTCAAAATGCTACGATTCATGTTTATACAACATCTTCCAATTTTGAGTGTAACTATTTCAAAAAACTCATAAACGTTAAAGTTTTTTATTTTTCAGAAAAATGTGTCCACTTAAGATGCCCCTTTGGCCCCTAGCTTGGTGCACTTACCCGATAATGAATACCTCCTCAAGTTTCTCTTAATTTGGTAGGAAGTTTTCAAGATGAAATTTGGAACATTGAAGATCCTCCTCATGATTTGGAGTGAGCATGACTGCTGGAAACTCTTGTTTTCACTCCAAACTAGCCAAATATCTGATTAGGTAGATATTCTTTTGAATTTTTGGCTGATTTTCTTGATTTTCCCATCCTCTTCACACTAAGCTCTAAGATTGGAGGTGATAGAGCTGCTTTCCTCTTCATTGGAGATGTCCACGAGATAATATGGACTTGGTATTTCATGCTCATGTGTAAACATTTTTATTTCCTCTTTAGAGCGTAGGTTTCCTTCATCTTCATTCTCATCTCTGGCCTGATTTTTTACAAAAATCAAAATAGTTTTAAGGCATATAGGAAAAGAGATAAGGTTTTTCCTCTCTAATGTTGTGACTAACACAATGGTTTATTTTGATTTTAAACTCCATTAATATGTCATGGAGGTATTCCTTCCTCATGTGTGACAATTATGTGGAGCTATATTACTTCGTCTCACAAATCCCCAAGAAACTATGTAACACTATAATTGGGAAACCTGTAAAACACTGGGAAAGTGTTTAACAACTTCCAACCTTAGTCACTTTTGAACTTGCTTTTACTTTATCATGTGGTTCTTGTTATCCAAATAACTCTCCCAGTTATTTGGATGACTTCTACTCTCAATCTGGCTCTGATGCTTCATATTTCAGGTTGCACACCCGTAGGCTTGCTCATTTAACACATTACATGGGCTATAGTCCTTCCATGCACTCCCCACATGTTGTAATTCTTCTGTGCGCCCTTCTGCAGACACCTTCCAAATAAGCCAAGTTCCGGGTCTTCCTGTCACGCACCATCTTTTCTTTCTTCTATCGCGTGCCCTTCCTCAGCTGGATATTCATTAGCCCTGCTTCCATACTCTTCTTTCACATTCTTCTCTCCTTCCATTTTCCCCTTTTGTGCTTCCCTCTTACCCGTGTGCCTCCCACGCCTTCCCTTCTCATCGCCCTCTTCACGTGCCTTTCAAACTCTAGACATGCCTTAAAATCGACCATCCCTTCTTTTCCTCTTACTTGAATCCAAGTAACAGTACACCCTAAGAGGTGCCACGTGCCCTCCTCATGTGCGCCTTCCCACAATTTATCTTCCATGCCTAAAATCACCCGAATCCCCAAACTAATGTAGGATCTTCATGGGTTCAAATTCGAGCCTAGAAAAATTGGACTCGAAGCAAAGTAAAATGGAAAGATCCAGCGAAAGGTGCCACGTGTCAGCTCAGCACACCTTCAAAAGGTGTGACAAAAGTGGAGACTCCAAACAAGTGCAGGCTCTCCACATGTGGTCAGAGCCCAAGAAATTTAGCACCGGTTGTTGAAAATTCTAAGCATGGGAAGAGCCAGCAGAAGCCTCCACATCCCTCATCAGCGAAACTTCAAAGGTAAAATCCAAAGGAAACCCCAAATGTGCGTGGCCCTCCACGTGTCTACGGTCCAACATAGTTGAGAACTCCTAAACAGAAGAAACTTAGTCAATAACACAAAGAAATCAGAGCAGTCTCACGATGCCAAGTGTCCAACTGGCCAACTTCAAGAGTGAAAGGATGGGGTAAAATCTTAAGAATGTGCGGGGCTTCCACGTGGAGCTAACTATAAAGGTTCCACCCATAAAGGGGTTTTTACATTATATATAGTGGGGCCCTTTACTCACCCAAGGGAACGAAGCAACATGTTTGTGGAAGATGCCAAGTGTCGGCATGTCGCATTCCTAGGACCTTAAAAGGTAGCAAAAATCTTAAGAATGCGTAGGGTTTCCACGTGGATCTTGCATGGAATAGACTCCAAACCCAAAGAAGTTTGGAAAAAAATGGACTGGAAGGTCAATTCAATGAAAGATGAATCATGAAGCCCACCAATAATTTTAAATACAGTCCATCATTTTTAGAGGCTGATCAGGCTTCTCACCTACCACCATAATGAAGTATGGGTCTTCCTTTCTTTCCCAACAAGGAACAGTAATGGAGGCATGGTTTTGTAGTAGAACCATCATTGTTGCAGGTGAATTCAATGCATTTTTCTTGGGTGGTTGGAGCAAAAATCTGGAATTCTCCCTCTCTCCTTCTCTCATTCTTCTATATATTGTAAAGGGGGGCATTTTTCTAGAGGTTGGTCATTTTTTCTCTCCTGCCCCCTCCCTCTTTCTTCTCTAGGGTTGAATGTGGAGTTTAAGCCTCCTCTCTTTGCTTTGTAATGGTGTTTTCTTGCCTCTTTCCCACTAATGATGTACTGTGTGAACTCATGGAGCAATAAAATATATTTCATGATGAATTTTGTCCATCCTTTTCTTATTTTATCATCTCTTCTTGCCTCTCACCATTGCAGGGTATACTGTGCATATTTCTTGATGTCTATTGCAGGTTTTGAGAGCTGTGTTTAATGGGTTTGAAGTGGTGTTCTGTGTGAACTTTATCTTTGTCCTTGTGATGCATCTTGTCCATCCTCTCCATTGCTCACCTCTCTCCATTTCAGGCAGTTGGATTTGTGATCAGCAACTTCCTTTTCTGGTGTATCACCACTTTAGTGTAGGCTTTGTTTTCATGCATTTCTCTCTCTCCTTGGTCCCTTGGAAGGTTAGATTAGGATTAGATAGTTTGCTTGCATTAGAGTATCTTGTGGCAGGTAGTTTAGGAAGAAGAAGCTGACTTTCTCTGGAGGACCATCTCAAGCCCGCAAGTCCCATAGCTTGAGAGATGGTCCCATGTTATGCAGATTACACCGGATGCCCCACTCACATCTAAGGAAATTCAGGGGTGCTATAATTTCCGTATCAACATTTTTGGCACGCCCGGTGGGACACTAGAGTTAGATTTTCTCATCTTTCCAAGGTGTCATTATCAAACAACAAATCTTAAGCCACCGTCCAACTGCATCAACAGTTTTGACACACCCAGTGGGATAGGTTTGAAGCACCTTACACTTCATTTATCAATGTTGATGTGTTCTTGGTGAGATGCAAAGCACATCTGGAAACTCTATTTGATCAACAACCCATTCTCTGAGTTGCAGACTTTCCTTCCATCCATTTCCACCCATTCTTCTTTCAACATCTTTCATCTTCTTCCATTCATGAAGTTGTGCAATCATGACTTCATTCCCCTCTTGGAATTCACACTTGCAGCAACAACGGTGCAATCCACCTCCAATGTATTTCTCATCTCCTCCAAATCAAAATTATGATCAGATTCACAACCATCATGCTTACCCATATGAGTAAGTGTCAAAACCATTTTGGTTTATGGAGCTTATAAAGAACAAGGGTATGCATATGATGATAACAATCATAATGGAGAATGTTGATCTGCTGGAGAAGATTAAAAATATGGAGGCAACATGGTTCAGTCAAGGTCTACATGCAAATGAAAGCATTCAAAATTGGTTGCAGGGAACCTTGTCCATGGGAAGGCCCTTTTCCAAGACACTATAGCCCATAGGAGAATCTTGACTTCATGGTTGAAATGCTGCCTCAACTTGTACAGTGGACCAAGGAAATAGAGGCCTACGAGCTTAGTGCTAAGACAACATTGTCAATGGGTAAGTCCTACACCTCATAGTAGTAATTTTCTCTCCATTCCCAAGCAACACCATCTCAATCCGAGCTTCAAGCTTCCAAGTTTCTTGCATCTACTTCCCCTATTGTTGAATTCCCTTCTCCATATTCTAGTCTCCCATCCCATCTTAATTTCTCTTTCCTTTTCCCTTCCAAATCCAAGTCCCCTCCACAAGAGCCAAAAGAAATACCTTCCCCTCCACCATAAATAAAGAAAAAACTAGTGGAGACCCCACCCACCACTCCTCCTAATTTCCTCGAGTCCATGTGGGAAGAGACTCAAAAATCTAGTCAAGGGGAGCAACAAGAAGAAGAGCCAAGAAAAGAAGAAATGATTAGAATATTGGTGAGCTTGGCTCTTAGATTCGGGATTAATAAAATCCCTTGATGGTCAAGCCCATGGAGGAGGCTGAGGTCAAGCCACAAGTGGTGGAGGCTTCAGTTACAACACAAGTGAGGGAAGAAGGAGCTACTCCAAATCCAAAAGAGGAGTGCATTCTGGTTGTGGAGGAGAACCATACAGTTCTAGAGGTTTCAAGTACAGAGAAGGCCACAGAAGAACCTTCAGTTCTTCCTCCCACTTCATCCCCTTCAAACTCTAATGTTGAAGAAGATTTTGAGTTTTCAGACTTCATGTTTGAAGATGAGGGGAACCATGGTGAGAAATTTGTAGATCAGGAGGACACCATGGAGGAGGTCGAACACATGCAACAGGACAACAAGGAGGTAGATTATCTATCTGACTTTGGAGGATTGCTTTGATGGAGAGGAGCCCAAGGAGATCACATCATTTTCTCCTCCATCATCCACCTTCCAAGCACATGAGTCCGTTGTCATGGAGGAGAGCATTCAAGGAAAACAACTTGCATTTCATAATGGCCCTATGGAACCAAGGTTAGAGGATCTTAATCTTCCATGTTATTCTCAGAGGAGGAGGAAGGAAATAAGATGACACCATTTCCACACCAGTCATCAAGGTAGAGGATAGGTTACTTGCAGAACCAATGCAAGATAAAAATCAACATGCAAGTAACCTCCTTTTTCAGGAAGGTCCACAGGAAGACTCCATTTTTGGAGTTGAATTTTAGAGAAAAGGGCACATCCATCGGATCAGACCTTGCCCAATCAGGTACTTGGCTTCATTAGAGCCAAAAGAGGAGCCAACACTAGTCATGCTTACTTCTGAGCATGAGGATGAGTTTCAAAGTACCAAGGATCAGCTTCAATGCCTCTTCAATCCAAATGTAGAGCAACTAAAAGAGGTATTTTTCTTGTTTCCAGTTGATACCTTGATGATTTGGGTGGAGGATTGGCCTCTTGTCAGTTTTTCACTCATAATAAAAGCCATATTCAATGCCAAATCATATACATGGCTGCCTATTTTGAGAAAGGGAAGCTACTTCTCCCTGCCAGTTGCAAGATTTGTTTGAGTTCCCTTTGCTTCTGGTTAGTGTAGAGTAGGTAGGTTTTCTTTCAGCAGAAGAAGTGCTTTTACACACTCTGCATGTTCCACTTGGAGGATGTATGATCTTTCCCTTTTGTACATAGTGTGTTGTGGTGTTTTGTTTCTCATGCACAGTCCATTGAAGGTAGCACTTGGGGAGATCAGCTCTAGTTCCAATAATGTTTCAGGTGGCTCAGGGACAAGATTTTGGAGATTCAGATCAGAATTGTGTTTACCAGGCTTGACTCCATGCCCAATGGACACTCCTAAGGCCACTGATCTCTTCATCTAGCAGGTAGATGGCCCCAAAAGTCACCAAATTGTTATCCAAATAACTCTCCTCAGCTATTTGGATGACTTTTACTCTCACTTTGGCTTTGATGCTTCACATTTTAGGTTGCACACCCTTAGGTTTGCTCATCTGACACTTTTCATGTGTTGTAGTCCTTTCGGGCACTCCCCGTGCCTTACAATTCTTCCATGCATCCTTCTATAGACATCTTCCAAATAAGCCAAGTTCTGGGTCTTCCTGTGTGCACCCTCTTTTCTTTCTTCCATTGTATGCACCCTTCCTAAGTTGGATATTCACACCCTGCTTCCATAATCTTCTTTTTCATTCTTCACTCCTTCCATTTTCCCCTTTCACGACTTCTCTCTTACGTGTTTGCCTCTCGCGCCTTCCCCTTATACACCTCACGCTCGACTGCCAAACTTTTACAGAATGCCTTAAAATTGGCCTAGAGTGAGTTGACTCGAAGCAAAGAAAAAGCCATGGAAGCCTATTGTGCCACGCTGCCTCCTCAGTGCAAATTCAAAGGTAAGATCTAAAGGCGTCCCTCAAACAAGTGCAATCTCCATGTGGTTCAGAATCGAGGGTTCAAAATTGAGCCCAGAGCCATTCGAATCAATTCAAAGAAACATAACCATAGAAAGAGCCACATGTGCTCAAGCATCTCCAAAAGGTGTGATAAAATCAGATCTCCAAATGAGTGTAGGCTCTCCACATGGTCAGAGCCTGAGAAAATTACACCTTCTGTTGAAAATTCTAAGCATGGGAAGAGCCAGCAGAAGCCTCCACGTGCCTCATTAGTGCAACTTCAAAGGTAAAATCCAAAGGCGGGTCCCCAAATGTGCGCTAGCCCTCCACGTTGTCTAGGGTCCAACATAGTTGCTCCTAAATAGAAGGGACTTAGCAAAACATAAAGAAAGCAAAGTAGGCTTACAGACGATGCCAAGTGTCTAATCGTCACAACTTCAAGAGTGAAAAGAGGGGGTAAAATCTTAAGCATGCAGGGGCTTCCACGTGGAGCTAAGTACAAAGGTCCCACCGGAAAAGGGGTTTTGACATTATATATAGTGGGGCCCTTTACTCACCCAAGGGAATGAAGTAGCATGTTGCATCTCATGCCAAGTGTCAACACGTTGCATTCCCAGGACCCTAAAAGGTAGCAAAAATCTTAAGAATCAAAGACGAATTCCATGTGGATCTGTGCATGGAACGCTAGACTCCAAACCCAAAGTTTAGTTTGGATCAAAATTGGAGGAAGGTCAATTCAATGAAAGATCGGAATCATTAAGCCCACTAGAGAGGATTTTTGCAAAGCTCTCACTGTCCAACTACATTTTTTAGGCTGTCAAGCTTCTCACCTACCACCATAATGAAGTATGGGATTCCTTTCTTTCTTAATAAGGAACAGTACATGGAGGCATGGGTTTTGTGTAGAACCCATCATTGTTGTAGGAAAATTCAATGCATTTTCTTTGGTGGTTGGAGTAGAAATACGAATTCTCCCTCTCTCCTTCTCTCATTCTTCTATATATTTTAAAGGGGGTTAATTTTCTAGAGGTTGGTCATTTTTTCTCTCATGCCCCCTCTTCCTCTTTCTTCTCTAGGGTCGAATGTGGAGTTTAATCCTCCTCTCTTTACTTTGTAATGGTGTTTTCTTGCCTCTTGCCCACTAATGATGTACTGTGTGAACTCATGGAGCAATAAAATCTGTTTCGTGATGCATCTTGTCCATCCTTTGCTTATTTTATTATCTCTTCTTGCCTCTCACCATTGCATGGTATACTGTGCATATTTCTGATGTTTATTAAAGGTTTTGAGAGTTGTGTTTAATGGGTTTGAAGTGGTGTTATGTGTGAAATTCATCTTTGTCCTGTGATGCATCTTTTCCAACCTCCTCATTGCTCACCTCTCTCCATTTTAGGCAGTTGGATTCATGATTAGTAACTTCCTTTTCTGGTGTATCACTGCTTTAGTGTAGGCTCAGATTTCATGCATTTCTCTCTCTCCCTAGTCCCTTGGAAGGTTAGATTAGTATTAGATAGTTTGCCTACATTAGAGTAGCTTGTGGCAGGTATTTTAGGAAGAAGAAGCTGGCTTTCTCAGGAGGACCATCTCAAGCCCACAAGTCCCATAGCTTAAGAGATGTTCAAATGTTATGCAAATTACAGTGGATGCCCCACTCACATCTAAGGCAATTCGAGGGTGTTGTAATTTTGCATCTACAGTTCGTAGGAATAATTCAACTTCACATGACAAATTCTAGCTTGGTAGAATTTATCCTTGGTTCCACGAAATTTACAAACTCTATGGAATGCTAGATGTTCCACGTCCATGCGACACTGTGTTTCTACGCCACTAAGTGCTAAGATTATTCACACTCCCTCTCTCTGCAGATAATATTCTTATGGTAAGTGCACCAAGTTGGGGGGCCATAAGGGGGTCATAAGTGGATGCATTTTTCTGAAAAATAAAAAACTTCAACTTGTACGAGTTTTTTGAAATAGTTACACTCAAAATTGGAAGATGTTGTATGAACATCAATTGTAGGCTTTTGAGTCTAGTTTCTAAGATACTAAATTTTATTGAAAACAGTTAATTTTAAGTGGTTAAAATTACTAAAATACCAACAAGTGCTCTTGTTTGTACTAAAAAACATAATAGAGTGACTTTCATGCCCCCACCATTTTTCAAGCACCATTTAGTATTTTTAAAAACCCTTTTGTAGAATGATAGCTAGGAGCATCTAGTTTGGGCTCCACTTTTTAAAAGAGTTTTTTAGCAAGTATTTTTTTAAATTTTTCTAGTACAAATATTTTTAATAAAAAATATAATGGAGCTTCGATCGTGCCCCCCCTAATTACCTAAAAAAAATCTAAAGTTATATTTTTTTAATGTGTATAGAATTTGGTGTTAGCATACGTTGAATAGTTTATACTTTTAGGAAAGAATGTTTTATTTTATGCCTTTATTTTCTCCTTCTAGGTGTATTCCATTATTCTCTCTCCTTCATCAAAATCTTCCTCCTTTAGTTTAGGGGAATGTAGTTGATTATTTCTCCTATATATTGTACGCACTTCTTCATAATAAAATAAGTGTGTGTAGAGTAATTCACTCCACATTCTTCTCTCCTTTCTGCCTCCTACAGTTTGGTATCAGAGCTTTCTTGATCTCTGCTTGTGCGTGGAAGAAGTCTTCAATCTGCAAGAGGCTCACGTGGAGGAAGGACTGTTCCATCAACAAGTTGGAGAGCCATGAGTGGAGAAGAAAAAAAAATGTTTTGTTTAAACCTGTGCAAAATATGATAAAATGTTTTGTTTTACACGTGGACATTTAAAAAAAAGGTGTTGTTTATACCTACGCATTTTTTTTCTTGTTTTCTATGCTGAATAGTGGAGGTATCCACCTGCTATGTGGAGGAATAGATAAATTGGAGCGGCCTGTAGTGGCTGGACTGTACGTGGCAATTTAATATTAATCTTGCTGCTGTTCCTGTCCTAAAAACCTAGTGCTGTGTAAAGGAAACGTGGGGATCCACTTGTCTTTTATGTATTTTTTATTGTCTTTTTGTTGCAGCCACTACAAAACAAGCTGCTACATGGAAATTAGGAGATGAGTGGAGATTCCTTCGACCAACATGGACAGGAGATGCGTGGAGGAGTATTGGCAAAAACGTGGCTTATATTTTTCACTTGGTGAAGACATTTGCTGCGTGGAGGAGTATTAGCAAAAACATGTTAAATAAAATCCATGTGGAAGTCTTCTACAACCTACTGCATGGGAGATTATGCAAATTCACATCCATGTGTCTCACTGTTGCGTGAAAAATGAAGAATAAGCAACAAAGCATATGGAACGCAGAATAAATGAATCCCACGTGAGGAGTGAGAGTGGCTTGAGAAGAGAACAATTTGGCATTGTGAAGCCTGAAGGTCATATTTTAAAATATATATATAGTGCCATTAGTGTTTAGAACAGACCTTTCCACCACGAAAACAAAGGACAAGAAGCAGATCATACAAAACTTCATTGAATGTCGAGTGTAGGCAACTCGATTGAGAGTGTCAATAACACGGTTGCCTCAGCTGAAAGCCAAAATATCAACTCGCCAGTCAGAGAACACTGTGAAGAAGCCCTTGAGAGCTCCGAGTTCTACTTTTCTTTGCTAAACGAACTTCGAAATACCGGTAATCTAGCATTCGACAAGCTAGTTCGAGAAGGACTTCTTGAATACTTTCTTTTTAACGTTAGTTGCCAAGAAAAGTGAGTATGGGAGGAATTAGAAGCCAGGTATGATGTTGACTGTGATGATGAAGAAGAATGCCCTACAAAGCATCGTCGTCTCATAACACGCAAATATTGCGAGCATCTATGAGTCAGTAATTCTCATCAGTGAGTGAAAGTTGTAATAACTCTTCAAATAAATAAATAATTTTTTTTATACGATGTCTACTCAGAAGTTACTTCTTTCCGACGCTCAGTTGCTCAAAGGGTCCAATTTTGTAGCCTGGAAGACAAAAATGAAGACAATCCTTCAGTTTGAAGGATTATGGGGAATTATCACAGGGTCTGTGTCTGCTCCCACATCCCCCGATGAATTAATAAAATATGAAATGGCTAGTACTAAAGCCTTGATGATGATAATGCTTAGTATCAGTGACGATGTGCAACCACATGTTAGGTGTGTGGAGAAACCCAAGGAGGCCTGGGACAAGTTGGTAACCATTTATGAAGCCAAAAATCAGACGAAGATACTTCATCTTTAGTCAAAGCTACACACCCTCTCTATGGGGTCAGATGAGAAAGTGGAGGAATTCTTATGTCACGTGGCTGAGCTAAGATCGGACTTATTAGCGCTCGGTGAAACGGTGGATGATAAAATTCTCGTCGCAATCACCTTGAGAGCAATCCCTTCTCAATTTCGAGTGTTTTTTATGACACTGAATGTGTCTAAACAATCAGTGACATTCGAAGAGCTTGTGAATTTGCTGTAGCAGGAAGAGGCCATCACTTCATCCCATGAGGAGTCTCAGGACAAAGCCTTGTTCTCAAAGCCTTACCGTGGCCAGAAGAATCGGAAGGGTCCCCCATAGAATCCAAATCCAGCGCAACCCAAACAACAATAGAAAGATCAAAAATCAAAGAGATGGTGTCACATTTGCAGAACCAATACTCACGGCACTGATCAATGCTGGCATAATAGCTTGAAACAGGGGTCTTCAAGCCATACAAGCACATCTGGGCACGAAGATTTCCAATTGTCTAAACGACGTCCCCACTGGAGAAAGCATAAGGGACATCTCGCAGCCCAACAAGAAGATGATGAATCTGATGAGGATACATCAAAAGGAGCCCATTGTAGTAAGAATCTTGTACTCGTCTCTCAAACTTCTCAGCCCATGAAGTGTACTGGTTGATAGACTCTAGTGCAAGCAAGCATATGTCAGGTGACAAGAAGCTGTTTGATTCACTACACGAAGAACCAACTGGAGATCGAGTTTGGATAGCGGATGACAAAGAGTACATTGCAGAAGGAATAGGGAATGTCACCATTCCTCTGGGACCATGAAAATGTACACTTACAAAGGTACTATATGTTCGTGGCTTGACTAGCAACCTCTTGTTAGTTACTCAGCTCTTGAATCATCACCTTAAGGTAGAATTTCTTGTTCAAAATGGCATTAAATCATGCTTAATCTCTTGATAAGGTATGGTTCTTACTAAAGCATTTGTAAAAGATAAGTTATTTGCTTTAAATACTGTTTCATCTTCTGTAGTAGCTTTATCTGCTTCAACAATAGAATCAACTACCCTATGGCATTTTAGATATGGACACTTGTCGGTCAGTTCATTGCACCAGATGAGTTCAAAAGCAATGGTCCGTGGACTACCCAAATTGTCCAGTTCCTTGCCTATTTTCCCTGGCTGTCTTGCAAGGAAAACAACACAAAGATCCATTTCAAGCAAGCACCTTCCATGCCAAGAAGTGTCTGGAGGTAGTTCATACCGATCTGAATGGCCCATTACCTACTTTTTTTAAGGATACAAGTACTTCCAACTGTTTGTGGATGACCACTCTCACAAGATGTGGGTATATTTCCTAAAGAAGAAAAGTGAGGCTCTTCAACACTTGCAGAACTTCTATCATCGTGTTGTCAAAGAGTCCGGACAACCACTTCTTCTACTCTACTCAGATCGAGGGGGGAATTCACATCAAAGAAGTTCTTGGCCTTCCTGAACCATCACGGCATTAAACAACACCTGACTGCTCCCTACACGCCCCAAAAAAATGGCATTGTTGAGCATCACAATCACACAGTGATGGAGATGGCTCGCTGCATGCTATCAACTGCAAAGCTAGGAGAATGCTATTGGGCTGAAGCAGTACAAATGGTTGTATATCTTCTCAACATGGCACTGAAAAAGATTCTACAGAACAAGATGCTAGAAGAGGTATGGAGTGGTAGAAAGGCATCAATTTCTCATTTGCGAGTTATTTGGTTTCACAACATACATGCATGTCCTAGCTCAGAAGAGAAAGAAGGTAGAGCCAAAAACACTCCCGTGTATCCTTCTTGGCTACAATACTACCTCGAAGGCGTATCGTCTCATGGATCCTGAGACAAAGAAAATATATGAGATTCGGGATGTGGTTTGTGACGAGTCATCCTTTGACTCAATAGTATCAACAGAAGATCCACTTCCAACCACATCTCACCTATTAGTCTCTGAATCAGATGATGAGCCAGAGGAGACTACTCAGAGAAAAGAAATGCTGTCAGGAGAACTATTTGTTGACCTTGGAGAACTGGAGAATGTGACTCCACATCAATCCACACGGCAACGACACAGTTCTTCTCAAAAGTAGCCAAGTTCTCGTCTGAAGTGGGTACAAAGCACTATCAAGGACTCACATTTGCAACAACTCCTAGATACATCATCCAGAGTCAAAACAAGGAGTCAAACAAGAAATGAGGTAAACTTTGCACTCATGAGTTCACTGATGAATAGCTCTGAGCCAGATAATGTTCGTGAAGCACTCAGTCAAACTCAGTGGAAGGAAGCCATGGATACAGAATATGACTCGCTCATGAAAAATCAGACATGGGAACTTATCCATCTGCCTACAGGAAAGAAACCCATAGGCTATAAATGGGTTTTCAAGACAAAATATAAGGCAGATGGATCCATCGACAAACATAAAGCACGACTTGTAGCAAAAGGATATGCTCAAAAAGAAGGCATCGACTATGAAGAAACCTTTCCACCCACTGTGAAGATGAAGACCATCAGAGTAGTTTGCGCACTTATAGCACAGAAAGGATGGAGACTTCAGTAGATGGACGTCAAGAGTGTTTTCCTAAATCGTGATCTGAAAGAAGAAGTATACATGACCCAACCTGAAGGATTTTTTGATTAAGAGTAGCCTAAGAAGGTATGTCGTCTCATCAAATCACTTTACGGACTGAAACAAGCTCCCAGGGCATGGTATATCAAGATCAACGATCACCTTTTGCAACATGGGTATACTCATAGCCCCTCAAATTCAAATTTTTATATAAAGAAGGTAGGCAAAGAAATTGTCATTCTGGTTGTATATGTAGATGATCTTGTGATCACTGGAAGTTCAGAAGATTAGGTTGATATTGTAAATAATGATCTCAAAAGAACCTTGGACATGACAGATTTGGGGCTACTACATTACTATCTTGGCTTATAGATATGGCAAAAGGAGCATCACATTTTTGTCTCCCAGACAAAGTACGCCAAGACACTCCTGGAAAAGTATAGAATGTCTGACTGTAAACCTATATCCACTCCCATGGAAAAAGGCTTGCAACTTTCAAGATTCCAGGACTCACCTCAAGTAGATGCTACTCTCTACAGGAAATTTGTTGGAGGGCTCATCTATTTGACATATACCAGACTAGATCTCTGCTATGCTGTCAGCTATCTTTCCAGGTTCATGCAAAAGCCAAAGAAATGTCACTGGAATGCAGCAAAGCATGTTTTGAGATATGTGCGAGGAACAACTGATTATGGTCTGGAATATAAGAAGAATGATTAATTCTTCTTACAGGGATATGTCGACTCGGACCACGTTGGATCTGTTGATGATAGGAAGTCAACTACAGGATACATATTTCATCTCGAATCTGGACCTATCTCGCGGATAAGCAAGAAGCAGAATGTTGTTTCTATCTCATCCACAGAGGTAGAATATCACGCTGCACGAGGAGCTGTGTGTGAAGTGATATGGATACATCGCATTTTGGATGACCTAGGAATTCCTGAAAAATAGTCACCTATTCTCTATTGTGATAATCAGAGCGTGTTGAAGCTCGTGTAGAATCTAGTCTTTCATGAACGAACAAAGCATATTGAAATTGACTACCATTTCATTCGAGAGCACGTCTTAAACCATCAAATTCAGCTCTAGTACTGTCCTACTGAAGCACAAGTTGCTGACATTCTCACTAAATCTCTTGGCAAAGTGAAATTTGATCTTTTTAGGGGTCACATTTGCAAGAATAATGTAATAAGGGGGGGGGGGAATGTTAGCATACGTTGAATAGTTTATATTTTTAGGAAAGAATGTTCTGTTTTATCCCTTTATTTTCTCCTTCTAGGTGTATTCCATTATTCTCTCTCCTTCATCCAAATATTCCTCCTTCAATTTAGGGGAATGTAGTTGATTATTTCTCCTATATATTGTACGCACTTCTTCATAATAAAATAAGTGTGTGTAGAGTACTTCACTCCACATTCTTCTCTCCTTTCTGCCTCCTACATTTGGGCTAGATTTTTTCAATTTCAATGATCCAAAAAATATATATACAACTAAAGATAAAGGTGTTTAAATTTCAAAAAATAGCTATAAAAAGGAATTATTAGAAAATAAATAATATGGAAAACTTATACTAGTCATAAAATTTGAAAAAATATATTTTTAGAAAGTATATGGTTTTCTCTACATCACGGTATAATGTTTTTTAAACGAATCAATTTTCTTTTGTCGATTTATGATGGTGGAAGAGAGATTTTTGTAGTTTTCTGCAAAAACATGATGTTTTGTGTGTTTTGGTAGGTCTATGCCTTAGGTTTGGGGATTTAAAATGGATCCCCAAGCCTTAAGGCATGGCTTGGAAAAGTAAACAAACATAATGTGTGCATATTATAACACATACACATTATAAGGTGCACGCATTCCTAATAGTATAAGCATAATATGTGGTTTTGGTATGCTTCTATTTACAAAAATAAATGTTTATTATTATATTTAATTAATTCTTATACTTTAAATTTATTTTAGTAAATATAAGATGTTAGTGTCACTCTGCACCTTATAGAACTAGTCTCATAGCTCAATCTATCACGATTTAGAAGATAGTTTTTTATAGTATAATACGGTCAGTACATACGTAATTTTTAAGATTTCAACATTCAACCTAAAAGTTTTAGCTTTTAAATTCTACAATAAAAACCCTAAACCCTAAATCCTAAACCATAGGCCCTAAACCTTAAACATAAACCCTAAACATTGAGCCCTTAACCCTAGACCCTAGACCCTGAACCATGATCCCTAAACCCTAAACCATAAGCCTTAAAGCCTAAACCTTAAACATCCAACCCTTACACGTGAGCCCTAACCCCTAAACCCCAAGCCTTAAGCGCTAAACTCTAAGCCCTAAGACCTAAACCATAAACCATTAAGCATGATCCCTAAATGTTAAACCCTAAACCTTGACCCCAAACCCCAAACCCTAAACCCTAAATCTTAAACCCCAAACCCTGACCCATAAACCCTAAACCCTAAGCCCTTAAAACTGAATCCTTAACCACCCTAAATCCTAAACCCTAAGCCCTAAACCTTAAACCCTAAACCTTAAACCCTAAGCCCTAAACACTAAACCCTAAACCCTGAACTTTGTGACGTAAATCTTAAACCCTCAACCCTTAAGCCTGAGACCTAAACCCTAAAACCAAAGTAATAAACCTTGAATACTAAATCCTATACCCTAAATCTAGAGCCCTAACCAGTGAGCCCTAAACCCTAAACCTTGAGCCTTAAGCCCTAAGCCTTAAACCTTAAACCCTAAACCACAAACCATGAGCCTAAATTTCAAACCATAAACCCTAAACCCTAAAAACTAAATCCTAAGCCATAAACCCTGACCCCAAACCCTAAACCCTAAACCATAAATCGTAAAAACTAAATCATAAACCCTAAACCCTAACCCCTAAACCCTAAACCCTAAATACTGAATCATAAACCATAAACTCTAAGCCCTAAGCACTAAACCCTAAACCTTAAGCCCTTAACCCCGAGCTCTAAACATTAAATCCTAAACCCTGAAATCTATGACCTAAACCTTAAACCCTCAACCCTAAACCCCGAGCCCTAAACCTTAAACTAGAAAACTTAAATAATAAACCCTAAACCTTGAACACTAAATCATGAACCTTAAACCCCAAACCCTTAACCTTAAATGTTACACCTTAAAACGTAAACCTTAAACCTTGAACCCCAAGCCCTGAACCCTAATCCCTAAACTATAAATCCAAATCCCTGAGCTCTAAACCATAAACCTTAAACCATAAACCCATAACTTTGAACCGGAAACCATGAGCCATAAAACCTAAACCCTAAGCCTTAAACCCTAAACCCTAAGCCTTCAAACCCACAACCTGATTCCTGAGCCCTAAACCCTAAACCATGTACCCTAAGCCATAAATCCTAAACCTTGAGCCCTAAACCATAAACCCTAGACCTTTAGACCTAAACACTAAATCATAAACCCTAAACCCTAAACCCTAAACACTAAATCCTCAACCCTAAACCTTGAACCCTAAACCCTAAGCATAAACCAAACCCTAAACCCTTAACCCTTAACTGTAAAACATAGAACCTAAACCTTAAACCCTAAACCTAAACCCTAAATATTAAACCATTAACCCTAAAACTTAAATCTTGAACCTTGAACCCTACACCTTAAACCCTAAACCTTAAACCCTAAACCGTGAGCCCAAAACCCTAAACCCTAAACTCTGAACCCTAAGCAAAAAAACTAAACCCTAAACCCTAAACACTAAATCCTAAACCCTAAACTCTTAGCCCTAAACCCTAAACCCTCAACCCTCAACCTTAAGCCCTAGACCCTAAACATTGAGCCCTAAACCCTAAACCATAAAACCCAAACCATAAACAGTGAGACATAAAACATAAACCCTAAACCCTAAACATTGAATACTTAAACACTAAACCCTACACTTAAACCCTAAAAATTGAAGTCTAAAAACTAAACAGTTGTTGGTCGTTAAAAAGGAACTTCAAGAAGAGCAACAGTCAGGGGACAAGAAGTCCCTCCTCTTTAATGGGAGAGGTTCCCTTATTCAGAAACGAACCTATTTACACATGTACAAAGTGTGGTTTCACTATGGAACTTGGATATCATAAAAGTGTTTCCTAGATAAATAATCAATTACAAAAGGACAGAGGAATGAAAATGCAGAAGTGAGCAGAAATGCACCATCCATAATTATAGATGACAGAATAATTCCTTATGCGTGCAAGAATACAGTGAATTGGAATAAGATCATTTGTATTCACATTAATAAGATGAAATTTGAAAAGACACACAGTTCTATGAATAACATCTACAAGAATACAAAGCTTCTCAGCATAATGTAAACAAATGATCTAACAACATTTAATGGAGAGCTTGCGAATAAAAAGTAAAATAATGAAAATCCTTCTGTATTGATTTCTTTATGATTTCTTTACACTTTTAAAAATAAGCCAAGTTCCCCCTTAAAAATGGCGAGGAGAGGCCATTATATAGTTTACAAATTAGTTATCCTTGGTAACTACTTCTTTTAACTAATGTTTAGTTAGAGGGCTGCTAATCGCAATTACCCCAACTAATTACATTAAATCCGAGAAGAAAGGAAGAAAAGAGAAGAATCAGGAGAAGAAGACAGGTGATCACGACTGAGAGGGACCCACTGACTTTAGGATCCACTGTCTGAATCTTTCAATGCCTCTGCTATGTCTCTGCCTCGTGGGACTGATGTGTTGGTAGTGGACTGAGTCCAAAATCCAAGGCACTTCTCCATTTCTTTGTCAAATTCGACATGAGTATGATAATATTTATTCACCTCCTCAATAGCAGACTGGAGAGAGCAGATCTCCTTTATCTTTTCTTTGGAAATAGACTCCTCCCTGAATAAATTCTCTTTGACAAAAGCTCTGAATTGAGCTTTGATTTCTTGTAAAGAGAGAGGCACACCAGAAGTCTCATCATGGAGATGGCAATGTATATCCTTGAAGGCAGATACAACTAGAGTCTTGAAGGCCTCACCCTTCTGCCAGCTATTTCTTAACTCTCCCAAAGCCTCCTCCAGCACCTTGATTTTCCATTCCACGCTGTATACCCATGACTTTGACAAGTTATCTTTTGCATCATCAAAGACCTTGCTTGCCATCAAAATATTTTCATCAGCCTGTCCCATAAGGCGAAGGTCTACTATACAGTTGCTCCAGAGTTTGAGTTCTTTATCTATATTCCCAATAGTGGAGGAGAGCTTTTGTTGCAAATTATTTACCTTCTCATTGAGTTTGAAGGCTTCTCCAATGAAATTCAATCCTACAATGAGCATGTCATCCACCATGGCCTCCATAGCCCTTCCATAGATGGAATACTTGTGTATATCTTTGATACTCTGCACCTCATCTTGGCTAAGAATCACAGGTGGTGGAAGAGTAGTCAGTGGGGTAGGATCTAAAACTTTGTCCTTGGACAACAATGACTTGATGAAACTTGAAAGAATCTGGGCCTGCTCCTCCAACTGCTCTATGGTTTGTTGTCCTTTCTCTACCCTCCCAATGACTCTAGTGACTGTTTCCTGAAGATTGTGGATCTCACCTTCAGGGGTGGACTCTCCCATGGGAATTCTTGAGAGCTCAAGGTCTGATGCTTGCAAATCTTGCTCTGGCTTATCTACCTTAGGCTTGGCTATCTCCAGGAATTGTTGGCCCTGAGCATCAGACACTATCCTGGAGGTAGTTCTAGATTTTTTGGCACGTGAGTAGGAGGAGTAGTACCTAATAAGGCTGCCACAACATCAAAATTGGGTCCCGAGATTCGGGAGGAAGACTTTCTCTTCCTACTGTCAACAAGAGGTGCACCCATGCAAAAGAGAGGAGGAAGAAGCAGGTGGGGCAAGAGGACCAAGAGACAAAGAACTCATGGCACCCAAGGTTTGCACTGTTGTTGCCTCTAGTTGGGATATGAGTGGAGTGCTTGGGGCTTCTGGTACAGAGGAGTCACTAGCACCTGGAAGCTCAGTGCTTTGGACCTCCTTTTCTTTATCCATGGGGGCTTTTGGAGCGCTTGAAGAGACTGACACTTCACTCTCCTCACTTTCACTGAGAACAATGATGTTCTCTGGGCCTGAGGGCAACTCCGTATGCTTCCTTAGTGGATCTTCCTCCACAGGCTCCTTCTTGACTTCTCTGACTTTCTTTTGGTATACCTAGGTGGATGAGGAAGGAGTGGAGACTGTGGGACCTTGAGTTGATGAGGCAGGAGGGGTCTGCATAGGTGCTCTTGAATCAGGTGACAATGCCTCTTTTCTTGGTGTTGAGGTGTCTTTGGAGGACTCACCTGAGTGCCTTCTGAGTTCGCGAACTCTCCTGTCAAACCAGATTTTGGTTCTTACCAAGACGGGAGCTAGGATTTCGCCAGATCATCCTTCTCCTTTTTGAACCAATCCAAATCCTCCAAGGGAGTGTGTTTGACCACGTTGTCATACTCATATGAGTACAGGTCAGAATTATCATCCTGGAGCCCTTCAGGAACTTGGTACAGGTTAAGCTCTTGAATTAGTTGAAGAGAAAATCTGCCATAATGCCTCCTTGCTTCAAAATCATCAACACAGTCAGCCCAATAATCTTCTGTGTCTGCCCTATGATGATAAGTGATCTTGATGTTCTACTCAATAAACTTCTTCAAGTCAAAACAAGTTCTTGGCCTGAAGAAATGGACAGTGATGGGAGCTAGGGCTCTTTCTATGTTTTGTGCATCTAGAGCTGTTTTGCAGGTGTAGTTTCCCAAAGTGATGGGGAAGTGCAAGCCAGTAATTTTCTTATCCCTGCAGGTTCTATGCAACTTGTCCAATTGCCTGCATACTTCTATTAAGGCCATTTTATCATTGCAGAACATGGGGAGCTTGAGAGGGGAGCTTGAGAGGGGTGCTCTCATAGCCAGCAAGCCTTATATAGGAAAATTTTCTAAATTGGATGAAGTAGGCACCGTAGTGCGATATCAGATTCATAGCTTCATCAGAAAATCTCCTCGTTGTATCACTCTCCAGAAGCCTGACAATGTACATGGTGAAGGCATCATTCACCCTTCTGAAGTTGCGATTGCTAGTTTCCAAGGTGAACTGAGGGCAGTAGGCATATACGGGGTCACCCTTGTGAGCATCAATGTATGAGAAGCCAAACCATTGCCTTGATGCTGCCAGAGTATACATCAAGTATGAAGTCATATAGAACTTCTTGGTTTGTTGTACATTGGACAGCTACTCTGCTAGGTTCATACTAATGATCTCTGCCCAATTGATATTCTGAGTTCCTTCGCACACCATATTGATAAGTGGGCACATCCAGAAATGGAACTCATTTGTAGAGGGTAAGCCCATGACCCGAGCCAGTAGGATTATAAAATCTGACAATTCCTCATTGAAATCTGCATGGAAAAGAACCTTGGATAGACGAGACGCCCCCTTTTTAGGGTTTTTAAGCCAGGACTTCGCCACCCGTGCCTTATATTTCTCACTGTCCTGATCGAAAAGGGCTTGTGCCTGGTTTTGAGAAATTACTATAGCATTGTCCATCTCTGGAATTCTTAGGGCAGTGCCAATGGTGGCAGCGTCAAGTTTGGCGATGAGTTCCCCATGCACATTCGTCAGCTCACTCGAATCAGGGTTGAAATGAGCACCGCAGGAGAGTACTGTATCTGCGCATTGCACCGAGATAGGGAAACCACCGGTGAATGCCAAACCACTGTCATGAATCATCTGTGCCATAGGTGAAGGGTTCGTGTCTGTCATTCTTGCCCAAAAATCTCCAAAGTCGAGGTGGCGAACCTCACTGTCCCCGATATCGGGAACGACAGACTCGAGCGGTGAGACTTGCTCCTGGCCTTGGAATTTAATCTTCATGTTGTTAGCAATTTGAGGAGCCAAGGTTGCAATCTGGACTCGGGATGAAATTGTAGGGGAAATGAGTATGCGCGTAGAAATTTTGATCGCAAAGGTATGAGCAATGGATAACAAGAAAGCAGTGTGCAAAACACATAGGGGGCAGTTCATTATATAGCCATTTGGGAGAGAGAAAGACAATTAATGCACATTAAATACACACCTACCAACTTGGAAAAGCAAGATATTTGTGAAGAGTGGGAAAAATTAACTTGAATGGCCTTTGGTTCATTTGGGACACGCGGGACGCGAAAGCACGATTCGGCCGATACGGGCGATGCGGGAAAAGTATGCACAAATGCTTCTGGGACATGAGGGATGAAAGTACGTGGAGTACGCGATTCGGCCGAATCAGACGAAAAGGGAACAATGAGTCCCGGGTGAACTTGGGACACTTGGGACAAAAAGTTCCGACGGGCCCGAAAGAAACAGACTTCGGGTAAAGCGGCCGATCGGGGAACAGAGAGCCCGAATGAACTTGGGACACTTGGGACAAAAATGTCCGACAGGCCCGAAAATCACACAAAATGACCCAAAAACGTAGATTTTTCCAATTTCTTGACTTTTCACATTACCAGGACAACAGAAAAGACATTTAACTTCAAAAATTTTCAATTTTCAACTTCTCAAAAGTAGGGGAATTTTGAGTGGACAACAGCTGGCTCCTTCTGGGGATGACTTGGCATAAGTTCAAAGAATGAGACAAGGCAAGAATTCAGACAAACTAGGGGAAGTAGACCAGTACCTTATCCATTGGGCCACAAAGTCATCAAATCAAAACAATACAGAAGACAACACACCAAAACAAAGAGAAGGAAGGAAAAGCAAACGCTATACAGAATATACAAAAGGACTTCCTAATCACCTATGACTTAAACAATTTCAGGTACTGCCCACTATAAGGAAGTGGGAGAGAAGAACCATCCATATAATCAAGGTAAAAAGAATTCTTACCAGCAAAGTGCCTGATCTTGAAAGGTCCGAGCCAAAGGGAATCAAACTTGCCATGGCTGCCACGAGGTTCATGCCTTTTATCCCACAATAAAACAATGTCTCCAACTTTGAAATCTCTGAACCTGGCCTTTTTATCAAATAAGACCTTTACTTTCTGTTGGTGGGCAGATATCCTATCA
Source organism: Taxus chinensis (assembly GCA_019776745.2). NCBI lineage: Eukaryota > Viridiplantae > Streptophyta > Pinopsida > Cupressales > Taxaceae > Taxus > Taxus chinensis. Next base: position 593,091,701 of record CM034151.1, on the reverse strand, counting down.
GCAACTTTCAATCTGTCCTCATTCAATTTGTAGAGGTACATGATCCTCTTATCCAAAGAATCATTGAAACTGGTGTCTTCAATGGCCTTCATTAGATGCAAGGCTGGTAGCTCCACTGTTACTGGCAATTGAGCTTCCACTCCATATACTACCTGAAAAGGAGACATCCCAATGGCTCTCTTAGGTGTGATCCTATCTGCCCAAAGAGCATCATAGAGTTTCTTGTGCCAGTTCCGTTGGGACTCATTAACTAATTTCCTTATTATAGCCACCAGATTTTTATTTGTTGATTCTGCTTGTCCATTCCCCTGAGGATAATAATCTGAGGAGTGAGCCAGGGAGATGCCATATCCATAACAAAAATCCATCATCTCGGTTGAAGAAAAATTTGAAGCATTATCTGTCACGATCTTGTTTGGCACACCATACCTTACCAAGATGTTTTCTTTGATAAAACTGCATACTACTTCTGAAGTAGTACTCTTTACTGGAATGGCTTCTACCCACTTGGTGAAATAATCTGTGGCGGTTAATACATGGGTATGACCAGCACTAGAAGAGGGATTAAGTGTCCCAATGAAATCTAAACCCCATTGTTGAAAAGGTTCTTCGATCACAACTGGTTTAAGGGGCAAAGAGGCCAACTTGGGTCTACCCACGAAAGTCTGACATGCTTCACATTTATCAACCCACTTTGATGCATCCCTGAACAAGGTAGGCCAGTAATATCCTCCACGAAGAATCTTATGAGCAGTAACAGTTGATGAGTAGTGCCCTCCACATGCCTGATTATGAAAAGTAGAAAGTAGCTTCTTCTGTTGTTCCTTGTCCACACATTTTAAAAATCTCCCATCCAATCCACGCTTAAACAAGGCATTTTCCCACAAAACATATTGGGCTGACCTTAGTTTAACAGCTCTCTTTTCTTTGGTAGTCAAATGAGAGGAGCACTCCCCATAGGTGAGAAAATGTGTGATATCAGCATACCATTCATCGATTGAGCCAAGAAACAAAATGGTAGGAAGATCAGCCTCATCCTCCAGTAACCCATGTCCAGCTCCCTCAGCAATGAGCTCACACAGGCCTTTTCCACGAACGAGCTTAGTTGGTCTGATGTCAATGTCATATTCTTGGACCTTGGCCACCCAGTTCCCTCTCTTGGATCTGAACTCCTGTTGTGTGAGAATGGACTTGATGGTTGTATCTGGTACAAATACTGTGGAGTGAGAATTAAGAATGTAAAAACAAAACTGCTTGACAGCTTTAACCACTGCAAAAGCATGTTTCTCCATTATGGTGTATCTTAGCTCATGATTTTTTAGAATGTAGCTCATGAATGCAATTGGGAGTTCATGATCATTAGAATCTTTTTGAGTCAGAACAGCAGCCAGGGTGTTATCTGTGGCATAGCAATAGATAATAAAATCTTTGTTGAAATTTGGACACGCTAAAACAGGAGTCTTAGCAATAGCCTTTTTAATACCTTCAAAATCCCCTTTCCCTTTAGGAGACCAACCAAACGTCTGTTTTCCTTTCATCATTTGAGAGATATTCAAAGTTAGCTCTGCAAAATCAGGGATGAATCTCCTCAGAAAGTTAATCTTACCAAAGAAAGAGTGCACTCCCTTCTTGCTAGTTGGAAGAGGAATTTGCTGAATAGCTTGAACTCGCTCAGGATCAATTTTTATACCATCTTTGGAGACAACGTGCCCCAATAATTTCCCCTCTGTGACACAAAAAATAGATTTCTTAGGATTTAAAGAGATCCCATGTTCTCTACATTTCAGAAGAACTGTTTCCAGATGCTGAAAATGATCTGTCCTTGTTTTAGAAAATACAGTCAAGTCATCAAGGTATACGACAATACACTTCCCTTTCAAACTTCCAAAGGCCAAGTCCATAGCCCTTTGAAAAGTGGCACCGGCATTAATGAGCCCAAAAGGCATCCTTTTGTAAGCAAAGGTACCCCAAGGGGTAGTGAAAGCCATTTTGTGTTGATCTGCGGTATTAACTTCTACCTGGTTATATCCTGAGAAGCCATCAAGCATAGACAACATTTCAGATCCCGTTACTGCTTGCAAGACCTGATCCATCATGGGTAAAGGATAGTTGTCCTTTAAAGAAGCTTGATTCAGATTCCTAAAATCGACACAGATGCGGATCTCACCATTTTTCTTTCTAACAGGCACAATATTGGCAATCCATGTTGAATGGTGAATAGGAAAAATGATTTTGGCTTTTAATAACTTCTGTATTTCCTGAAAAATGGTGTCAGCTATCTTAGGATTGTATTGCCTCTGTTTCTATTTGAAAGGCTTAATTCCAGGTTTGAGAGGGATAAAATGCTGCATCTCCTTTGGTTGAAAGGCTTTTAAATCTTCATAGGAATAAGCAAGGACATCTTTATACTTCTTTAAAAGATTAATTACCTTCTTCCTCTCATCTGGTGTACAACATTTTCCAATGTTCATGAGTTTAGGGTCAGTAGAACTCCCAATATTAACTTTTCATATTCAGCTGATTGTTGAGGTCCAGTAGAAGCTTTAAACTTTACATACCTGTCATGTTTGTCAAACAGTTCTTCTAAACTCACCAATCCTTTTGGAATCTTGTTTCCTTTGAGTTTGATACATCCATCCTGATCTGCCTCTTCTTCTTTGACGGCTTCTTCATTAAAGGGCACACTTTCACGAGGCAAATTATCGCTTCCTTCAAAGTACAACTGTTCAAAATTATCCTTGAGTTCTAAGAAAGAAAGCAGGTGTTGATCATCATTGAAAACTTGCCAGTTACTTGTATTATCAGGTACACTGGGTCTATGGATCATCTCAATGGTAAACTTATCTTGAGAGAAGTCAGGATGAGGTATAAGCAATGACCCTGAGACTGCTAGTGAATCAGCCCTGGTATTCTCCTCCCTAGGCACTGCTTCGATGGAGAAGGCGTCAAGAAATTCAATGGAGTCCCAAACCTGATTCCTGTAATGTTTCAATCTTCTATTCTTTACCTGGAAGAGGTTTCTAACTTGCTTGACAATCAGTTCCGCATCTCCACGAGCTAGGAGATTCTTCACACCTTGTTCTTTTGCCACATGAAGCCCGAGAATGAGAGCTTCGTATTCTGCTGTATTATTGGTATTTTCAAATTACAACTTGAATGAGAAAGGATGAATGCTTCCTTCAGGCGACACCAATATGACACCAGCTCCAGAACCAGCTGAAGAACAACTTCCATCAAACTCTAATATCCAAACACCATTAGGATCCTTAGGTGACACTTTGGGGAGTTGGATTTCTTCTGGAGACATAATCATGTAGTTGCCATGCCCCATATCCTCATAGAGTATTTGTGCTTTGGGATCATCTATTTTTTGTACAATATACTCAGACTGCTTCTCAGGCAGCAACTTCTTCATTTTCCCATTAACAGGTATGAGGGCATGTGACCAATCCATTTGAATTTCTCCACCCACATCCTTACAGAAGTTCCTACTTAGCAGCATCCCATATGAAGGAGGAATGTCTGCTACTAGGATAGTAGCCAAAACTTTCTTCTCAGGAAAAGTAGCAAAAGCCACTTGTGCATCCTTAATTCTTCCGACCAGGGGCACTTCCTTACTCTCCATGGAATAACAAGATCCGTAAGTGCATGTGAGAGTTAGGCCTAAGGCATGGGCTACTTTGGCAGGCATTACATTGTCTGATGCCCCTGAGTCTATGACGCAATTACTGAGCCTATGGCCGGCTATAAGGAGTGTCACATAGAATGGTTTGATTTTGTCATTGGGTGAGGTGACAGCGGCTACCAGATTGGGCTGTGGTGCAGAAGATGGAGTGGGTAAAAGGCCTTTAGAGGTAGTTTTAGAATGAGAATTGACAAAGTGAATCATTTTAGCAAAAGCCTTGGGATGGGTTTGATAATATTCAGCCTCTGAGATTTGAACCTTAGTCTTTTTCAGGTGATCAATAATATCGAAAGACCCAGAAGTGAATGGGCTATCATCACTTGGGATCCTAGGCTTATCAGTTTTAGGAGAAAAAGAAGTAACTTTAGTAGCAGAATTGACAGGACTCACCTTTGGTGTGGATGAAATGGGGATAGGAGATCCTCTTTTTGCAATTACAGGGATAGTTGTCGGCTGCTCCTTAGATTTTTTGGTGGGCTGCATCACTTTCTCCCTCTGATTTGTCTGCTCTCGAGTCATGACAGCGTATGATTCGCTATTCATGTCTGCTACTACTTCATCATAATCATCTCCTTCATCAACGCCTTCAGTGGTGAAGAAATTAACTCGAGATCCCTCAAGTTCTTCTGTTCCATCATCAACTTCTTCAACAAATTCTTCACAATCTTCATTAACCTCCTCATCCTCTGGTTCTTCAACTTCACAGGTTGCATTGACAGGGACTTTAATAGGAGGTCCTTCAAGCGCTAGCCTTGTTTGAGAAGCAGGAAAATGATTTCTGGGCTGAAAATTCCTCCTTGGAACGTCTGCATATGGAGCATGCTGAGCCAATTGTTTCTTAATGGCGATGAGATCATTTGCAAGTTTTTGTACCAATGGATCAGTATTAGGTCCAGGAGTGGAAGAGGAGGAAGGAGAAGACTTAGATCTAGAAGGGTCTCTCCTCAACTTTCCTGACATGATTAAATCATCTTCAACACTAACAACAAGAGTTTGATCCTCGGCCAATGTTGCAAGATTAGCCCTTCTCAATGCATAACTAACTTCAGGCAATTGGGCATTTAGGAAGAAGCACTTTTGGATTTGATCTACAGGTTGAGTGTCTGGTGGAATTTTGTTAATTAACCTGTTGAATCGAGCCACAAATTCTCTCATGGGCTCTTGTGATTCCTTCTTTATTTGAGAAATTTGGGCTAGCAAAGCATGCACGTCTTCCGCCGGTTTGAAATGGTTTTCAAACCTAGTTCTCATCGTGTTCCAGCTAGTGATAGCTCCGGCCGGAAGGTGATAGAACCAATCAGCAGCATTATCTTGTAAAGTCTCAACAAAAATCCTTACGGAGACGTCTTCATGTTCAACTCCCAGAACTCCACATGCAACTATGAAGGCCGCGATGTGTTCATCAGGATGTACCTTGCCATCACCCTTGAATTTAGGAAAGTTCTTCCGATTACCTCTGGGTAACTCATGCAAAGGCTGAGGAAGGGCGAGAGGCCCAACACGATGGCCCCAAGGCAATGGTACCGCCATTCTTGGAAAAATGGTTTGAAGAGGAACTGAAACACCAGCAAGAATCAGAGCTCAGAGATTAGGACTGATTTGCTCTGAAGGAATACCACCCGTAGGGATTCTATCTTTGATAGGAGGAGTGCTTGTTGAACGAGCCTCTCTATTTCTCCTTGCGGAAGGGAAAGGAAAACCCTGCTGTTCCAAAAGCTGAAACTGAGAATCTTCAATACCAAGGGCCCTTCTCCCTCGAGTAAAACGTGGAGTCACCAGATCAAAAGATGATCGATAAATGATTATGGAACTGGAATACGATTCCCCAGCGGAGTCGCCAAAAACTGTTGGTCGTCAAAAAGGAACTTCAAGAAGAGCAACAGTCAGGGGACAAGAAGTCCCTCCTCTTTAATGGGAGAGGTTCCCTTATTCAGAAAATGAACCTATTTACACATGTACAAAGTGTGGTTTCACTATGGAACTTGGATATCATAAAAGTGTTTCCTAAATAGATCACCAATTACAAAAGGACAGAGGAATGAAAATGTGAAAATAAGCAGAAAGGCACCATCCAGAATTATAGATGACAGAATAATTCCTTATGCATGCAAGAATACAGTGAATTGGAATAAGATCATTTGTACTTACATTAATAAGATGAAATTTGAAAAGACACACAGTTCTATGAATAACATCTACAAGAATACAAAGCTTCTCAGCATAATGTAGACAAATGATCTAACAATATTTAATGGAATAGCTTACGAATAAAAAGGAATCAGATAGACAAAGAATGAAAATCCTTCTGTATTGATTTCTTTATGATTTCTTTACACTTTTAAAAATAAGCCAAGTTCCCCCTTAAAAATGGCGAGGAGAGGCCATTATATAGTTTACAAATTAGTTATCCTTGGTAACTACTTCTTTTAACTAATGTTTAGTTAGAGGGCTGCTAATCGCAATTACCCCAACTAATTACATTAAATCCGAGAAGAAAGGAAGAAAAGAGAAGAATCAGGAGAAGAAGACAGGTGATCATGACTGAGAGGGGCCCACTGACTTTAGGATCCGCTGTCTGAATCTTTTCAATGCCTCTGCTATGTCTCTGCCTCGTGGGACTGATGTGTTGGCAGTGGACTGAGTCCAAAATCCGAGGCACTTCTCCATTTCTTTGTCGAATTCGACATGAGTATGATAATCTTTATTCACCTCCTCAATAGCAGACTGGAGAGAGCAGATCTCCTTTATCTTTTCTTTGGAAATAGACTCCTCCCTGAACAAATTCTCTTTGACAAAAGCTCTGAATTGAGCTTTGATTTCTTGTAAAGAGAGAGGCACACCAGAAGTCTCATCATGGAGATGGCAATGTATATCCTTGAAGGTAGATACAACTAGAGTCTTGAAGGCCTCACCCTTCTGCCAGCTATTTCTTAACTCTCCCAAAGCCTCCTCCAGCACCTTGATTTTCCATTCCACGCTGTATACCCATGACTTTGACAAGTTATCTTTTGCATCATCGAAGACCTTGCTTGCCATCAAAATATTTTCATCAGCCTGTCCCATAAGGTGAAGGTCTACTATGCAGCTGCTCCAGAGTTTGAGTTCTTTATCTATATTCCCAATAGTGGAGGAGAGCTTCTGTTGCAAATTATTTACCTTCTCATTGAGTTTGAAGGCTTCTCCAATGAAATTCAATCCTGCAATGAGCATGTCATCCACCATGGCCTCCATAGCCCTTCCATAGATGGAATACTTGTGTATATCTTTGATACTCTGCACCTCATCTTGGCTGAGAATCACAGGTGGTGGAAGAGTAGTCAGTGGGGTAGGATCTAAAACTTTGTCCTTGGACAAGCAGCGACTTGATGAAACTTGTAAGAATCTGGGCCTGCTCCTCCAACTGCTCTATGGTTTGTTGTCCTTTCTCTACCCTCCCAATGACTCTAGTGACTGTTTCCTGAAGATTGTGGATCTCACCTTCAGGGGTAGACTCTCCCATGGGAATTCTTGAGAGCTCAAGGTCAGATGCTTGCAAATCTTGCTCTGGCTTGTCTACCTTAGGCTTGGCTATCTCCAGGAATTGTTGGCCCTGAGCATCAGACACTATCCTGGAGGTAGTTCTGGCTTTTTTGGCATGAGTAGGAGGAGTAGTACCTAATAAGGCCACCACAGCATCAAAATTGGGTCCCGAAGATTCGGGAGGAAGACTTTCTCTTCCTACTGTCAACAAGAGGCTGCACCCATGCAAAAGAGGAGGAGGAAGAAGCAGGTGGGGCAAGAGGACCAAGAGACAAAGAACTCATGGCACCCAAGGTTTGCACTGCTGTTTCCTCTAGTTGGGATATGAGTGGAGCGCTTGGGGCTTCTGGTACAGAGGAGTCACTAGCACCCGGAAGCTCAGTGCTTTGGACCTCCTTTTCTTTATCCATGGGGGCTTCTGGAGCACTTGTAGAGACTGGCACTTCACTCTCCTCACTTTCACTGAGAACAATGATGTTCTCTGGGCCTGAGGGCAACTCCGTATGCTTCCTTAGGGGATCTTCCTCCATAGGCTCCTTCTTGACTTCTCTGACTTTCTTTTGGTATACCTGGGTGGATGAGGAAGGAGTGGAGACTGTGGGACCTTGAGTTGACGAGGCAGGAGGGGTCTGCATAGGTGCTCTCGAATCAGGTGACAATGCCTCTTTTCTTGGTGTTGAGGTGTCTTTGGAGGACTCACCTGAGTGCCTTCTGAGTTCGCGAACTCTCCTGTCAAACCAGATTTTGGTTCTTACCAAGACGGGAGCTAGGATTTCTGCCAGATCATCCTTCTCCTTTTTGAACCAATCCAAATCCTCCAAGGGAGTGTGTTTGACCACATTGTCATACTCATATGAGTACAGGTCAGAATTATCATCCTGGAGCCCTTCAGGAACTTGGTACAGGTTAAGCTCTTGAATTAGTTGAAGAGAAAATCTACCATAATGCCTCCTTCTTGCTTCAAAATCATCAACACAGTCAGCCCAATAATCTTCTGTGTCTGCCCTATGATGATAAGTGATCTTGATGTTCTGTTCAATAAACTTCTTCAAGTCAAAACAGGTTCTTGGCCTGAAGAAATGGACAGTAATGGGAGCTAGGGCTCTTTCTATGTTTTGTGCATCTAGAGCCGTTTTGCAGGTGTAGTTTCCCAAAGTGATGGGGAAGTGCAAACCAGTAATTTTCTTATCCCTGCAGGTTCTATGCAACTTGTCCAATTGCCTGCATACTTCTATTAAGGCCATTTTATCATTGCAGAACATGGGGAGCTTGAGAGGGGTGCTCTCATAGCCAGCAAACCTTATATAGGAAAATTTTCTAAATTGGATGAAGTAGGCACCGTAGTGCGATATCAGATTCATAGCTTCATCAAAAATCTCCTCGCTGTATCACTCTCTAGAAGCCTGACAATGTACATGGTGAAGGCATCATTCACCCTTCTGAAGTTGCGATTGCTAGTTTCCAAGGTGAACTGAGGGCAGTAGGCATATACGGGGTCACCCTTGTGAGCATCAATGTATGAGAAGCCAAACCATTGCCTTGATGCTACCAGAGTATACATCAAGTATGAAGTCATATAGAACTTCTTGGTTTGTTGTACATTGGACAGCTGCTCTATTAGGTTCATACTAATGATCTCTGCCCAATTGATATTCTGAGTTCCTTCGCACACCATATTGATAAGTGGGCACATCCAGAAATGGAACTCATTTGTAGAGGGTAAGCCCATGACCCGAGCCAGTAGGATTATAAAATCTGACAATTCCTCATTGAAATCTGCATGGAAAAGAACCTTGGATAGATGAGATGCCCCCTTTTTAGGGTTTTTAAGCCAGGACTTCGCCACCCGCGCCTTATATTTCTCACTGTCCTGATCAAAAAGGGCTTGTGCCTGGTTCTGAGAAATTACTATAGCATTGTCCATCTCTTGGAATTCTTAGGGCAGCGCCAATGGCGGCAGCGTCAAGTTTGGCGATGAGTTCCCCATGCACATTCGTCAGCTCACTCGAGTCAGGATTGAAATGAGCACCGCAGGAGAGCACTGTATCTGCGCATTGCACCGAGATAGGGAAACCACCGGCGAATGCCAAACCACTGTCATGAATCATCTGTGCCATAGGTGAAGGGTTCACGTTTCTTCATTCTTGCCCAAAAATCTCCAAAGTCGAGGTGGCGAACCTCACTGTCCCCGATATCGGGAATGGCAGACTCGAGCGGTGAGACTTGCTCCTGGCCTTGGAATTTAATCTTCATGTTGTTAGCAATTTGAGGAGCCAAGGTTGCAATCTGGACTCGGGATGAAATTGCAGGGGAAATGAGTATGCGCGTAGAAATTTTGATCGCAAAGGTATGAGCAATGGATAGCAAGAAAGCAGTGTGCAAAACGCATAGGGGGCAGTTCATTATATAGCCGTTTGGGAGAGAGAAAGACAATTAATGTGCATTAAATACACACCTACCAACTTGGAAAGCAAGATATTTGTGAAGAGTGGGAAAAATTAACTCGAATGGCCTTTGGTTCATTTGGGACACGCGGGACGCGAAAGTGCGATTCGACCGATACGGGTGATGCGGGAAAAGTATGCACAAATGCTTCTGGGACATGAGGGATGAAAGTACGTGGAGTACGCGATTCAGCCGAATCAGATGAAAAGGGAACAATGAGTCCGGGTGAACTTGGGACACTTGGGATGGGCCCGAAAAAGTTTTGACGGGCCCGAAAGAAACAGACTTCGGGTAAAGCGGCTGATCGGGGAACAGAGAGCCCGAATGAACTTGGGACACTTGGGACAAAAATGTCTGACAGGCCCGAAAATCACACAAAATGACCCAAAAACGTAGATTTTTCCAATTTCTTGACTTTTCACATTACCAGGACAACAGAAAAGACATTTAACTTCAAAATTTTCAATTTTCAACTTCTCAAAAGCAGGGGAATTTTGAGTGGACAACAACAGTAAACCCTAAACTATGAAACCTAAACCCTGATCCCTAAACCCTAAACTTTAAATCCTAAACCCTTAACACTTAGCCATAAATCCTAAACTATAAACCTTAAATGATATAACCTAAACTATGAACCCTAAACCCTGAGCCCTAAACCCTAAACCCTGAAACCTGAACCATGACCCCTAAACACTAAACCCTAAACCATGAACCTTGAGTCCTAAACCCTAAACAATAGATCATAAACCATGAGGGAATGTCCTAATAATATCATTCAATGTGTTTCGATGTGTATGGGATAGTGTTTGAGGTGATAAATCAAATCATTTAGGTTTTATGAGAGATTACTTCCTTCGAAGGCCTCAAAAGGCCATTTTTGGCCATTATGTAGCTAATTGAACACCCTTTAGAAGTTTTTAGAGAAAATATAAAGCATTTGAGGGTGATTTTAGAGAGAATTGAAGATGTCTAAGTAAAGTTAGGAAAGTTTAGGAAACAAAATCTCATTCAGGAGCAATCTTTTTAAGACCAAGTTTTTAGGTGCATAGAATGAAAGATAAAATGGTAAAAGCTGACTTCTCTGGATGATTCCAAGAGTTCATGAAAGAATTAGGATGAAAAAAAGGAATTGGAAGGATATTAGAATAATATATAAGGTGAAATAATCAACATTGATTCAAGTATGAAATATTTCTTTAGGTACTTGCAAAACTCTTCAACTACCCTTCTAAGTTCAAAATGAAATAAGACCTAAATGTTTGGCTGCATGCATAATTAGATTTTTAGAATAGTTTCATTGATTGTAAAATTTTATTTGTAGTGTTTCAATGAAGTATGGAGGTCAATAACATGTAATTCATACTTAATGTACCATAAGAATGCTTACACCTAGGTTTCATCTTAGTAAATAAATTGAATTGTGAAGGATTCATCATATTCAAAGGTGAAATGTGGAGCTGAAGCAGTGAATTGATGATCATCATATTCTGATCGCGTCATTGTACCTAAATCTCTCAAAAGAAAAAGCTAAAATGATCTATTCATGCCACCAAGGTATCCAACACCATCATGTGTGAAGTATTAAGTAATCGTTTATCTCCATGAGATACATATCAGAAAAGAAACGTATGAGAATTTTGAATTTTATTTCATGAAAGGATGATTTTAGAGCCAGGAAAGGTGAAGGGATAATATTTATATGGAGCACCATGTTTCTAAGAATGAGCAATCATTTGAGTTCACTTGATGTAATTCACTTACATCATACAGTTGATTCATGGTCACTAAAGTGAATTATGGACAAAATTTCAACATTGGAACCAATTCAAGTAGTGGTAGTGCCAAAATCCAATCCGAAAGGTCAAAAAACCTACAAAATGACTATATGTTTTCCCAAAACAAAGATCAACTACAATATATATGGCCTGAATGTTTTAGGTCATTGTTGAAATCTTGAAAAATGAATAAGTACTAACAAGAATAGATTTTGAAAATTTATCTTCTATATTATGGTTGTTAGGGCTACGAGATCAGTTCCATTAGATGCAGAGTGACACTAACATATTTTATTAATTCATATACTTAACATTTATTTTAGTAAATATGGCTCCTTCAAGCCCTTGCAAACTTCATATAGAGAAAAACGCGTACACGTTTTTTGACTCTAGAAATGCGTACTTGTTATAACCCATATGTGTTTTAGGTTCATGAATTACCAAACCAAAGAAAACTTAATGTGATCGCGTTTCGTTCATTTTCAATTTTTTGTCCACTTTTTGGCCCCCCAACTTGGTGCACTTACCCCTTAGCCAATTTTCTAACCTTTTCATGGGCATGAAACCTCGCAGTGCTTTGGTTTGTCTTCAACCGATGAGAGATTGATTTCGTGCCATAGAAGATTGACTTCCATAGTATTGCGATGGACTAACAAATTACATAAAGCACTAACTCTGCCAAAAATATTCCTAAGTCATTTTCTCTTTCCCCTTTTTTGTGGGTTAAGAGAACCCATTGAACACCCATTTCCTACACTCTGTGGATCACTAGGGTAGTGTTTTAAATATTTTGATTAAATTAAAACTAAATTAAATATAATTTAAGAGTAACTAATATGGTAAAATACAGCTAAATACAGATGTCAAGCACTCAAACAATACAAGATCGTAAGAAAATGAGAGAGATACGTGACTTAGCTGATTCTTGTGCAATCACAAGGTAGTCGGGACTATGTGAATATTGGATCTGACAGGAAATGATGTGACTAGAGCTCGATAAAATATCTGGGACTCTGTTATGAGACTAGACGGGGGTGCCTACAGAAAGACAGGGGCGCATGGGTGCTGGAGACTGCTTCTGGGCACTGTTGACTGTGAAAATTCTCCAGAACGTGTTTCTTTTGTGTCCCTAGGGTTTCACATTTGATTTGTGTTGATCACCTTCTATTCACTTTTTGATCACCAAAGGTACCTGTAACATGAAAAACAAACTGTAGCTACCTACACAAGCTGACAAACACATTAAATTTGAATAAAATATGGAATATGTGAAGTCAAAATGACCCCGACAGTCACCTGAAAACTGAACTTATGACCAAGAGTTGTACTACATTCCAAAATCCATGTGTGCTTATGTGTGAAATACTATCCTTAGGATTCCCTTGTGCCAATGATGCCAAGATAATGGGCTATAGTTAGATAAGATGTAAACTGTGTGATATGGAATTAAACACTTCCTGTTTCCAATGTAGTGTATGCAACCCAAAAATGCAGCCCCTTTTGATGGTAGTGATAGTACATAAATGTGATTGTCCCTTAGAATTGTTAGCCAAAATAATAGTGTGTATGTTTTGTATATATATGGATATTTTGTTTTAATTTTTACGCTAGTTACACAAAAGGCCAACTATGAGATCGGGATAAGGATAAGAAAACTAGAAAGGTCGAACACAAATGTCAAAATAAATAAAAAGAATAAGCAGGATAGAAACACCCAAAATGGACACAAGAGCATGAGTGCTAGTGTTTAGATTGGGTGTTAGTCATCCTTAGATAAATTACAACATATGTAAAAAGATAGAAAAATAAGGATCCCTATGACCTGACCAGAATTTGGTACAGAAATGACAGATATAAGAGAGCAATACAATAGAAATCAATCAAAGTAATTTGATGGATAGGGGAATGTGTCACAAGTGAATACTTTTTGTTCTTGAGATCCATCCATATGAAAACATACTTGATGGCATAGTAAAATAGTAATATGTGTGTGATCTTTTGCGTCTACAAATTTCCTAAGCAAAAATGGTTAAATCCATATTTGAGGAGTTGTTCAATATTACATGGGGGTGTAATTTTGGACAAAAACTCCTCAATAATGGCCATGAGATATTTATCACGTAGTTTCCAATAATGTTTGATAAGATAGAATGAGAAATCCATCATATGTAGGTGATTTATCAAGTTGGATATAAATGATATTTTTCACGATTTATTCTTTAGTTGCAAGATAGATAACTATTTCATTGTCTTAGCTTTAATATAGTAGCCTACTCATTTGGTGTAAAACATGTTGGGTTATTTACATACATCATATGGGTTTGCATTAGTAATTCCCACTTCATAAACATAAAATTCAGCTGAAATTTTTATTTTTGTAGTGCTAAGTAATATGTCATAGATGTTAACCTTTGATTTTTTAGTTTCTCTCTATAATCAACACATAAAATTTCTTTTGCATTTGTCTTTTTAATGTTGTTTTTATTTTCTTAACTTTTTAATTGCTCATAATTTTTTAAAATTCTATTGGTGATGTGTTCTCTATATTTTTCTCTTATGGTTGTTATTCTTATTTTCCTTTACTTTCTTTAAACACACATTCTCAAAAAATACTAGCTAGCTTACCTACGCTTACTCTTCATGGCACTAGTTTCTTTGAAAACCAAATCTTTCCTGGCAGTTGTTTTAGGGAATCAGGGGCAAATTTCTACAAATACTTCAGATGCGTTAGGATTGCCATACATTGTGGAAAAATTAGAGTTCACACTTTTGGTTTTTCTTTCCTTTTCAGAGGTAATTGAATCTATTTCTACCTTAAAATACTCTTCCATTATTTGTCAATTTAGTAGATTTTTTCTTTAGATCGAAGACCTACATAAATGGATGTACTCTACTTCGTCCAGTGACTGTGAGACTCACACTACAACAGAAAAGCCTTTTTAACCACAATTATTCCACAATGTTGCCACAATTTAGAAGAATTGTAGAGTACTTGTAGCATCTCTATAAAAAATTATTTTCATCATTTATGGGTATTGTGGATATTTTACAATTTACATATAGTGATAATAATTAGTAAAAAAGTCACATATCCAACCACTCATAGAAATTTCACATTTTTAAAAAAAATAACAAAGATTGATTGTACAATTATATTAATACTAAAATTCAATATTAAACAATTTTGAAATACCATATATATATATATATATAGATATAGATATAGATATAGATATAGATATATATATATAGATATATATGGAAATCTAACTGTAAAAAATATGTTTATTCTAAAATATATTAAGAACAATAATAGATTTTTATCTTTATAATATTTTTTAATTATTTATATAATTATGAATAATTTTTTAAATATAATTATTTTTTTATAAATAATAAACGTATAATTAAAATTACTATTTTTTTTATTATTCCTATTAATATAAGTAATTTTCTTAAAAGAATTATTAACTGAGTATTAATAAAATATTATAAAAATCCAAAAATATAAATTATTTCTTAAATAGTTATATTATTCTTTTAAAAAAATCAATCTTTTACAAATCACACCCAAATCCCAAACTTTGAGGAAGATAAGTTTAAGTTTAAATGTAAAATGTGACTAATACTTCTTCAAACACGAATTGATTAACACTTGTCAATATCCCATCGTCATTCATCATTTGCATGTACAATTGTTTATTCCATATTAGACACTACACCACATAAAAAGATTTCTCGGGATTTCAAAAGGCTTTTTCTTGACACTTCATCTCATAGGTGGCCGTGGAACCAACACGCATGAACTATGCAGATTAATAATTTGGATGATATTATTATGAGGTTGTAATTGGGAATCCTTGGCTAAGTGTATGAGAGTCATGGTTGTGTAGGAGGCATCACGGTGGCCATAGCGTTGGCATCCCTGGAGCTTCTATGGTGTTATTACCTTCAGTTCTTGTACTCGAAGCATCTCATCACAAGAACGACACCAATGCCATCCATCGACATGAAAATAAATAAG
Source organism: Taxus chinensis (assembly GCA_019776745.2). Classification (NCBI taxonomy): domain Eukaryota; kingdom Viridiplantae; phylum Streptophyta; class Pinopsida; order Cupressales; family Taxaceae; genus Taxus; species Taxus chinensis. The sequence goes on along the minus strand of CM034151.1, from coordinate 593,076,253 downwards.
TAGAGGAAAGAGAGCTTCGTGGCAGTGAGTATGGCTCCCATGCGTCTCACTGCACTGCTTTTTGCAAGGAGGATCAAGTATTTGGAGAGCTCTTATGTGAGGTTTGACTTGGTGGGAGCGTATAATACTGCTAGACATCGATGGCAGTGCATGATACTTAATTTTGGGTGGTGTACACCCTGATTCACCAGGTGAAGAGAGTGTAAAGGCGGCTTCGTCGGCTGCACCATTCCTCAGGTGGAGACATTGCGAAATAAGGAAATTGCGTTGTGGGTTACTGTGTTTTGGGGCATTTATCAGAACAAACTGATCTGCATTTTAATGAATCAATGGACGCAAATTTGATGATCAGGGATAAAGTCTTCTTTTGTTAGGTGTAACATCACGGTTACGTTTGAGGCTAACATTTTTTAACACAGGAAAAACACAACTCAGACATTTCCTCGTAATATGGCCAGCATTAAATGAAAACGCAATTAATGGCACCTGATTTCTCTCTTATTTAATGACAATGAAGATTTGTTACGGAACCTATCTTTCATTCCCACCTCTCCGCCTCTTTCCACGGCCTATTTCTAACTGAAGTCTCCATTCACGTTTTTTTCATCGAACCCCGATTCCATCTGCGTCAACCTGCGCTATAGTTGTTAATCCCAAAAAGAGAAATACCACCACTAGTCCTACATGTGACCATAACTATAGAGAGCTCGTACACAGCAATATGCCTCCAGGAAAGAGGAGCGCGAATGGTGTTGAAGCATTCAGGAAGGCACAGAGGGCCGATGGCCCCGCCACCGTTCTCGCCATCGGTACTGACACTCCCCCCAACGCCAACGAACAGAGGTCCTACCCTGATTATTATTTCAGAATTACCATCAACGAACACAAGAGCGATATGAAGGAGAAGTTCAAGCGCATGTGTAAGTCAAAAGAATCTATATTCTATTGTAATAATTCTTTGATATCATATCTATGTATGTGTGTTTCAATGCAGGTGAGAATTCGATGATAAGGAATAGGTACATGTATCTGACGAAGGATATATTGAAGGAGAACCTAAACGTGTGCGCGTACATGGCCCCCTCGTTGGATGCTCAGTAGGACATGGTGGTGATGGAAGTGCCGAAGCTGGGCAAGGAAGTGGCTTCCGAGGCCATCAAAGAATGGGGTCAGCCCAAGTCCAAAATCACCCACCTCCTCTTCTGCATCACCAGCGACATCGACATGCCCAGCGCGGACAACTAGCACCGCGTACGAGGAGTGGATGGACATTGTGTTGTGCTTCACGCCCTTCTACGCGAGGTCTCATGGCCTGGGTCTATTCACGCGCTGCTTGGAATGTGATGGACGTGGCGGCCTTGGCGTGGTCGGTGAACCGAGTCAATGTGATGGGCCACCGCCTCCTTTGGGATTCTCCTCACGCCTTTTGCGCAGAGGCTAAAAAATAATCACCTCTACCCGCCTTCCAACCGTGCTCTTATTTTAAGTGGTGGGATCGCCCTTGTCTAATGTTATTTCTCTTTTCATTTTGTTGTTATAGTTCAAAGCATCGACTTGGAGGGAAGTTTGGCACATGTACCCTTCTAATTGACGGCACGCGAAGCTAATTCGCAGCACATCCAATTGGTCAACGAGGTTTGCATTGGGAGTTTAATTGTAATCATAGGATTTTTGGATTTGAAAATGTGAATTGCAGGTTTAATAGGGACATACCCTTGTTTTCAAGGATGATTATGGTAGACAAGTCTCAACCTTACAAATATGCATATAAAAAATTGATGGAAAAAAAGAGAGTGAGAATGATGAATTAGAGTTGGGGCATTGATAGTCCACCAAGATGTGTACAAGATTTGAGAAGAGTCGTAATTTCAATTATCAAAGAACGAAAGGAAGAAATCATGAAAGAGGGCATGGATTTTTTGTCTACAGATTGTATGAAAAAGGTTACAAGAATGCCAATTTTTCGAAGACATTTTGTTAAATTTTTTAATTTACTTTGGATTCAATCAAGGATTTCTCGTACAATCTAAGGAATTCAAATTCATACATATACAACTTTACATGAGGGGAGCAATCGACACTACCCACCACGTTAGTTACAATGATGGAGGTGATGGTCTAATTTAGTATGACTCCTTGGATTTAGTTGATCGTGCAAGAAGTATAATGAATGGGGACATTTAATAAGAGATTGATCCATAAATTAAAATAATAATGGACTTCTAGGAAAATATTTATTGGAGTAAATTTTTTATTTATTGAAGTGTTGTAAGGATTAAAAAGAAAGGAATTATTTGAATATTACATTTATTTGAGCATATTAATCGAGAAAAGTTTAAAAATATAATGATGTGTACACTTTCTATAATAAATAGAATATATATTTTCTCCACATTTGATCTTTTTCAATTTATTAATTTATTATTGTTTGATATTTTAAATTATTGTTTTACTTTGTAGCTAAATAATTCTTTGAAATAAAAAATGAGGGCATAAATAGAGGGAAAAAATTATTAAGATTGATAAATAGTTTTTTTAGGTTTATTTCTTTATAATATATTATTTTATATATATGAAAAATATTTTTTCGTAGAAATATATTCATATTTAATAATAAAATTATATATTTGTGTCTTTTTAATGTAGGCAAACTAGATAAAGAATTATTAAAATGAATGTGACACTGGTTGTTAATAGTAACTTTTCTACATTTTTTTAAAAGATAATTTCACAATTAATTATTGTGGAAATCAAATTGTAGCTCCCACCTACAAATTTTATGTGGTAAGGACAATTGTAGAAAAAAAATGTTGACATTTTCACAAATATAACATTGATAAGAGATGCAAATTTTAAATTGTTAAATTTCTACAAAGATTGAATCTTTAGAAAAACCACATTTTGGTGAAAATTGTGGAATACTACAAAAAATAAAAATTGTAGAAATGTTACAAACATCACCTAAATGTGGACAGTATACAATTAAAAAAATTGGAGGTTAGCTATAAATTTATGAATTGTGGACCATCCACGGTATAATGAATTGTGGAAAAACTACAATAATATATCAAAATGTGGTTTAGATTCATTACTAATGCCACAATTTTAAATTTTGGAATACTATATAACCACAAAAATATTCTTGAAAAATTGTGCTAAAAGATCTAGTATGTTGTAGTGTCAAGTATGTGGAAAGGGTATTTTATTGTTCATTTCTTCTCTCGTACAAATTAACAATGAAATCTTAATGAGGGTCCCTGGTTCTGGGGTAGGACTGGCCTTTTTCTTATTCCATGTTTTTTGGATTTTGATCCTTTTAATGTGGAAGTCTCAAAAATGTCGGTTTGGGTTTGTCTCCCCAATATTTCTCTCCCCTTTTGGCACCCTGCGGTTTGTGCTGCTATCGGCGATTCTCTTGTTCGATTTATCAAGATGGATTATGAGCGGTCTAAACAAGGGTTATTCACTTATGCTCATATTTGCATTAAGGTGGATCTCAAAAAAGGTATTTTTGACTACTTGGAGTTAAACCAAGATGGATTCAAGTGGTTACAGATTCTAGACCATGAGAATATGGCCTTTCAATGCCGGTTATGCCATCATATTGAACATCTTCAAGTGACTTGTCCACTATCGCTCAACCAGAATAAAAAATAGAAAAAGTGGTTTCTTCACAGCCTAAAGGTTGATGGCCTTTCATAGCGCATGGAACCAAAGAATGTTCTCACCTTGGAAAGTCAGATGCTATGAGTGTTGAAGCTTCTCCTGTTGGTGGTTATGTCAAATAGTCTCACGTATATGAGTCTTCTGAATCAGACCCAAATCTAGATAGTCCTCACCTAGACCCTCCATAAAAATTGGCCTCCCAGCCAGGGAATTGGACTCTTGTCACGAGGTCTAAAGAGAAGAAGGGGAACTTTGAGCCTCTTGTTACTCGGTCTGCTACGACGTGGGGTGCGATTTCCATGCTTTACAATTTTCTGTTTTTTTCTGGGTCTGTACCTGGGTCTTGGTAGTTTGGCTTCTTTTGTTTTCCTTATTGGCGTTTTTTGTTGTCTTCGTGGCTTGTTTTTGGGACCGTGAGTTTTCCGATCGCCCACCCACTCTTGTAACTCTTATTATATTTTTTAATATAATGTGTAGTTCCAATAGAAAAAATGCTAGCTAAAGACTTTATTACAATTTTATTTATTCAAATTTGTTTTCATTTTCTCCCCATCCCTATTGGCGTGACCAATATAACCTTTACATATAATTGATATGTTATATAAATTGAGTTTTCTATTTAACAAATGTCAACCACTAATATTTAATGTCATAGATCAATTTTTTAATTCAAACGCACTTTTATATTGATATGATCAACAAAAGTACACAAGGTTTCCAACCAAAAAGCTAGGTGGAGAAGTCACACCCCAAAAGCCAAACCAGACACACACGTGCCACGGGATACAAAATTGAGATGAAAAAAAACGAAGTCACGAAAGTGACAACAAAGAAAGGAGACCATTAAGCAACTGCTACGAACATGGTGCCCAGTGGAGAAGGAGGAGAAGGCGACCTGCATGAATCATCACCCCAACCCTTAGCAGACGGATTGGGGGAAGTCGACGCAAGTTTCCAATCATTGCCCAAAACACGGGCCGACGAATCATGTTAGATCAATTTTATTAGAGCTATTAAAAAAAATGTTTACATCAAAATTAATATATTAAATTGTTTACATCAACTTTAATATATTAAATTGTTTACATCAACTTCAATAATTCAAATTGTTTACATCAACATTAATATATAATTGATATGTTGGATAAGTTGAGTTTTCTATTTAAGAAGGTCTGAACTACCAATATTTAATAAGAGATCAATTATGTAGATATGTTAAATAAATATTTATATCACGTCAATATTTCAGAATATAAGTGAACATGAGCGAACAAGAGCGAGAGCGTCTCCTAATTTGATTCAGCAACTTCAACCATGGACAACTATATAATGAATAAGGAGCTGATATTGGGTGTCTTACGCCAACGAAGGGCCTATCACTGACAACCATATCAAAATCATAGAAACCCAGTTGGATTTCCAAAGTGTAGAAACAAATGGATCTGCTGGTGATGTTGTTGTGCACAACCAGTGGGTATCGGTGGATCCATTTCTCCGTTGGTTTTTCCGAAATGAAGCCAGAGATGGTCTCTATTTTAACAGCCTCAATTTGAACGAGGTTTTGTTTTTTGTTTTTTTTCCTTCTGTCTTTGAAGTTCTTTTGAGGATTGAATCTCTCCAAATCAATAATTGAATGTGTGTGTGAGAATGTACAGCCGTTCCGATGTTTTATGATGGGAACAGTGGTGATGTCGGCCAATGCCGGGTTTAAAGTGGGCGATGTGGTCACTGGTATGTACGGAGTAGCAGAGTACAGCATCGTTGCGCCATCCGCATTGAGAAAAGTTGACACCTCTTTTGGCCAAACCGTCTGATTATTTGGGGAATTTTGGGTAGGTAATTGCATTTTGTTCTTATCTTGTTTTATTGGTTCCTATTCTTTTGTGATTTGTATTGTGGTATATCTTCATTTTTGCTTTTAGACTACGATAACCAATTTTCACTCTCTTTTATTTTTCAGGTATGCCTGGAATGACGGCATGGGTAGGGTTAGTGTTACTCGGAGAGCCTAAAGCAGGAGAGCAAGTGTTTGTTTCTTCCGCAGCTGGTGGAGTTGGTCTTATAGTCGGTCAGTTAGCTAAAATTAGAGGATGCCGTGTTGTTGGCAGTGTTGGTACAGACCAAAAGGTCCTTTCATTAATCTCCATATATAACTCTTAACAATATATATGAGGTAGAGTTCCTTACAGATTTTTCTGGATTACCAGGCGAAGATGGTGAAAGAAGAATTTGGATTTGATGATGTTTTCAACTACAATTCAGAGCCAGACTGGGATGCCACGCTCGCCAGGTATTATTTTGCATTGCTATTGAGAAATCCATTTCATATATTATATAGATTTTGTGATTGAGGGAGAGAGTAGACGCCATCACTTTGTGCTGGTTACTAAATCTTACTGATTTCATACTTCATATTGAGGTTGCAGGTACTTTCCAAAGGGAATAGACATTTACTTTGACAACGTTGGAGGGAAAATGTTAGAGAGCGTTCTCAACCACATCAATATGAATGCCAGGATTCCCGTTTGTGGAATGATTTCTCAATATTATGAGGCACGATTAATTAGGATTTAAGGGTTGTGGAAGAATTAAATTTCATTTATGCAAGCAATGATAATGATGAATATATTGGTGTGGCATGACAGGGGGAGTGGAGGAAACGATACGGGGTGAGAAACCTGCTCAACTTGGTGGGGAAATGCGCCAAAATGGAAGGATTTCTGTTTGACAAACACTTGCATCGGATGGAAGAATTTGTAGAGGAGGTGGGAGGGTATATGAAAGAGGGTAAAATCAAACACGTTGAGGATGTAAAGGAGGGCATAGAAAGCTTTGTTGATGCGTTTAATTCACTCTTCAGTGGTGCGAGCAGGGGCAAAGTTCTCATCCACCTCTGACCTCACCTCACCTCACCTCACGCAGGATGTCTTTCTGACTTGTTTGTGTCCCCGAAATCTTAGTTTGTTCATTCACCTGCTATCTTTTCTGTACTAGGAAAGTTCTCCACCCCGAATAATCAAATAATACCTGTTCGCAACCATGAAACCAAATATTATTGTTTTTCAGTTGATTTTATAATATTTGATCAGTCTCTACTTTTGATAGTTTATTTTGCATTCTAAAACTTTATTAAAATATGGATTTTATTTTTTTATTCTTTATTTAGTTTATTTTTTTGTGCTGAGGATTTTACATATTTTTGGTAAAGTGAATGAGGACTGCACTATAAATACCGACTTTAGAGTGAAAGGGGATGGTGCTTTGAAAAAACTAATTACTTTAGTGTAAAAGAAGGTGACACTATAAATACCAATTATTTTGAAGTGAATGAAGATGATATAATAAATACCAATTATTTTATAGTGAATGAAGATGGTGCTACAAAGACCAATTATTTTAGAGTGAATGAGGAGGGCACTATAAATAACAATGATTTTAGAGTGAATGAAGATGGTACCATAAATACTAACTACTTTAAAGTGAATGAGGATGCCACTATAAATATTGACTTTAGAGTGAATGAGAATGGTACTAAAAAAATTGGTATATGCAAAAGAGTAAAATACATTAACTAGTATACTAACAAAAATCAAAGAACATTTTTAGACTCCTCCCCCCTTCAAAAAAAAATTATTATAGGATGGGTGTTGAATGTTTTGAAAAGGTATTCGGATCGTTAACGAATCTAGGAAATGACTAGGATTTTGGGATAGCAGTGAATGTAGTTATTTTCCAAGTTGTCAAACGTCTCCATATATGTGTTTTTCGTCTGGTAATTAAAATCTATTACCATCCGGTGACGACATCTTGTTGACATGCGGTACCCTCATGGATGTTCCCACCCAATAGCACACTACTATTTCTGTCCCATTACGTCATCACATTGTCAGACGCCAATAAACAAATAGCCTTGTTACCGGTTAGGATCACGAATAATGTCGGCATACAGGATCTCCTACACTTCAGACGTCTTCAAATGTGGGTTTCCAAAAAAAAAAAAAATCACTTAAACCTTCAATTTTTTGGCTTATACTTTCGGCTTTTTCACACGCTTGTTCGCTTTTACCTTCGGCTTCGACTAGAGATCTCAAAATTAATTAATTTTGAAATTATATTGTATTACTACATTATAGTGAATTAATTATATATAATAGTATATTATAACATAATGGTTAATATACCAACATTGGTCGGTCATTATTGGAAATAGTAAGGTGAAATTAGGGTCAAATTTATCTATGACCCATAAAATTTGACGAACCTTCTACTATATGGTAAAGAAAAAAATTGCCAATTTCAAATTTCAAAAATTCTAATATTCGTACATGTACGAATATTTGCCCCTAAAATACATTATGACAAAAATCTATATGATCGACAACTCAGTATATGTTGTTTCAAATGAGGTTAATCGATAACACTCACCTTCTATTAGAACTTAATTTCTCTTCGCTAATCCCTTTGTATCACCAAAAAAAAATAAAAAAATACAACAATTTATATGAAATTAAATCTAAACAAATATAAATCAATAAGTTAAATGGTTTTACATAAACAAGTCTACAAGTAAAAAACTTTTATCTAAATATCTAAATAAAAAATAAAATAAATGGGAGTATAAGACATAAGGGATATGAGGGTCTAAAATAGAATATAGGAAATGTTAGGAATAATTTGGAGTAATTAACAAGAAAAAAATACAAAATTTTTAAAAAATTATATTTTAAAAAATATGTTTTCAAAGATGAATCAAACTACATAAATATCTTATCATGAATTTTTAATTTGTAAAATACTTACATAATTTTTCTTGTTTTATCACAAATCATTAGAAATGTGACATTTTTAAAAATCCAAATCCAATCTCAATTCTTACAAAATTTAATAAAAATGAGGGATGTTTATGAGGGTTTATGTTATTCTTACATTATTATCACAGTCTTTCATATTTTGAAAAAACCATAAAGAAGATTTAATGTAAATTAGAAATCAATTCTGTGTATGCAAATATTCTAACCTCTCGTATCTTTTAATATATGCAACAACTATTAGAGGCTAGAGCAAATTTAAATGAATAATTTTGGCCTTTAATATGGACATGGTTTAGAATGAAAGGAACTAGATTTTGTTCTTATATTTTCAATATCACTCATGCAAACAATAACCTTATATGTTGGGTATGTTCTTAAAATGCACTATTGCATTTATGTATTTGTCACGCCCACTTTTAGTTCTCCCTTGAATTTATGTTTATATAGATGTCGAGTCAAATATGTTTCCTTTGAGAAAGTAGGTGATTAAGGAACATTAACATACAAAGCAACCTAAAACATCTTGCAATTCCATGTGATAAGCAAACACTTGGCAATCACTCTGGTATCCCTTAAAATTTTGATTTAGAAACTCTACATTGGCATTGATATTTGTGACTAATCATTGGTGCATGGTGCTGAGCAATAGTCATGATTTGATGGCAATTTGACTTGCATCGAATGTGTTTTGAGGAATGATTATTATGATTGTGTTTGTCTTGATTTGCATAAGTGCAAAATAAGTTTATAGTTGTATTATCTTGTAAATACACCTCTATATGACGACACTTGTCTTTTAAGGTCCATTTATATATAATCAATGTATTAATGACAATATCCTTTTCATCTTCTTACTTGGCCTAATGGTGAAGAACATGTGCTCTTGAAATAGAGGTCATAAGTTCAAATCCTGCAGGGGGTAGGGTATGTATGCCTCGTTTGTAGCAAAGTTAGTTGCCTCTCGCATGTGAGTACGAGGTAGTCCCATATGCTATAAGCCGCTTGTAGACCTAAAAAACAGGCTGCCCAACGACATCGTGGATTGTAAAAACCTATTATTATTATTATTATTACTAATTTATATTTTCTTATTCTTCTTGATACTATCGCTATGAGTGGCATTTAATACTTGATAGTGTGTAGTTTAAACGAAGGATGGTTTTAGTTATAATATTAATTCCTTTGAATACGATGGTTTCCCTTATCTCCATTTATGAATTTTAAAATATGATTTGCCTCTCCTCCCCCCAACTTCCTCATGTTTGTGGGATTAATAATTGTGTATAGAGATGTTCATTATCAAAAGAAATATACTCTATTTGAATGGAATAGAAGTATGCTCGTTCTTTATCTTTAAATATTTAAGAAAGTATGGACGAAATTAGATATGTTACAATTTCATCCATTAAAATGAAGAATAATTTTGTTGTAAATTTTAATAATTTTGAAGAAATCTTGAACAATTTTTTTTTTTTTAACATATTTTATTGGAGCTAACGAATTATTGTTAGAGATCAAGTAAGATTCTATTTGAGAAACAAAAATATTGTTATGAGTAATAACAAATAAGAATTGTAAGGGAAAATAAAGAAGACAATATGATAGTAAAAGAATTAAGATCACTCTTTTTTTTAAGGGCAATAAGAAATGTTAATTATTATTAATAAATAGATGCGTTTATTATAACTAGTATATTATTACATTTGATATTGTTTGACAATAAAATATTTTTTTGGTAGGGGTAAAGATAGATTTTTTTTTGATTGAGCATCTTTAAGGGTGTTATAATTGGACATTGGATTACATAGTTTAATGACATCTCTGCCTAAGTTCTGGAGGGAACATATAGATTCATCAATGCAAAGTAAGCCAAGAAACTAAGCCAGTGATCTAAGCAGCTACGAGTAAGGGGCATCCATGTCGTCAAAATCACCCAAGGCATGACCTTGACCTCAACCGTTTGACTCTCCATGTCAGGGGTCTCCAAGCCTTACACTCAACAAGACTTGATCCCTGGTGAGCTCAATGAGAGCGAGCATCATCACCAATAGACCAAGGGAAGATAGAATCTTGTAAGGCTCCTAACCCTTGTGCATCACACTAATAAATATCAACAAATAATCACAAAAAAAAAAAAAACCAAGCAACATACAAAACAAACCACATTGAAATAAGATGAAAGTTTAGAAATACCAATAAAAAAACTTACGACGTCACACACAACCTCTAGGATCACCAATAAAACCGCAAAAACACATCATCATCCAACCATCCCAATCAAACAACCAACCAGCTCACCATAGAAATCCAGCCAGTCATTGTTGACTTTGATCCACTTGTTCAACCATCTTGTTGACCTCTATCCTTGGCTCCACGAGAGACTCGCAGGAAACACACGGGACTACGAAAAATGTTATCTGCACACACGGGTGAGGACACGGGACTACGAAAAATTTGAGAGGACAAGGAGGACTATGGCACTGATTGTTGAATTCTCACTAACACAAATCAGATTTCCCCCGCACGGAATAAATGGTTAGAATTGCAATATCTCGGAGAAGTTTTAAAGAAACAGAAATAGAAAAGAGATCTATTACATTTAGAATGCTTCGATTGTTAGAATGTTCTAATTTAGGGGAGTTATAAAAATAGATAAGAAATTTATTGTTTCTTTGAATGCAATGCTTTTCTAAATATTATATATCTAGGATGAGGAATAAATAAATGCTGAGTGTTTCTAGCTTTTATTATAATTCAATTTAAACATTATCTAGTGAATAAATGGAAACTTTCTATTTCTTGTTATTTGTACAACTTAATTAATTTATACGAATATTGAAAAATGTTTCATTACATTAAAAGTTAAGTATTTTTAAGATTGGATTAAAAGTTCTAAGATCCTTGAGCAATGTTTGGAATTAATCTCTACTTAATTTTTAAAAATATTATCGTATTATTTTTTCTCGTTTTTTAAATTTTTGATGTTTTATCTTGTATTTCCATTCTTTCATGAGAATAAATGCCAAATATAAACTTGTTTCGTTGGTTTCAACTCACTGATTGAATGCCAAATAGAAAGTCGTTTTGCTAGCTTCAACTCACAATATAAATCCAGTGTGGTAGACATATGTGAAGAGACATCCTAGAGACTAGGCACTTTCTTGAATATTTATATTTATGAAAAGAAATTGATGGTAAAGTGGGGTGCATGCCTAGATGGGCCAAATTGGCCGAAAATAAATTTGTAGTAACACTAGATGTTGATGGTAATGGCCTCAAAAAAATTATCTCCTCTATAAGAGTCTGTGTAATAGGGAAGAAGAATACAATTTATTTTACTATACAATTTATTTGATTGCGCGCACACACACACACACACACACACACACACACACACACACACACACACACACACACACACACACACACACACACACACATTGAAAGGCATATCTAGCCTATAGAGAAATGTTTGGGTAAATACACATCTAGGTCAAAAGGCAAGGTTGTATAGAATTATATTATATTAATGTGGAAATGGTGCATGTAGTGCTTAGCCCTTCCTCAACTTAATGATCTAGAAGGTTATGTGATAAGATACACATACTTAGAAAAACTATTTTATTTCTAATTCATTGTATTAGGTAGGTTTCAGTTAATTCTATCAAATGATGAAAGTACCTAAAAATAAAAAATAATAGGGTTTACTGATACTTGTGCTGATAGTCGCAATGTTGGGACAATGGAAAATGCACGATTAAAAAGTGCTCCTCCTTTTGCCAAATAAAGAGACCTGCAAAAAAGGAGAGCTAAACAAAATAGATTAGATAGACAGGATAACAAGTTGTTCGGAAAAGGACGATCCCATGAATCCAAAGGGACTTCCTTGAAGGGTGGCAACTCGTTGTTACAATTAAGTAGATTCGATAAAGATAATGTGAGCGATATAAGACAATGAAGATATAACTCAAGATGGATAGGAAAGTCTTGTTCAAATTCATAGGTTGCCTAGGCTAAGGCAGTGACGAGCTCGAAGTCCTTGAAGTAGTTGTACCAATACTCCTTAGTTGCTTGTCGTAGCTTATCAAGGATTTTGAACTACTCTTTAATATCCTCTAATTTCGGTGCAAATATGATGGCGGACAAAATGAGCTTGTGGATTATGTCAAAATAATCCCACACAAATGGTTGTTGGATGATTAGAAGATTGTAAATGCTTGTGATTGGATGGGATTGTCCTTGAACAATCATCTATAAGAGACATGTCTTGTAAACAAACATATTAAGTCCAGGTTTACACATAAAAGATGATAACAAATGTAGAGGCTAATAAAAGTAACTAGATGGACAACAATCAAAGGTGATTCACAGAAATTGCAAGCGATTTGGGATAATCGTAGGAGATTGAAGGAATCATGAGTGATTCCTGTGGAAAAGTTGATTATTTCACAAAGTGATAAACTGATTAAAAATAAAGACTGAGATTATTGTTTTTCCCTTATTCTGATATGTAAACAAAAACGAAATAAGAATAAATAGATAAAGCTTACCTTTAACATGAGAACCGTCGTAAAATGATTACGAGAACTAGATGAGCTTGTGATGATAAAATTGTTGATTGTTTAATAGTGTGACGAAGGTCTTGAGGATGTGTGACTACATAAGGTGACGTGATATGGATTTGTGGAGTGACAAGGCTTCATTACAGAACTTGAAGATCACTGAAATGACAGAGTTTCTCTAGCAAATTCAAGGATCCTCGAAAAAGGAGCTGTGAGCTTCTATTTATAATCGGTGATGATTTCTTAGAGTTGTTGGCAATCTAAGAAATGCAGAGGAACCAATTTGAAAGTAGTTTCAACTACTGCCAAAATGAGAGTTTCAAGTATGGGGACAAGGGTAAATGGTTAGGGGAGAGGTTAGGCATGGTTAAGGAGTTAAATGGCTAGGATAAAAAGGGGTACGATGGGTTAAGATGGTTGAGGGAGTATAGACACCTAAATTTAGTATCTCTACCCTTGTCTACCCATGTGCACATATTTGACCATGGTCATAACTAGACCCTCTTTACTTAATTAATCTCTCTTCATTTAATTAAATGCCCACCTATTATCCCATTACCTTTAATTATTATTAATAAACATTAATTAATTAATTAATTAATTAATCAATGACCATTATCCATTATGCCCTAATGGCCTTTCCTTTTAGGACGCTTTTATCCTACATCTACATCCCTATGATTTTTCTAGCTTTTATCTTACTTACATTTATCCCCTAAATACCCATGACACATCCCTAAGAAACCTCTTCCCACCTACAATATTTAAAGCGCTTTTCCCATCCTTAAAAACCTGCAATCTCGATTAAATCACAAAATCACCCACCATTGGGGAAATTTTCCCCGTTATTGGCGGCGAATCAGCCTAGTCGTCGTCGACCCTAGAAGGTTAAGTTCATTCCTTTCCCAAAACAGAACATAGACATGACAAATGAGACATACACCTGATCTTCTTGCATTATGAGAATATAACTTGGAACGAGATCATCTCAATAGCTGTCTCAACTTTCTCATAGTATTTGGAAGATTTTTTTAACACTTACGTAATGACATGAGGTTTATATTAATTTTTGGTGTTATTTTATATCATTTCTGCTGTTATCTTGTTAATGATAACATCTTGCAAACTTAGCAGTGCTTAGAGCTCTATTACCAGTTTATTCTTCTAGTTTCCTTCCTTACAGGTTGTCTTTTCAGCCCATCTACTCTCATCCTTATTCTATTCTACTACAGTTGTCATCACCCAACCATAGTTGCCATCAACCCGGCTCTGTGATGTCATTCATCTTGCTTCTTGTTCATCTTCTATCTGTATTTCAACTCTATTATCCCCCCCATATCCTATTCCCCATCCTCATTTTTCTCTGTTGTAGCGAATCAATCCTATTTGCATCCTGGTCGCTGCTAACCCAAGACTTGTTTTTCAGCTAGCCCATCTAAATCTATGTTTCCTATCATTTTTTGATGTTTTCTACATCAGATTCCCTTCTATAGGTCACCTCTAGCATCTATAAGCTCCTGCTACATCTAGTTTACATTCAGATCCTCGCAAATATGCATATTTACATTACCATCTAGCATCAACCTCATCATCGACCTACCTATGTGTTGTCTGGGTTGTTGTCGACCCAACTAGGTAGACTTGTTTCAAGTTCAATTTAGATCAGATTCGTATATTCCTTACACTTCTGCATTTTCAGTTTTCTGTGTGCCTCAAATTCTTCATGTTATCCTATTTATTATTATTTCTTTTATCATCTTTTATCAAACATGGGAGTTGACATCCACTAAGGAAGTTCACGCTTCTTGGAGCCAACTTTTTCAGGAAATAAACCCCCCATCTATCGTCTAATCCATTTTATTTTTTGTTTCTTTGAGGATCATGTTATCAACTTGTAGTAGCAAGGATCCATCAATCACTTTTGTACCCATTCATCCATGTCACACATTTAAGGTACCTTAAACCCTCCATTTTCTGAGTTGTTTAGCTTTCTTTAGTAGCTAACATCATTAATTTGAAACGAACGAGAAAACTATAACAACATGAAGGTTATGGTAAGAAAATAAGATTTACGGGTGTTAAACATGATTTTACAGGG
This sequence comes from Taxus chinensis, assembly GCA_019776745.2. NCBI lineage: Eukaryota > Viridiplantae > Streptophyta > Pinopsida > Cupressales > Taxaceae > Taxus > Taxus chinensis. The sequence goes on along the minus strand of CM034151.1, from coordinate 593,061,116 downwards.
TGAGAGTAGTAACTTAGATTATGTTAGGATGATAGATTTAATGTGTGTATACGGTGTGTAGGTGGGTGATGAAAACTTGGTGTCTACATTTTCCCCCTTTTGTCAAGTGGTTTGTGATGAAAAAACTGCTAGACAAAAATGATTGATATTGTTGGACTTGATTTTTTGAATGGGTGATTCCCCCTCAAACTAGTGGTGATTGCGATAGAGTGCAATAATTACTAGTTTGAAAGAGTTCATTTAATGAGATATGTTTTTTTTTACATTTATATTTTTCTTTGAGCTTCCCCAAGATGAGGCATGGAAACAATACTACCCCAAGGGTGTGATTTACACTACTATGGAGTCAAATGATGGTGGAACCAAAGGGTTTATAACCCATGGATGTATGAATCAGAGGAAGCAAAGGCAAGAGATATTATTTCAATTGGGTATGTTAACCATGATGATGTTGCCACAAAGGTGGGAATAGAAAGCCAGGAAGTCAAGTGATAGGGGGAATTAAAGGGTTTGTATCATATAGACGTATTAATTAGTGGTACTAATGCTACAAAAATTTGAGGTGAATTTTGGTAAGAGCAGGATTTGACTGATTGGGCTACTAGACTGAGGCAAAATTTGATTTATTGATGTTGACGTTTATTTTGTAAGGGGCCTACAGCCCTAAAATGTATAATTTTGGCAAGGAGTGATGGAAATCATGACTAAAAAAGTGACTTGGATGTTTAAATACTGTGGTAAGATAGTTTGATGAGGAATCATTGATGATTTAAGGAAATCAATGACGACTAGGGGAATCATCCGCGATTATTGGGCGGGAAATGTTGTGCCCTATAAATAGGTGAAATTACCATGGAAATTTTATTATTACCATGCACTTTGAGAGATAAGAGCTATGACTTGAGATATTTCTAGTGAAAAAATGAGAATGGAGGTTGCTGAAGGATTCAGGATATAGAGGAGGCCCACACTATGAGAGGTAGGTCCCAGTTTTTGTGTTTTTAATATTTTTTAGTTGATTTTTTAATTTTTTGGGATTTGGGCCCACACCATAGCATGTTTTTTAAGTTATAAGAATTTTTTGTGATTTGTTAAAATCACCTAAGATTATGATGAAACACCAACGATTATCATGAATTGCTGCGAGTGACTAGATGAATATGTAATTTGATTTTATTTGATGTTGTAATTTGATAGAATTTTAACTAAGTGATATTCTAATGGATATTTTGTTGTTATGGATGCAGGTGTGAGACAAATTTACTATATGTGACATGATTCCAGTGATCCTAGATGATGTACATGAATCTCTTTCAGATGATGATTCATATCACTTAGAGGATGTGGGCCTAGGAGCAATGCGTCATTATAGACGTATCCATAGAAAAATTGGTTTGTTACTTGCTTTGTTGGAGATATGGGAGCATGTGAAGGGGAAATATCGTCACTCTCGAGGACGCACACAATATTTTGAGATTTCTTGTTTGGGGGGAGCAAGTATATTTGATTAATGAGATACATATGATTGAGGTCATGAGGAGGTTATATGGTGATGAGGTGGATGGGGTGTATTTTTATTCATGTGGATTTTGATATGGGGTGCTCTATAGTTCAGAGATAGAGGGTTGAGCACTCATGACCTTGATGATTATTGGTATCAGTTAGTATGCCTTTCCCAACTTTGTTAGAGGTCAGTTTCATGGATGTTTACAGGGGTATTGACAAATATGATGGAGTAGAGGACTTTTTTTGCAAGGGCCCTTGCCTTACTCGTACATACTTAAAGGGAGGTGTGCTCATGGAGGATAGGACATATGTTTGTTATTGATTTGGGAATCTTGTTATAGTGTTAGGATTATGAGCACATTACAGTGGCTCAGTTTATCGGTTTACCATGGGGTGGCCTGACAGTTTTGTATGAGACAACTGGTTTTGTATGATGATGGTTGGATAGGAGTGAGGTAGGTCCGGTGTTGGGCAAGGAAAATTATTGAAAAATTCTCATAGGATTGCATGGTGGTGATGTAAGATGGAGGTCATATATTAGGTTTCCAGTATGACAGGGGAGGACGGTGAGCTTATAGCCACCCAATATGATACATGGGTGTAGGGTAGATGAAAAGGGGAGTGGGAGATTATTAGATTTGGTTGCACTAGGTGGAAGTTTGGATTAGTTCAGGATGTTCTTGAGGTAACAACGACATACATGGGTGATGATGGTGACATGGATATGCCACTTCCAATTGTTATAAATCTCACTGCCATCACGAATGAGAAGGGGACGATGGGTGTGGATGATCAATGTATTTCCAAGATAGTGAATGTTATTAAGGTTACTGAGGATTACTTTTCCTAGTGGAAAGCTCAGATTACTCGGGTTGATAGGTGGGTACAAGCCCATGTGGAGGTATCTCCTTAAGAGGTAGCTGTTGTAGGTGGAGAAGGTGAGGATGATGGTGGGGGTAAGGAAAGAGAAGCCTTGGAGGCCTCTATAGAGTCCACTATAAGCTGAGAAGGCTGCATTCCTATCTTAGCGGATGACCTTAACAATATAGATGAGATACTTTGGTTGGAGAGCATGATGGATTGATCCAGTGGCTTGCCACTATGCAGGCAGAGATAGCATAGGTTATTGCTTACTGGGACCACTATCGATAATAAAAAGAGTTATTGCAAAATACCCTTAGGATTAGTAGTTCTTTAGTATTAGGTGTTGAGGTATGGGTCGACTCAAGCTCAGGCTTAGACAAGTGGCTAGATGTGACCACCAAGTGGATGTGATCTTGGTGAAATATTGCCCACTATGCGAGGATCAACAGTACTAGGAGGAGATAGTAAAATAAAGGCTACCAGATGATCCATGTTATGTTGTGTATTTAGCGTGAAGACATGAAGGACCATCAAGAAGAACTGTGAGTGTGGGACATCCACTATGGGGTCCACATAGAGGCGGTCCTATAAAGGGATAAGACGGAGGTTTCAAAGGTGAGAAGGGGAGCAATATGAGGGAGAATCCAGTTGATGGATGTATAATTTACTCAGTAGATGTGATATTTTTGATGTATACGACTCTCTTGAAGCTTTGATTGATGTATATTATGAGACTCATGATGATGCATATTTTTTTACCCACATGGACACACACACACACACACACACACACACACTTATGAATATGATTTTGGCTCATGTGTTGACTCATTTTGATGCTTGATGTTTTATAATGTAACATTTTAGAAAGTTTCAATGTGATGTTAATATGAAATTTATATGTATAGATCTTTGATTTATGATGTTTAATGTGTTTTTGAGATAGATTAGATATATATTTGATGTGATGTTGAAATAGATTTGATGTAATGTTTAGATGTTGATCATGATATGATATGTTAATGGTGATATATGCTATGTTAATTTTGTTCTTTGATGTGATGTGATTTACAAATATAATTATCTTGATGTATATAGAAAATTAATTCATGGTTAGGAATAAAATGTGATTTGTTTACTTTTAGATTGGATTTGATACATATATGATGGTAAAATGTATAATGAAGGAATTGCACTTTACAACCTTATATGAAAAGTTAACACATAACTACCAATAAGTAGTCACATGTAAGATCTTGGATACATATAGAAGTGAATTTGTATAGCTTCCTAAGACATGGGAAGGTTTTACATATATAGTCTATACAAGGAGAGAAGGTTCTCCTTTTGTTTGTTTCATAGGCTCATGCCCCAACTATACTTTATTGACACAAACTGATCGATATGGGAAGTATGCTTTTAATGGGAAAGTTAATCGATGCGAGAAGCTTTCCTAGGATGATTTTTATATTTTGAACTTTTAGAAGGTTGATCGATGTAAGAAGCCTTTTTATAATGACATGGGTAGTCATCCTTCGAGGGAGTGGTCTATTATTTTTGACCTTTTGATTTTGAGTAGCTGTCCTTTAAGGGACCGGTCTATATTTTAGATAGGAATTTGTCCTTCTTGTGATCAATATATTTGTTGATAATATGATTTAATAGTTGTCCTTCGAGGGACCAGTCTATATTTTGATAGGATATCATCCATAGATATTTCTTATTTTTTACTTTTACACTGAGAGTAGGCCTAGTAGACCATAGTAAGGAGGGGAAAATATGTTTGTGCAGACTACACATGTTTATCCCATAACATGTTCTTAGTATGTAGGAAAAAGGTGGCTAGACATAATGATTGTGGGGTTATTACTAAGGAGGAACTTGTCCATGTGAAAGATGCGATGAATAAAGTCATGTGCTCATCTTCAAGGTTTTGATCATAGGATAGTGATAGTAAAGCACATGCTTTCAAATCATTACAATGTTAAGATGATAAATTGGTGATGGAATAGGATCTTCGATGTGACTAATGTGATGATGGTTGATATATTAATAGTAGAAAGGCCATAAGTGCAAGGCATTCAAAGGTTCATTTTTAGGTATACCATTAAGGGAGGCTAGATGATAAGCTCGCGACCCATATCTGTGAGTAATGAAATATGGAATGATTTAGTTTGGGGAAAACTTTCCATGTTTATTCCTTTCCAGAGTAGTGACATTTTGATTTTCTTTGAGAATGAGATCACCATTGAAGTCTCAGTCTTTGACGTGTTTGTTACACATGCACATGATGTGTTATTGATAAACATGTTGATGTTTGGACCCCAAAATACTGGCTAAGTACACAAAGGTGCATAGGTGCACAAGGCCTAATTGAAGAAGGGTGTGTAAGGAAAAGATGCACATGATAGGGTTTAAGGAAGGGTTTAGGAAAACCCATGGCGTGCGTGCGAACAGAGCTAAGGTTTCGATACTTAGCCATTTTGGACCTATTAGGTAGGACGCGAGAAAAATGTGACCCAAGTGGATAAGGTGCCAGCTTGGCGACAGGATGGCCTGGAAGGAATATGCCCTACGATAGAGGATTCCAGAAGACCATCATGGCAAGGAGTGGTGAGCTCAATCCTGAAGGAGCATACACCCATGGAGGACCACATTCAGACACTTGGCGACGGATCTGAGGCAATAGAGGGATGAGTTGGCACTTCAGGATGCCTATAAATACAAACACCTGCAAAAGAAAGATAGAGGGTGAAGCTTTGCAAAATTATTGCGAGAACTCTATGGGACTAGGTAGAAGCTATAGGAGAAATTAATGTATTAAGGGGATAGGTTATAGAAAATTTCTTTATATGGATGAAGGACATGATCCCTACTGTGATGCATGACTGTGGTCTACCTTTCTGTGACATTCTGTAATGGGCCCAATGAATGTAATGAGATTACAAGTTTATATGAATATTAATGGTCTTGATGCATACATCCTTCTTCATATATATTTTTCATTTATGTTTATAAACTAAGTATGAATGTTTGTACAACTTCCTTTCTGTTTTGATCAAGGTTCTATAATCTGTTAAGAACTTTTCTATTTGGAATGACTGCAAGGATCTAGAAGCTGCTCTGAGCTCTATGATGCTTGTAGGTCTTATTTCCTCTCAAATCTCTTAAACTTGGATCATAGATGATGTTTCCCACTAAACTCACATAAAAGAGAGATTCGGTGCCCGCACGTGCCTCGGATGAGCGCCCAGCACCCATTGGGTGATAGGTCAGCGCGTATGGGATTTCTTTCCTTTATGATGGGTGTAAAAATGACTACATCTTGGTTCCTTTGCCAGGACCTCTTTTCAAAATTGTAGTGGGAAATGAGCATACATCATGATCTGTGGAATGAGTAATGACAGAGCGTTTAACCTTAGAAAGTGTTGAATCATGGTTTAAGAGCACAGAGGATGAATTTTCTTAGAGATTCAACACTGGATCTAATTTTGATGCATGTAGATGGGTAAAAGAGAACCTCTACCATGATTTGTATGAAACTTTTTTTTTTGCTTCTCAGTAGAGTTGTATGAATGGCTCTCATCATATGCGTCTAGATCAATATGGCATTATAGATCATGCGTGTGGACCTAAGAGGAATACCAGAAGCTGTAGGATGCAGATCTAACATGGACTCCTGTTGTGGATATTTGGTGGAAAGGTGTGTTGGCTTGCTACGCTCTAGAGTACACTATTTCCACATATTATTGTCTGGAAGTTGCTGAGTTTGAGTTTATGTGGGAGCCCAGAGGGTCATTTCTACGTGTTATTCCTCTGGCAATGAAGATCTTGATTGTTACCTTGAGTTTAGAGGCATTTCCAATGGCCGGCTAAACCATTCTGAGTGATGGGCAAGGAAGCTAGGGTGGAGGAAGATGGCAGATATTACGACAGAGAGAGAAAGGGAAGAGAGGCGAACTCAAGTATAGTGAAGCATATGAAAGTGAGATTTCTAGACAATGTGAGGTTGTAAGTGTGATGAACCTATGGAGGCAGACGTTGTGGGAAGGAGTTGAGGTTCACATAGAGGACGTGGAACCTAAGCAGTTATGTGTTACCCCATCTTGGCAAGCATGTAAGAGAGACCCCTTCAGCTTCTGATGAGAGTTCGTTATGTGGAGAGAGAAGATTCGTTGGTGCACATCTAAACCCACCTAGTGACAAAACCCTGGCACTTGGTTTTCTAGATCAAGGAAGGAGTATTGCTGACCCAGTTGATACCAGTAGAAGTGATAGATCTACACCCAGGAGATATAATTTCTCATTTCCCACTTCTATGGCTACGCATACTATTCCAATATTATGAGGGATTTTTGGACAAGGAGCAAGTACACAAGCCTTCGGTCTCACGTTTGAAAGTGGCGTAGGGTGCACTAGCGGTAATGGGGTAGTATCATAGACCATCGGTGCACAGTTCAATGGAACTTTAGGGACCCTTAGCATGACCACTACAGGACCTGGTGGACCTGGTGGATCGGGTGGGTCAGGAGGAACAGGACCTAGTGAACCTGGCAAACCTGGTGGAACTTGTGGTCAGGAGGAACAGGACCTGGTGGATCTGGTGGATCTAACGGTGGAGGAAACACTGGAGGAAACCAAGGCTCTGGCTCAGGAGGACAAGGGCCCCAGCCACCTCCTCAAGTCTTCTTTGAGATGTCTCTACATGTACCAAATTATAGGGGTATTAAAGATACTGTGGAACATGTTCACAAATGTGAGTTACTATTGCGTGCGAAGGGGATCACAACCCCGGAGTGGAAGAATAGCCATTTTGCAATGATGTTGTAGGGGCGCACGTGCATAGCTGGTATAGGAAATATGACCCTCATCAAATGGTGGTGGATTATACTGCTTTAAAGAACACCTTCTTGGTAGAATTCCACATCCTTGAGTTTGAACAAAAGAGTATCAACACCCTGAAGTAAATCCAATAGGGAATGGCAAAGAATGTGTGGGAGTATGATGCATGGTTCAAAACCCTCCTGTCAAAGTTATCATATGATATTCACCCTTCACATCATGCTCAGTGGTTTGTTGTGGGGTTGATAACTCCTTTTAGAAGAGATTTATCTCATAAAACTTTCACAGACCCGCGCAAGGTGTTAGAAGACTCTTTGCACACTGAAGCTGTCAGAAGTGTTGATACTGGTGTCAGCCCATTTCTAGAAGCTCAAATTATTATTATGGCTAAGCAGCTGGATAAGTTGTCTACAAACTCATCTCATGAGACTCGTAATTGAATGTGGTGTATAGATTGTGAAGTAAAGGGGCATGTCAAGGATAGTTTTCCCTAGAGGACAGTATGCACTGTGACAGCAGACTGTAAAATTTTTCATGGGGACCATGATGCAAGTAGATGTCCCTTGTTACAGTGCACAATTCTAAAGAATTTTTCTTGCTATTATAAGATCTGCACCTCTACAACTCATGATACTAAGGATTGTAGGCTTATTGCACATATCCACGAGGCCATTGATCATGGGGTGCGCCATACCAACATTCTCATTAGTTCTAAAGGTGATGATTGCCATTATGAGGAGCGCGTGGATGGAGGTGCACATGCGTAAGGGGATTTTGCAGAGGATTTTGTGGTCATGGTAACCATGGAGGAGGAAGAATTGAGTTCCCATGTAGAACCTATTTTAATTGTGGGTCTACAGAGCATTACAAACGAGAGTGTCCTAGATCTATTGCAGTGCTCATGGTGCGGGAAGAGACACAAGTATGAGGAGTGCCTTGAGTTGTTTGAGCACATGAATCTGTAGCACTGGAAAGACAAGGGTGTTGCAATGGTAAGCATTAAGAGGACGAACACAAAATGGATGCCATGGGTGAACACGTGATGCTGGTTTGGAATCTATTATGGTAACAACAAGAGAAAAGGCCGCACACGCAAAGGAAGTACCAAGAAAGAAAAACCTAGTTTTAAGGGAAGAAGTAGTACATATGAAGTACCCAGACCTTACACATCAAAAGGAGGTATACCAAGAAACCATGGACATCATATGGAGCTTACAAGGAGAAATCCAGTATCTAAAGGATTAGTCAGGAAGGAGGATCAAAGAAGGGAGGTCATGGCACCAAAAGATGACCTAGATGAGGTCAAGGAAATCTATAAAATGCTTAGGCAAGAGAATATTGTTCCCTTGTTGGGAAAATGGCTTAGGGAGAAAATACCACGTGCCAGAGCAGAGCATGAGAAACTAGGTCTTACATGCAAACCTCTCCCCTCACAGCCTTGAGTATGACAAGGAGATCACATTAAATGTAGTTGTTGATGGATGGATCCTTAGTAATATCCTCATTGACACAGGCGTGGAGGTCAATGTTATCACTTTGATACTTGGAATCAATTGGGGATACCCACATTATAGCCATCTTCACATGTTCTGTATATGGCTAACAAAACAAAGGCAATGCCCATTGCTGTCTTAAAAGATGTAGTTATCACCATTTACAGGGGCAAGTTTACTAGGGACTTTGAGGTCTTGGCACTCACCGAGGCGGATAATTTCTCAGTGTTGCTTGGGCGCCCATGGTGTTACAAGAATAATGTTGATATCAGGTTCAACAGAGGATATATCAGTTTTGAAAAAAAAGAAGGGCGGGTAATCATCCCATTAATAGATGGAAAGTCAGCACCCTACATAGAGCCACTAGGAGAAGAAGTCCTTGATAGAATATACGTGCGCTCAATCAGGGATCCTGAGATAATCCATCCCATAGAAAGATTTATCTAGTTTGAGGATGACCAGTCTGTAAATTGATACCACAAGTATAGCATGTGACAATTGAGCACATGGGACCTATGAGTTGATCAGATAGCATTTGAAAGGTTTGATGACTAAGGTAACAAAAGCGCGTAGAGTCCGGCGCCTGGGAGGAAGGAAACTACCAAGCTACTCAAGGGGGGCTAATTCAAAATATTTCTTGCGAGAAATGGAGGCCCATTGGAAAAATGAAAAGGAAAGAAGAGAAATGCTAAATTACAACCTACTCGGGACTGTTGCGCTAGTGGGCAAGCACATCAGGATAATCTCTTGGAATGGACAAAAATTGAGAATTATTCTCTCTACTTGTTTCTCTAGAAGCAACGTGCCCACCACCATCAAAGACTACCATGGTAAGAACCCCACTTCTTTTCATATCCACGAGTGTGAGAGGGTCTAGAAAGGAGGTGCGGAAGTTTTTCCACCATCTCTATGGGTGCACAAACTATATTCTACACTGCAGGGTTACACGTGCACATGGTACATCCACTCTGAAACACACCACCAAATAAGGAATTGGTAAGAACTAGCGGCTGACCTTGTTCAAGCATTTGAGTATCGAATTACCAAGCCATCAGTTGATAAGGCATTACAGGTTTTCAAGCACCTTACCATGGGGGATAGTGCCATGACAGAAGATAGGTTGTTGGACTTGCTTGATGAACCAAGTTTGGAGGCACACTTTGAAGAAGAGGAAACAAAGGAGGTTTAGCTGGAGTACACGTGTGTGAAAAAAGAGAAAGGAAATATTATATATGTAATTGATGGGGAGGAAACAAAAATCTTAGATGTTAACTATTCTATAGGGACGCGTGAGGTAGTGGAAAATGTTGATACTCACATGCATGCCTACCATGAACCTTTAAAAACTAAAAAAGTTAACATTGGCTCAGGAGAAGAACCTAAGGAAGCTGTCATTGGATATTACTGGTCAAAGAAGGAAGTCTCTAAAGTACTTGGTAAACAAGCCCATTTTACAAGGGTGCATATGTCAGTGCGTGTTATTATTTCAAGAGTTTGAGTTCACGGTAGTTGTGAAGCCTAGAAAGAGTAATTGTGGACCTGATCATCTATCAAGAATTAATTCAGGGGAATACGTGCAGAGAATTAAAGAAAATATGCCAGATGCGCAACTGTTTAGGTTGCGGTGCACACCCTCATATTTGGAGAAAATTACAATATTTCTAAAGGAAGGTGTGGCACCGGAAGGGATGAAGACATTAGAGAAAAAATAACTAGCCATACGTGTTGTGCCCTACATGTTGATCAGTGAGGACTTATACAAATTAGGGCTTGATGAGGTTTTGCGCAGGTGTGTACTAGAGCATGAGTGACTCACCATCATAGAGGAGGCACATGGAGGAAGTGCAGTTGGACACTATGCAGGTGACACCACCGCACGTAAAATATTAATGGCAGAATTGTTGTGGGAAACTCTGTATAAGGATTTCAAGGAATATTATAAAGCATGAGACCATTTTCAATGCGTTGGTAAGCCAAGAAGAAGAGATGAAATGCCTTTGCGCCCTATCCCTAGCACTGAACCTTTTGAGAAATGGGCAATAGACTTTGTAGGCACTATTACACCAGTAGCACGTAGGATTGAATCACGAAATGTAATCACTTTCACGGACTATTTAACATGGTGGGAAGAGGAAGTCCCAACTAAAGACTTTACCGCAACTACAACAGTAAGATTTTTATGGGAAAACATTATCACGAGGTATGGATGCCCTTTAAGTTTAACCAGCGATAGGGGTACACATTTCTTGAATGAGACAGTGAGGATCCTGTTAGCGGAATTCATGGTGGCTCATCACAATACTACACCTTATCACCCACAAGAAAATGGAACCGTGGAAGCATTTAACAAAATACTGAGTCATGCCTTGACAAAAAATTGTGATGTCAGAAGACAAGATTGGGATGACAAGGTATCAGCCATACTATCAGCTTATAGGAGAACTTATAAAAGGATGAACAAAGCCACACTATTTTAATTGGTGTTTGGTGCATAAGTTGTTCTGCCAGTTGAGTTCATGTTACCTTCTTTGTGAATAACACACATAGGATGGATGGCTAATAAGAAAGAATTGGAAGAACGGATTGATAAATTGATGAAGCTGGATGAAAGATGATCACTCGCCAGGTGGATCCAAAAAATGGAAAAAGAAAAGCAAAAAGCATGGTATGATCGCCACATTAGGAACAAGAAGTTTGAAGTTGGGAAGATGGTCTTACTGTATGATTCTAAGTTTCTGTGGCACCCTAGGAAGTTAAAGGTCCATTGGTTAGGTCCCTATATAATCTCGTACATGATTTGGGCACATGTCAGTTACAAGTACTGGATGGAACGAAATTACCTAGATACTTCAATGGGAGTAGGCTGAAGCCCTACTATAAATAAGGCTTCTTGGTGTTTGTAAATAAGGTAGTTTTTCCAAATAGTTTAGAATTTCCTTTATGCATTTTCCTTTCTTGTGTTTCCCCTTCATGTTGTTGCTTTGTTTTATGCCTTTGACGATGGTAACCTTGTTAATTTTTGAAGGTTTTGAATGCACAAAGGACCTGACATCATTTTATTGTGGGGTGGAGTAATGTGAAGGAAAGCGTGGGTGAAGTGCCAAGGAGGATTGTGTTGGAAACCCTGGTCATATGGCCCTGTTGAAAGAGGTGCATGAAATAAAAGGAGGCAAAGGATGGTTGGTGTCAAGATAAGGCTAATTTCAGATCCCACGTACAATAGAGGAAGAAGTGCACAAGTAATACAAGGTAGGAGAGAGAAAAAATCATGACAGAAGAAGTGCCATTGGCATTGGTTATGCGGGTGCAAGAGTCTCCTATCAAGATGGATTGGTTGCACACCAGAAGGTTGGCATAATTGTCTGTGCAAGGTTGGGCACGTGAGTTAAAGCACTAAATTAGGGATTTGTTTGAAAAATCTGCATTAAACGTTAAGAGTATGGTGATAGGTGAAGTAGCATTCAATTCTAAAAAATGGGAAAAGTTATAAATAAGAGGTTTGGACATTTCATTATTCACTTTGTGGATACAGAGAGGAGATTTTGCAAACTAGGGTTTCCAGAGTTAATCCGTGTGAAGAAAAATTACAAGAATTTGAGCGTGAGTGACTAGTTTAGATTTAAAAACAAGAAAGGAAGTGATTCACGGGTGTGGGAAGAGTTGTGGAGAAGCGTTTTATGGTGAAAAGAGATTCCAGTTAGGGTTTAGTATCTAGGGCATGGGTCGGAAGAGAGTTTCTTTGCCAGTTTGAGATCTAAACTTGGAAAGGGTAGTAAAATAAAGCAACTGAAAGAAGTTGAAGTGTGAACATAAACAATGGCACCCAAGAAACTATTTGGCACACCTAAGAAGGAAAACGGGAAAGGAAAAAGTAAGCAAAAAGAAACTGTCACAAGTACAAATAAAGAGTGGTATGCAGAAATGCAGTACCTAGACGAAGTATTTCTTGGGCAGGAGTGGGAGTCCCATTTAACAAATATGACAGTGAATGATTACAATCATCTCTCAAGCATGATCAAAAAGGAAATGGAACTGGAGCTAGTGTGCTCGATGGATAAAAGGACACCAGAGGGTTTTCCATCTATAACGATGATGTGAAATTAAAGTTGGAGAAGTCAGGATTATTGTAACCCTTTGAGTTTCCCTACTTCAGAAAGCCTGAGTGCCTATATCAATGGTTGATTTCACATGTGCACAAATATTAATTTCACTTTGCAAGGCACAAGATGCACATTACCCCTCAGCTTGTTTCACATTTCACAAGCCTCATCTGTGAAGGAGAAATTTTGGAGGATGACCTACGTGACCAGGAGGCAATTAAGGAAACCTTCGCTGCTTATGCATACAAAAAGGGGTCAAGATACTTTGATATCATGGAAATCAAGGACCTAGTGATGAAGATGACCACGCACCATGTGAAAAAGTTAAATGGATAGGAGAGATGGACCCAGCTAAACAAGTCGTGGCTGAATGTTTACAGGAGGATTTTAGAGGGCACCATATACAACTTGTCTGCATACATCACAAATGAGATTGTCAGTAGCACATAGGAAGGTGATAAAATCATTTTTGGTAATGTCCTGTTAACCATTGTGTTCTCAGAGATTGGAGTGCCAGATGCAGCAGGAAAATTTGTGTGGGATTACCCTGCTGAAGACCCTTCACCCGTGAAGTGGTTTGAGAAGTAAACCTATGATAGTATGATGGCCATGCACAAGGTGCACCTGGAGAAGTGGTACACACACCTACGGAACATGTTTGGGGTGGAATGGAGGATCCCTGAACAACTGCCAGCGACCACCAAGGGAGAATTTGAGTTTTTTGTGTACCAAAATTTCTACCTTAGTAGATTTAAACTAATAGATGAGACATGAAGCCCATGATGCAAGCTCCCTTTTTCCTTCACAGTTCAACAATTCCAAGTGGGAGTGAACATGCACAAAGAGTCTAAGAAGTTGAAGTTAGACCTTAGTAATCTAGATCGGGACCACAAAGAAATTTGCAAAGGGTTGGTTTACCCCAATAAGCGCGCGTACGTGGAGAAGTACATGTCACATGAGGTCCAAATGGTGAGACCCATGACTTTTCCCATTGTAGGAGGGTCTGCGACGTAAGTATACCTCTGCATAAGACCCAAATTTGAGAAGGGAATGTATCTAGAGAATGAGATGTCCATACCTGAGGACCCAACTAGCAGGAAGATACCTATGCCCAAACAAGAGGAAAAAGAACCAAAGAATAAAGTACCAAGTGTGGTGGATACACATCCAATAGGTACCCCTGAGACAAGCACTAGAATAAGTATGCATCCACGTAAGAAAAAGACCATAGTCAAGGAGAATACTCTGGAGCCAGAGAATCCGTTAGATAAGGAGCCATTGGAAGAAGAAGAAAGAGAGTCACTTACACTAGAATCCCTGGTTAGGAAGAAATAGAAGCTAGAAGAGGAAGTTGACTCAAACGAGATGGAGAACTTGGAGAGATACATAGGTGAAAAGGATGATGATGATGAAGAAGATGATCCTTAAGTAGATCAAGAGCCACTTGTCTTCAGCGTGCATGATTCATAAGAAGAGGGAAGAGAAGAAGAACATGAGTTCCTTTTTGTGAGCGCAAGGGTACCCAAGAGAGGGAAGGTGCCCAGAACAAGGAGACAAGTGAGGAAGTTGGTGCATAGGAACAAAAAACTCCAATCCTTACCCAAGAGAAAGTAAAAGAGGTGGCAGAAAGAGAAGCTGCCAAAATAATCGAGGCCTTGGTAGAAAAAGAATTAGAGTGCAGCGCTGACATAGCGAAGAGAGAGGATAAGGAGGGAAGCAATGAGAAAGAACAAACCAGTGTGGGAGGAGGTCCCAGTTTAATGGTGAGTTTCCCCAAATCCACGCACTCGGGAAGGAAGATCCTTGATATAAAATGAGGATAGGTCATGGGCTATGTTGATGACCAAAGTAAGGTGCTACGCGCATGCTTCCAGAGCACTATACCCACAGAGAAACTTCTAGCTATGACGTCATTTGACAAAGAAAGAGCGTACCCTAGGAAAAGGAAGATGCTCTCTTGGGTGTTTGCGTCCCATATTGACGAGCCATAGTTCGAAGTATGCCAAGGGGAAATCATGCCAGTACTGGAGGCTAAAGGAGCCAAACCCTTGGTAAATACCCAACAACTCTCAGATGAGCAGTTGTGTAATGTGCTCAACAAGGCCGCAGTTGATACTGAGGCTTGGATCTTTGGAATAAATGACAGGGTAAAATATCTAAAAGGAGAGCTAGAAAAAAGGAAAAGGAGCTTGGCTGAGAGGACTAGGGGCTTGAAACAAGAAGAGTTGATCAGTGCACAACTAAAGTTCAAATTAAGGGATGAGAATACTAGAGTGTGTGAAGTATACAAAAAGGTGGAGTCCATTACAGATGTATGTTGAAACATCTGGACCTAGCGCTTCTCACACAGAAGTACAGATCTTCCCTGGAATGCCTAGAGGACTTAACAAGGATCCTCACAATGGAGAGGCATCTGCTAGCCTTGGAATCTATAGAAGAAGTGGCTACACATTTAGAAAAGAAGGATAAATTGAAATTCATGGCACTCATAGTTGAATACAGAAAGTTCCTTGTTGATATCAAGATTGCTACCCAATCCACTGAGGCCCGTATATGATAATTGCGCAGATAGTGACAGAGTGCCGGGGTACTTTGGTCACTAAACTATGAAGTAGAGCTTAAGGAGTTGCAAGAGAAGAATAAGGGAAATAGGGCCGAAAGGGACAAAATACTTGCCAAGGTTGAAAAGAAATCCGAGGCCATTGAAACCTTAAGGGGTTCAATCAAAATCGGTTGAAGAAACTATACCTACAAATCACGAGAAGAATGGATGCACTTGAGGACCTGGGAAAACAATTGGAAGGGGCAGTTGAGGCTATAACTATCCGAAGGATATGGGTTAAGCTTTAAGGAGGTGAACACCTTAGTTGGTGACCTCTGCCAAAAATCTCAGAATGAAGTAGATACATGGAACAAGCTAGAGGCCGACCTAAAAAGGGACTTCCCTTTCCACTTGTAGAAATAATTACCCTCCCATTCTTTTATCCCCTTATTCTTACTCTTCCCAAATTATTTTATTCTTCTGGAACATATTGTAATTCTTTATTCATTGGAGAAGTTTTCTTGTAGACAAAGAATATGCGTAGTGTGGGATAATGTTGGGACCCCCAAAATACTGGCTAAGTACAAAAAATCACATAGGTGCGCAAGGCCTAGTTGAAGAAGGGCACACAAGGAAAAGGATTGTAGGATAGGGTTTAAGGAAGGGTTTAAGAAAACCCATGGCACACGCAGACAGAGTCAAGGTTTTATGACTTAGCCATTTTGGACCTATTAGGTAGGATGCGAGAAAAACGTGACCTGAGTGGATAAGGTGCTAGCCTAGTGACATGATGGCCTAAAAGGAATATGCCCTGCGATATATGATTCCAGAAGACCATCATGGAAAGGAGTGGTGAACTTAGGCCTGAAGGAGCATGCGCTCATGGAGGACCAAATTCAGAAACTTGGTGAAAAATCTGAGGCCACAAAAGGATGAGTTGGCACTTCAGGATGCCTATAAATAGAAGCACCCACAGAAGAAAGGGAGAGAGGAAAATATAGAGAGCGGAGCTCTGCAGAATTACTGCAAGAACTCTGTGGGATTAGGTAGAAGCTACATGAGAAAGTAATATATTTAGGGGTTGGGTTATATAAATTTTCTTTATATAGATGAAGGACATGATTCCTGTTGTGATGCATGACTGCGGTCTGCCTTTCTGTGACATTCTGTAATGGGCCCAATGAATGTAATGAGATTACCAGTTTATATGAATATTAATGGTCCTGTTGCATACATCCTTCTTCATATTTATTTTTCATTTATGTTTATAAACTAAGTATGAATGTTTATATAACTTGCTTTCTGTTTTGATGAAGGTTTTATAATCTATTAAGCACTTTTCTGTCTAGAATGACTGTAAGGATCTAGAAGCCATTCTGAGCTCTATGGTGCTTGTAGGTCTTATTTCCTCTCAAATATCTTAAACTTGGATCATAGATGATGTTTCCCACTTAATCACATAAAAGGGAGACTCAACACCCACACGTGCCTCGGGGTGAACACCCAGTGCCCACTAGGTGATAGGCCAACATGCATGGGATTTCTTTCCTTTGTGATGGATGTAAAAATGACTACAATGATGGGTGTGAACATGTTAAAATTTTTCAATAGCTAACTAAAAAGACTAACACCTAGTACTCTAAAGCTAAGATCAAATTTATCAATGAACCATCAAGATCATAGCTTGTTGTAATTTCTACAATGAATTAACATGAAATTGTTCATATAATTAAAAAATTTCTACTTAGTATATGAGTGCATTCTAAAAATGGACCTAATAAGATCACAAGAAATCAAAATAGATACATTGCTACTTCAATATGGTGAATAGATCTCACTAAAATGGAAACAAGGCCATGTTTAGATCTTCTCTTATTAATCAAGCATGAAGAGTGTATGCAAAAGGATGATGAAATCTATTCCATTAATGGAGTAAGGATCTTGATCATATGTTTTATATGAGATACTATTCAAAGTATGGTGTACAGTGTGAAGGTAGGAGCTTGGTCCTTTTTAAAGATTTCTATTTGGGGAAAGCTTGAATCAAAATGAATGTGGGACAAAGGATAAAGTAACTCTAGGCTAATTAACCATGATTAAATTATTTAACTATTGAGTTAACAACTCATGTGAGTTGGGGGTGCTTTAATTAATCAATTAGGATTGATTAATAGGCTAGACTAATATTTTTAGGCTATTTGGAGGTGATTTAGGAGGAATTTAATTTGATTGGAAGTATGTGAAAGTGAGATTTAGCCAATAAAAGGGTTTATTGATTAAATTCATTGTAAAATAGGATTAATTAACTAATAATAGTTAATTAATTGATTTGAGGAGGATTATAACTAACAAAGCGTCATTAATTGACATCTAGAATGTTATAGGAGATAGTTAATTAATGAAGTGTCGTTAATTGACTAAAATTAAGGGAATCATTAGTTAATTAGTGTAAATCACTAATTATAATGGAAATGATGAGATAAAGGATAATGAGTACCAATTTAGCATTAAAACTGCATAAGTGAATTTTAGGTGTCTACATTTGCCCCTCTTTGGGGTGGCATAAGTAACACCACTACAAAGATAGTAGAAAAGCATAAACAAGAAATTTATAAAAGAAAAATTAGTAGAATGATAGATTCCCCCTCAATTGGTGATGGGATGATAGAAGAAGTTGATTGACGATAAAAAATATGAAGGAAATAGATAGAAGAATCCAGGTGGAAGAAAACTTGCTAGTAATGAGAATGGATAGATGAAAATGGAAATAGCCTTTGCATATAGCTCATTCAATAAAAAACTTGTTTCATCAGTTTTCTTAAATGAATGACATCGTCAGACCTTATTAAAATGCATGCACACAACAAAAGTGTAAAATAACATGAAAATTTATAATACTAACATTTGTTCATTGCTAAAAATTCTTAACTCCATGCAACATATAGAAGGAAATGCAATACAAGGAAGTAAACAAGCTAACCTAAGAGGGAAACAAGTAAAACCACACATACTCAAACAAACATTGTTCATGATAGTTACACTAATGTTTTTTGTTATCAAGCTTCATTTCCTGAATGTTCGTGTTTAGCGAAAATGGTTTAAAATGGTGCCCCAATAAAGGATATATACGAGGAGAATAACGAAGGACACTAGGGTCCTAAGAAAAAGAATTTGTGCACTATGAAATAGTTTCAAGCAACTCATTGTGCCAAGATAGTACAAAAATAGCAAGTAAACCAAACTTTGTTAATGGAGGTAGATCAAAAATGAATGGCGAGTCATTGTGTGAAAACAAGTGAGAACCTAAGAAATATGTTTTGTAGGAAAAAATTTGATTTTTGAGAAATATCAATTTGATAGAGGCTTCACCTACTTGCATGTTGTTTACCAATTTTTGAAAAAAAATTGAAGTTTTACAATTTTTTTGGATTTTTGAAAATTTTTACCAATTTTCTGGGTGTTTTTTTAATTTTTTAATTTAAAAATTGTCCAAGAAGAAAATGATTGAGAAGAATGAAAATATCATGGGACATCACCAAATAATGTTGGTAAGTAAAAAATATGTCCCAGGTAGCAGAAAGGGTCGTTGGGAAGTAAAAACATGCCCCAACATAGCGAAAAACGGGTGAAAAATGATTATTTATTAAAAATAATCATCGCGACGAGTGCTAGAAGAATTTAGAAGAATCACGACGGTCCCATAGTGCTTAGGTGGCAAGAGACACAACATGGGGGATTAAAAAGGGTATAAATACCATGTTACAAGGGGTAAAACCCATTGTGGCTAGTTATTTGTTACCTACCCTTACCACTTTTATTGGTGATTTTGCTCTGACATATAAGAGGAATGGCACATTTTCAAGACCATACGCACCGTGAAAACATCATCCAAGACTACATGAGGCTTCCCAGGAATGGCCCACATGTATGCAAAATAATGTTTTTAAATTTTGAGCTCATTTATTGCAATTTATTACATGTTGAAAAATGCACGAAGATGCTAGTATGTCCCCCTGGTGCGCACACACGTGTTCAGGGGAGTGTAGGCATGAAGAATCTTATATGCGTCTACGTATGTATGAAAATTCTAGTATGGGTGCATATGCATGAAAATACTAGTGCAAGTGCATATGCGTCAAAATGGAGGTGCTGGTGTTAAACCAGAGATAGGGGAATAGGGGCGTGCCTACGTGAAAATGCATGCGCTAGTGTCAAAATGGGGGGAATGAGAACTAGGGTGCGCTAACACTAAAAAGGGTGCACTAGTGCTATAATGGGGGTGTTGGCAATGAACGGGAAAGCACTAGCATGAAAGGCCAATTTTCCATGAATATAGGAAGAATTTAGGAAATTTTTAGAGGAATCTAGTGATGAATTCTAGAAGAAAAGGATGTTAAAAAGGTGTTTTCCGGATCTTGTAGATTGGCTTACTCATATTGGAGACACGAGAGTAGCATGACCAACTACGAGCCTATGAGGCCACCTTTTCATGATGCGATCATATCTTCTAAGAGATCATGCTAGATGTTACAAGTCTTACTCATGTGGCATGCATGCCATAGATTACACTGGAACACATACTTATTATAGGTTTAATAGAGATATGGAGAAGTGAGAGTTAGAATTTTAGATTTCTGACTGGTGAAATGAGCATCACACTAGAGGATATCTGACACATAAAGAGAGTTCCAATCCAGGGCTAGTTGATTACATATGATGGTGTGTGTGGCCATATTCTACATTATATCATATAGATGTTCAATGTAAATGACATAACTCACTGAGGCATGGTAGTTGACATACACAGATGTTTTGTTGATCGCCAACTTGTATGATTACAGTGTATTTAATGGATCTTGTCAGTAACATCCTAATGTTTGACAAGAATGGCACATGATTTTCTATTTTTCTGATTGAAGTTATTCATGGTCTCATCAGCGGATAGGTTTATTGTTGGGCCAATGCTTACTAGCCCACTTATATCCAGATCAGCATTTGATATCATACCATGGTCAGAAGATCATGGGTCCAACGACATTATTATAGATATGGGCCTATGATCATATTTCAATAGGGCACCCATCAAGAGTGTTGCGGGCTAGGGCTCCTGATGAGCCATCTATTATGGTTTGGGTGCCAATAGGTGAGGATGTACACAGACATATAGGGGACACATCATACTATAGGCACACATTTGATGATATTTACCTCCGCATGGTGATATGATGCCCATACAAATTGTATCAGTGGCCCAAGGATGCTACAAAACTCAACTCAAAATAGGTTGAGTATTTTATCATTGGTAGCCAGGACTACATTATTGAGTGGTACATAGTCAAAAGAGTCTAGGAGTAGCTAGGACACATCTAGGGGATTCTAGGAGATGAGATGTGGTACAAATGCAGATTGAGAGAGACATTTTACATTGGCCAATTGATTAGACCACGATGAGCTCGAGATAGATTTTGATAGGTGGTCCCACTGCCTTGGATTACACATCCATAGATATTGGACCCCGGGGAGACAAGAGATTATGTAGGATGGTATGTGAAAATGTTACCACAATGACTTACTATACCACAAGATGCTATATAAGGTAGGATTGCAGCAACAACACAGGGCCTATAGGGCCAGGATCTTAGAGTGCATGCATAGGAAGAGGTATGGACAGACCCACATGCATAGGGTAGGGAATATTGGGTGCAAATATATAGGTGCAAATTCTTACACAATCAATAGGATAGGTGCCACATGTACCCTTACAACAAATTCCATTATAGTTGCCTTTATAGTAGATTCCATTACATGTGCCTTTATCACCTCCAAATGTACCGAGTCCACCAAAAAACCCTCTGGGGGATGTAGGAGATGGGGGCGATGGATATGGTTGGGATGCATGGAGGTCCCCACCACATATTATAGTGGGGGGAGGATGGAGAGAATAATACAAGGTTCCACAGGTATATCCACCGAAACATGCTTCTTAGAGTGTAGGTGATCTAGCTAACTTGACGCAATAGTTACAACAGGTGACAACACATCGAGATCAGGTGACTATTGAGAGGGATCATCTAGATGTAGAGAGGTTCCAGTTACAGGATGAGCTAATGATCGTGAAAGTGGAGCGTGATGTACTCCAAATGGAAGGGGCACCCTTTAGAGTCCAAGACTTGGTTTTTGAGTGTGTTGCCATCATAGGTGAGGCCACATATTACAAAATGCTATACCATGGGGCCATTCTAGTGGCTAAGAGGGCTATGGATTATATTTAGTTAGATGGAAGTCGGTCTAGATATAGATCATAGCTGCCATCTCGGTCGACTAAATTAGTATAATAGTTGTCAGCTGATCATGGAGATTTTACACAGTGGATGTCACCACCTCAGGGCTCACAATAGATGCCACCACCTGTACCTAGGCCAAAAATACCAAGGGTAGGTGATAGTCATCGTTGACTCTTTGTATTGTATTGGATGTATATTTTTGATATATACCTTGTGATGAAGGCACATTTTTGTACAGAGGTACTATGTATTGTTTTTTATTATGCCTAGTGATAAAGGCACATTTTTTATCCATGCCCATGATGGTTTTATTGTATATGATGTTTATCGAGACACAATGTTTTGAACATGGAAATTTTTATTTTATATGGATATATGATGATGATGGACTGTGTTTACTTATCACATTTTTTGTATGAGATAACATGTTTAGTCCACATTATTATTATAGTCTATGTTTGAGGGGGGGGATGGAAGGTGATCCCTCTTGCCCCTCTTATTGATATCATATGATGTTAGCTTAACATACATTTTTTAATTTTTAGTTTCATGATGACTTAGATTAAGATTTTTTGATATATGATGTATAGATGTGATGATAGATGATATGATGATGAGATGATAACACAATGTACAAGAAAACAACAAGCGCAAGAAAATAAAATCTAATCAAAGAAAAAAAACTATGTATAAGTATGCAAGATAAAATTAATTCAATGCAATGCACAACAGATTAAAGTAACACTCAATCCAAGAAAGAAAATGAATCCAATTTAAAGCACACAAAACAAAGAATCAATGCAACCAAAACTATATACTATCAAACAACTAAAGTAAGCAAACTACTACTTTATTTTTGCGGGACAATTTTGAAACAATTTTGTAATGGTTTTGGTATTATCTCAAGACAATATTCTATTGTTTTGGAGTTTTATACGACACATTTTTTAATGTTTTGATTTTTCCCATGAAACATATTTAAATTATTTGGGATTTTCAAAATTTATACGAATGTTTTTTTTTACAATTTTCCAGAAGCTTTTCCAAAGCCATGTGCAAGAAAATGAAGAAGCGTGGATGTCACCAACATTAGATGAGATGTAGAAGGGTATAATTCCATGTGTATGTGCAAGAAGGTGAAGATGAAAAGTTTCAACAAATGTTATATGGGAATATACAAAGTAAAAACTTTTCAGACACAAAATTTAGATCAACCGGATCAAGGCCAAGATAGATAGGTTCGACATGATGATGAACGCTAGTCAATGAAGAGCTAATAAGGAGCAAGCATGCCCCTAGTGCAAGCTGGCCAAGAAACACATTATACATATAAGTAGAAGATGTTTGATTGAAATAAGGGAAAAATTTCCCCTCAAACATAGTAAAAATGCAATCTTATACACATGGATGTTCTGAACGAAGTAGAAGAACAATGTAAAGGTCATGTAAGGATATGTAAAATGTAGATAGAAGAATAACAATGAGAAAGTGATTAGCCAAAGGAACAAATCATGAGACAAGATATGGAATAAATCAAGAGTCTGAACAAGGTCCAAAAAACGAAACTCGGTAATATACTAATATTGTTTTCTCATCGAGATCCAATGTGTGAAAATGGAGATTTATTAACTCTTGGAGGGGATATTTGATAGACAACAAGTGAAGACACCCTAGCCAATGTGTAAGAATGATATATTTTCAATTTTTATTTGTGAATGGATGGTGGAAGGATATTCATACATTTCTCTGCTTCCATCAAGGTGTCCATAGTCCCGATGGAGATGTATTTGAATCTAGTCACAACATTGCACTACTGCTAGCTAAGTGTCCATAACCCTGATAGAGATATTGAAAATACCCCAGGAGAGATATATATTGATATGATTTTTGAATTTTTTTCCTTTTTGGAAAAATTATTTCATCTCTCTCTATTTTTTTGACAAGGGGTTAAGAACCACTGATAGCTTGATGGAAGGATGTGGAAGTGAGTGCAATGAAAAAATTGGCTAGTGTTAACAAATAAATTCAAAAGTTCTTTGCAACAAGTTTATTATATGAAATAATGATAGGATCTCTAAGAGGTCAGTCATTCTTTCAATTTACCAAGGTGATGAAAGACCAAGATGGAATGGATACCATAGAGATAAATGTCACAAAATGAGTGTGAATAGACTAACCAAAATATCATCAAAAGGATGAATATGGTGGATTCCTTGCAGAGGAAGGGAAAAAAGGGAAGAAAAAACATCTATGTGTATCCAATACCTAATTGTAATGTTTGATTTTTATACCTTTGATTTTTAATGTTATCTCATTTTTTTTGTATTTTTGAAGTTGGGACCAACAATGTCACTCAGCGTGATAAGATCCAACAACAATATTTTTGATTTCCTTGATAAGAAAGACTAGGTATGTTTTCTTATCAAGAGTCAAATTATCTCCAATCTCAATGATCATGGTGAGTTCATACTCAATAAATGATTTTGACTTATCTTGAAACATGTATTTCGTATGTAAGAGATTGAGTTCCCTATTTAGAGGTTTATGCACTTTGCATCATACTTGATGGTTACATTGGTGTGCATTCTTGAATCACATTTGATTCTTAACTTTATGATCATGTAAATTGTTAGGAGATTTCGAGATCTTGGGATTTTTTTATCTTAGCTTGATGCAGAAACTATTTGGGTTTGTTATAAACTAATACGTGACTTGTCTGATCCTGAGACATGGGACAAGAAAGTGGACATGTAGAATTGATGTGAGAAATGATGGTGGGATTTCCAAAATCATTGATAGAAGGATAATGTGATGGATGAATAGGATACAGTATAAGGATTGAATAATATGGGCTATTAAGAGGTGTCCCATAGAGTGAAGATAAAGGGCCACTAGGATGTGGCCTTGAGATGGAAAATGAAGGAATACTTGGAGGTGTCCCATATATAGAAGATGATGGGATACTAGGAGATGTTCCAATAATGAAAGATAAAGCACATTATGAAGACGCCCCACCAATAGAAGATTACAGACTACTTGGGCATGGCCCCATAATAGAAGAAAATGGGCTACTAGGAGGCAACCCACAAATAGATGATGAAGGGATACTCGGAGGTGGTCCACATATAGAAGAATACAATGGTCTACCAAGTGGTGACTAAAGGAGAGATTGTAATTAAGGAATTATGATAGATAAAGAATGATTGGGTGATGAAAAGACAGGCCATGGATCAATTCTTGAACCAGGTGTTTCATCATGTAATGAAGAATGAGAAGATGGAAGAAGAAGAGGAGTATCGATTTTGATGATCTTCGGATATTCATCTATTTTCTGACAAAATAAATCAACATCTTCTCCACAATACATGAACATATCGAAGTCTAAATTCAACCCTTACTTGTAATCCCCTAGGGGAATGTCATCATTTGGCCCTATAAATTCTTTGATCGCTTCTTTATTCTAAAATAAATTGATCGGTATGGGTTGTTTTTCTTCAACCATAGTAGGATGATTAGAAGAAAAGGGGTCCAAATGGTGTGGAAGATTTAGAAGATGATGACTTAAGAGACAAATTAGATTTGGATTTAGATGTCTCATGAGTGGAAGAAGATGTAGATTTGAAATTGGTTAGCATTGGATTTCCTAGAAGATGGCATAGTGTCGAGAAAAAAAGAGGATCATGTAGAAAGCAAATAGATAACAACGTAGGAGTCAACTTGGATGAGTGATTAGAGGGATTTTGAGTAATACAAATCTTCATAGGAGGAAGATGTTGTTGAGATGAATGATGAGGGGGGTTCTTTGAAGAAAGGGAGGACCATGACTTAGGATTTGAATTAGAGGAATAGCTCAAATAAGAATCTTCAGAAGATTGAGGGGAATTAGAAAAATAATTTGGATCAGAATCATACCATTTACTATGAGATTATGGTGGGGAAAGTGGTAACTAAACAATTTCTCTAGCATGAATAACCAAACGAGGGTTGGTCATGATGGAAATCCTTTGATGGGAATGCTAAAACATAGGTTCCCTATTTTTGTAAAAGTTAGGAACTGTTGGTGCCCATTTTAACCCTCTTTTATATTGCATCTTTCGCCATTGGTTTGCATTCTCTAAAGCGTTTTTCTTCAAATTTGGTGTTCTGCAAACTTTTTTCTCTAGATTGAATGCTTTGAAACAAAAACAAACTTATCATTATGCCCCAACTTGAAAATAAAATACATGTTTTCCCTGCTTTGTGCCCTAAATTTCCAAATCCAGGGGAATCTATCGTTTTTTCCATTTTTCTTGGCCTGTGGAGCTCGTGGTTATTCGTTTCCTACTTTTTTCCCTCAAAATATCTATCCCCATGGTTGAAAATTGCATAAAATCAATTTCCCTTTATTTTTGACCAAAAAATCCTTCATCTACGAAGAAAAAAATTATTTTGGAGGTCGCGGGAAAATTCTATGTTTTTTTACAGTTATACAGGTGTTATATGCCTATCAAATTCTAGCTCAAGCCTCCTCTCATATGTGGCCACTGCTGGTTGGACGAGATTCGATGGGTTTTCTATAAAAACTTAATGTTTTTTGGTTTTGGGTAAAAATTTGAAATTTCCCCTGCAAATCCGTAGGAGGACACGTGTCACATTCTCATACGAAGGCGGAGTGGGAGGCTGGCGGAGGACTTAGGAAAATTTTGTATTTTTTGGCGAAGGGAAAAAAGGTGTTGAAAGTCCCGTGGGTCCGCAATGGAGCAGGGGTGGACATGTGGTAGAGCGGGAACAGAGCGGGTTGGCAGGTCGGTGGAGGCAAAAGGGAATTTTTTCCCTTTTAACAAAGGAGTTAGAATGAAATTTTGTGCTGCGGGTCCACAATGGAGCAAGGGGAGACACGTGCTAGGTGCAAAAGGGAGTGCGGGCTGACAAAAGAAAATTGGGAAATTTTCCTTTAGAAAAATAAAGGTATTAAAATGAGAAATGAACCCGCATTTCCTCAACGATGGAGAAGTGGACACGTGGCGGGTAGAGCGGGTTGACGGGCCAGAAGAGGTAAAAGGGAATTTTCTCCCTTTTGACAAAATTAATTAGTGTGAGAATTTGAGGTGTGGCTCAGTGACAAACCAGAAGGAGATACATGGCAGGGAAGAAATCAGAGGCACGGGCCCATGGGGAAAAAAGTGAAAAAATTCCAAATTCCAAAAAAAGGGTGGAAATATGTAGAATTGAGCCGCAGCTTCAATGGGACCCACCATATGCCATGTGTCAGCACCAAAATTCAAAGGTGGAGGGGTGGAGAAAAAGGTCATTTTTTCCTTTTTTCCAAAATGTTAAAAAGTCAAAAAGTGAGCCTGAATTCATTCCCAATCGTATTTTGACACGTGGATGGCCCAGATTGAAGGGAAAAGGGCAAATAAATGGTAACTATACATTCTTCAATTTGGCCGCCATTTTTGTTCCAGGAAGCTTGGGGATACAAATTTTGCATCTTTTTTCATCAAATTTTTGGCAAATTCATGCCGTTTTTGATTTCAAGGATCAATGGGATCGATTTGAAATTTTAATTTATAGATCTAGGGAATTTTTCAAATTAATTTTTACTCGGGCTCGAGCAAACATGTGAAAGATCAAATCCAAAGTTGTAGAGTAAAAATTTGAAAGGGATAAGGATGAAATGATGAAATGAAAGAGGTTTTCATGCCTTGAGGATGAAAAAAATGCCTCCACAATAGATAATGATGAATATTTGTAATGATTTACCTTTTTTCATGCCTGACATCTCCTCCTCGCAAAATTGGCTAAGTGTCACTTTTAGCAAATCATGTTGGAATTTTGTAACAAACTTGAGGTTTGACATATTATTTTCTTGGGAAAGAAGGATCAAATGTAATTGAAAGTTATATAATGCATGTTTTGAGACATGCAAATGGTCGAAGAAACTTAGAATTTTAAGAGAAAATCTAGGAAGAAGCCCATTTTCTGAGAAACCACTTGAGAACCATTTCTAATTCCTTTTTGCATTATATTAGTATCATGTTGAGTTGGTTTGAGTTGTAAATCCATCAACAAGCTTTGAAATTGTTCTTATAACATTCCCCTGCTGATAAATTTGGTCATTCTGGATTATTTTTGTGTTGTCTCTTGGCAAAACATACATATACTTATATTTCATAATGTTTTCAATTTGTGTTTCTTGCTCCTATTGCAGTCTTGTGTTTAAAATATCTCTTGATCATACATGGTCCCACTTCTTGTTGATAGTTTAGTGGCATTTTTAATCTCACATTCAGAAGAGATTTCATCTGATAAAGAGATAAAAAAATTTAAAATCTCTTCACCTTCCTTGAATTGTGAGATTATTTGTAAACCTTTGGGTGCACCTTAGGTCATGATAAAATAGATATTTCTAGAAGATTTGTTGGTTCATCTGCTTTAAGCTTTTGTGGCAGGTTGTAAAATATTGTGTGGAAGAGTTTAGATCTGGGCCTCCATTTGGTGAACATATCCTAGTTAAAGGATTAACTTAACCCCTTTGAAGCATTCTGTTGTTTGGGTCTTACAAGTTTCTACAAATGTCCTCAAAGAATTTGGAAAATTCTGGTTAGTCTTGTCTAAAATCTCCCACCAAAATTTCGTTCAAACAAACTAATCCTACCCATACTACCCATGCATTACAATGTGTGTCAACAAAAGAATACAATCCATTTACAAAAATGCACAAAACAAATCAGGATCATACCATGTCTTCATTATCCCTTGCCTTGCATTGAAAATATCTCTATAATCTAGGAGTGACAACTTGTGAAAGTCAGATTTGGAGTGTTGATCATATTTTCCCAAGGCCTTTTCATGCTATTTGCACAAATTGAGGGATATCTTCATCTCCTTCACCATCTGGGGGTTACAAAATAGGTCCTCTTACCTTGGTTGAAAGGCACAACCTAAAAAAGTTAGGACAAGATCAAGTCCTATTTGAGTGCTATCCATCTCTCCACAAATTTGAGTGCCAGTTAGATCACATCCCCTGCTATAAAACAACATACATCATGATCTATCTGTCTTCAAGTTTCATGCCATATCTCTGATGCTGCTCAAACTGAAAAGGAGAACAAATTTTGGTACCAACACTAGTGGCACTACTGCCAGGGAATGTTTTGAATTCCTAGGAAATAATTTGCACCGCTGAGATTGATTTGCTCATTCATTTGCCATTCCATATCATATTATCCCATCAACAACACCAACACTTTTGGTGACTCTACTGGGGAATTTTTGAAAATATTTAAGACATTTGAATGCATATCAAACCTTGGTAATGTCTTTTGAAAATTCTACATGAAAATATATTGTTAAAGCATCATTCTATACTCAAATTTGCAAGGTGTATGCAAAGGTTTCAAGTTCTGCCTGCAATTTTATCAATTTCTAGCAGTAGTTCATTTCATTTGCATTTGTGGTTGATAAATTCAAGAAGAAGGAAGGTCTAGTCTATAAATTTTTGCAAGATTTTCAATGCTGATGAATATTTGACAGAGTATTTTAGTGCATTTGCACAACTAGGGTGAAAATACTTAGTGGTGACTCCATGCTATTTTGATCTTGATAAATACTAGTGTCTTACCTTTTTGTCATTTACTTTGGTGTTACTGATCTCTGCAAAACTAGAGGGAAGAATATATCTCTTCATTAAATATTCTGCTAAGAAGTTTTTCTCAGATTCAAGGAACTTAGAGTTAGAAGGGAGAAGATTTTGGAAGGTGGTTAGAGAGAAAAGCTCAAGGAAGGAAGTTCCCTTATTCGAACTTGAGATTGATCAGCCTATCATTGAGGACTATAGTTCTTCTTCAGGTAAATATGAATCAGATAGTCTACCTACAAATTTGCATTCTCCATCTGGAGAGGGACTTTCATTTGTTTTTGAAAATCTTGCCCCTCATTCTACTCCTATTTTTTTCCAAATTTTTTAGAGTTTATCAAGAGGCTAATCCTATAGGGGATATCCATTTTGAGGGTTAAATTTATATTCCCCAAAGACCTCTCACTCCTCACCATTTTGTTTCTCCTCCAAGACCACCACCTCAGAACAATATGGCCTAGCCTAGACCTCCATTTGTTGTTAACACCTTTAGTCCTATAAAATTTGTAGGAATGGATGGTTACCCAAATGCAATCCCTCAGGATGTCAGAAATAGATTGCAAAAATTCCAAGGTAACAATGCTATAACTGGTGATCAACATCTCAAACTTTTTTTTAACATGATGGAGGATTTTGAAATAGATTTTGAAGATTTATATATTAAATTTTTCATTCATACACTTGAAGAGGATGCAAGGGATTAGTACAAGGATCTTCCTGATAATTCTATTGACTCTTGGACTGAAATGAAGAATGCATTTAGGTTGTAATATGGTGATAAAAATGATCCTAGGTTTCTCTTGTCTAAATTTGAGAATATCAAGAAGAACCCTAATGATTCAGTTCATGACTTCAACACAAGGTTTAACAGAACATTGAGAAGGCTACCAGTTAATCTAAGGCCTTGTGTTGAATCTTGTTTAATCAAATATGCAGATGCATTTGACAAGAAATCAGCCTATTACCTAAGAGGCAAGAACCCTACCAATTTAAGGCAGGCCTTCACCATGGCACTGCAGATTAAAAACAACAGTAAGGCCATTGGGAAACATATCAAGAGAGATGGAGTTAAATTGGAAAACCCTGACAAGCCTCAAGTAAACAAGAGTTTAGATTTCCTACAAGTTGGAAAGAGCAGAGAAAGGAATTGGACAAACTTCACAAGGCCAGCTAAGAGCACAAAACCATGACATATTTTCCAATCATTCTAGAGGTGATCGAAGGGCAGATGATAGACTATAAATAGACATCCTCAAGCACGTGAAGGAAGAGTGTTACATGATCCCCTAACTGTTAGGGTTGTTGTTGTTGAGGAAGTTGCTGATATTGATTGGTGTGATAGGTGTTTTCTACCCCATCCTCCATGTGAAGTGGACCAGAAAGATGGTGAAGCTAATAATGAAGATGGAATTGATGATGATATCTGCATGGTGGGCTATCCTTCAAGCTCACAAGGAGGAGCATCATCAACTGAGGTAATAAGTGTAAGGACAACTGCAACCTTTTGGTATTGCATCAAATGGGTACAAGTATTTCTTCCCCCTCATACTCTTGAAATTGATGTAGTGCAAGCTTTTGAAATTCCTAACAATGAATTTGAATACTTAAGAGATTTGATGATTAAGAAGTATGATGGTGGTATTCCTTCAGAGGAAGATAGACAATTGTTGATGAATGCTGTTATAGCTCAAGAGAAAGACTATAACACTAGAAGAATTTTTTTTAAGGGAGTTGGGTCTCAAACCAAAACTAAAACACCCTTACTCACAAGCATTCCCAAAGAAGCTTCTAGAAGAGAAAAACCTACCAAAATCTCTGCTGTCCCAAGCAGAAATTACAGTCCTCCTCATGCCCAAGCTGCCAAGAATCCCTTTCCATTTGATGAATCTGTTTGTCTCCCTTCCAATCCTGCTTTCCTAAAGAGTGTTCCCTATGACATAGCCCAAGTATTGAGCCAAATCAAAGTGATTGTTCCAATCATTGAGTTTGTTAGAATTCCTGAGCATAAGAAGAGAACATTTGAGTACTTGGGATTAAAAGAGGAGAAGAGTACCCCTAGTAAAAATGTAAATGTTATTGAAACTCCTCCTCGATCATTGCATACCTTGGAACACCACCAGCAGTATAGGATCTTGGATAAACACCTGAAGTATACTTGGGGATGTCCTTGGTTGATTCCCAATTGAATGTTGATCCATTCTTCATAACTTTGATCATAAAGGATAGGCTACTTCACAATTGTATGTTTGATTCCGGTGCATCATGTATTGTCATGCCTCTAGAAGTCATGAATGAGTTGGATATCATAGTGATAGTAGCCTATGGAAAATGTACTACCATGGACTCAAGATAAGTTCCGGTAGTTTGTTGTGTGAAGGGTTTGGTGGTGCAACTTGCATCCTATCCAGGTAAGAATTTAAAACTTGATGTTGTGATTGTTGATTTCCCTTCCAAATGGGGTATGTTATTATCAAGGAAATGGGATACAAGTGTTAGTGGGAGTGTCCAAATGGACATGTCTTTTTCCACTATTCCCATTGAAGGAAGACTTGTCAATCTCTATGGAGAAAAGAAGATGTTGCATCTAATTGAGGATCTAAACAATGCTTCCTATGAGGTGTTGTTTACTGATGTAGATGCTGATAATTTTATTGGGTTTACTGATGGTAAAGAGCACAAGATGGATCAGTCAATGTGCCTTGAACAGGTAATTTCTTCTTGGACCTTTCTATTTCATGGATCTTGCTCCAAATTTGGAAATGGTGCTAGTATAATTCTGATTTCTCCTAGCTTAGAAGAGTTTGTTTTTTCCTTCAAGCTTAATTTTGAATGTACTAACAACATTGCTGAGTATGAAGCCTTGTTATTGGGTTTGAGAATTGCATGAAAGTATGGTGTCAAGGAAATCATTGTAAAAGGAGATTCAGATCTAGTTGTCAAACAAATAAGAAAATTGTATGCTACAAAAAATCAGTGGATGAAATAGTATAAGCATGCAGTTTGGGATCTAATTGAAATGTTTCCTTCAACATTGTGCTTCATGACAAAAGTTTCAATGCCGCTGCTAACAAGTTGGCAGTGTTGGGGTCAATATTTGGAGATTGCACCATTTCAACTTACTTTGACTACAATATTGAAGTGTTAACTAGGCCAGTTGTTCTTGACAACATCAAGTATTGGAAAGTGTTTAATGATGATGCTCAAGTGCAAAGGTTCTTACAAAATCAAGGTGATTTTACATATCAGAATATTGATTGGGAACCAATGGTATGTGTGACTGAAGGAAGAGAGACTTTTTTTGGAAAGGATATTATCCAATTGAAAACTAATACCATTCCAAGAGGTCTTGTTGCACTTGAGTCAAATTTTAGCAATGTTGATTACATCATCAATAGAAACTTGTCTGCCTCAAGGGATGTAAAAGAGAATAACTAGTGATAAACCAAGAAGAGTTTGGTTGGGAAATAGTCTAAACAAAGAAGAAAAAAAATCCTACCTCCAATTGTTGAAACAATATCAAGACTGTCTTGTCTGGTCATATTCAGAGCTAAAATCATATAAAGAAGACTTGTTCCAACATGAGATCCCTCTTGAGAAATATGCCAACCATTCAGACAAAAGCAAAGGCCAATTAATCCACTCCTATCCATGAAAATGCAAGATGAATTGAAGAAATTGAAGGAGGGAGGGATCATTCAGGCCAGAAGGTATTCATCTTGGGTTGCAAACCTTGTGCCAGTCAGAAAGAAAAATGGAGATATCAGACTTTGTGTAGACTTCAAAAATCTAAATAGAGCTTCATTGAAAGACAATTATCCTTTGCCAAACATATAAAACATGCTACAGTTAGTGGCTGGATCTGAATTGTTATCCACTTTGGATGGTTTCTTTGGCTACAATCAAGTTGTTGTCAAGGATTCAGAAATATTTAAAACTTCCTTTACCACTCCTTGGGGGACATATGTTTATGTAAGAATTCCTTTTGGTCTCATGAATGCTAGGGCTGACTTTCAAAGAGCAGTGGATGTTGCTTTTGCTGGTTACATAAATGACTTCATTTCAGTTTATCATGATGATGTGACGATGTTTTCAAGGAGTAGAAATGATCACTTGTAGCACTTGGAAATAATGCTGATTAGATGTAGAGAATATGGCATTTCTCTCAATCCAAAGAAGTGTCACTTTGGGGTGTAAAAGGCCAGGATGCTTGGTCATATTGTTTCAAGGGCTGGTGTCATGATTGACCCTCAGAGAGTAGAAGCAATCAGCATGGTGCCAATTCCAAGAACGGATAAGGGCATACAATCTTTCTTTGGGAAAATCAACTTCATTAGAAGGTTTGTGTCAAATTTTGCTGAATTGACTCTTCCTATTACAAGCATGTTAAAAAAGGACCAAGTTATCAAATGGGAGGAGGCTGTTGTTCTGGTGTTTGAAGGA
This sequence comes from Taxus chinensis, assembly GCA_019776745.2. Lineage (NCBI taxonomy): Eukaryota > Viridiplantae > Streptophyta > Pinopsida > Cupressales > Taxaceae > Taxus > Taxus chinensis. Next base: position 593,027,427 of record CM034151.1, on the reverse strand, counting down.
ATCAAAGAAGCACTTAAACATGCACCTGTCTTGGCAGCTTCGAATTACAAAAACCCTTTCCAAATCTTCTCCTTTGCTTCTAAAAATACTATTGCATCTGTTTTGCTCAAAAAGGATGAAGATGGGGCTGAGAGGCCTATTGCCTTTAGCAAGGATTTACAAGGTGCTGAGTTAAAGTATACAATCATGGAGAAGTAGGCATTTGAATTGGTGAAAGAAACTAAGGCTTTCAGACCTTATATTTTGAGTTCCAAATTTGTTGCATATGTTCCTCACACAATGGTAAAATATGTCCTATCAGAGATAGATATTTCAAGCAAGAGATGTAGGTGGGTTAACAAATTGCAGGATTATGACATGGACATCAAAACCACAAAATTGGTAAGAGGTTTGGGTGTTGCTAAGCTCATGGTTGAGAGCAACTTATAGAATGTGGAAGTGAATGAAGTAGAGGAAGAAAGGGCAGATGTTCTTGAGAAATTGGTGAGTTCTGAGTGGTACAAGGATATAATATTTTACCTCAGACACCTATGTTGTCTTGATCATTAAAAAAAAAAAAAAAAGAGCCCTCAAGATGGATTCTCAAAAATACATCATCACTAAATTTGGGTTGGCTTGGAAGAACCCTGAAGGTGTTCTCTTGAAATGTATAACTGAAGATGAAGTTCCCAAGATAGTTGCTGATTTCCATGTGGGAGTTTGTGGAGGAAACTTTGTTGGGAGGGTTACAACACACAAAATTTTGAGAGTTGGTTATTGGTGGCTTACTCTCTTCAGAGATGTAACCATGCTGATTAGAAAATGTGAAATTTTTCCAGTGTTTCTTTGGAAGAATGAAAGATTTGGGCTCCCTTCCTTTGTAGCACGTATCAATTGAAGCTCCTTTCAAATAATGGGGAATGGAATTCATTGGCGAGACTTCAGACCCTTTTAGTGCTGGACATAATTGGATGCTTGTAGCCACATATTACTTCACCAAGTGGGTAGAAGAAATCCCAACGAGGAAAGTAACACACCAAGTTGTTATGGAATTCTTGTTGAATCATATCATATGCAGATTTGGTGTGCCAGTCAAGATTGTTGCTGATAATGCTATGTGCTTCAAAGCTAAACCTTTGAAGGAAATGTGCAAGGATTATGGAACCAATCTAACTTATTCTTTAAACTATAACCCCTAAGGCAATGGACAAGCTGAGTCTTGCAATAAGAACTTGTTGAAGATCATTAGGAGAACGTTGGAGTTGAATAAGAGAAAATGGGGTGAACATCTAAAATTTGTAGTTTGGGCTGATAGAATCACTGCTAAAAGAGCTACTGGTAAGAGCCCATTTGAGTTGGTGTATGGAATTTGAGCTCTTCTGCACTTACATCTGCAGTTATCTTCATTTCATTTTGTTCAAAAACTTAAAGATCAAGAGTTTAGTCCATATGAAGCAAGGATTAATCAGATTGTGGAGCTAGATGAAGAGAGAAGAGCATCCCACTGGAGGCATGTTAGATTTAGAGAGAAGTTGAAAAGATTGTTTGACAAGAAGGTCACTTCTAGGGCCTTCAATATTAGAGATCTGGTTTTGTTATGGGACAACAAAAATGAAGGTAAGGGCAAACATGGAAAATTTGATGCATTATGGATGGGCCCTTACTCTATTGATATCAGAATTGGTGAGAATACCTTTTTTCTCAAAGATTTAGATGGGGAATTTCTTGAACTACTTGTTAATAGTAGGAATCTAAAGCATTTCTTGGATTAATCCCCAAATTTGAGGTATGCACCAACTTGTACAGTGTATAGTGTTTGGCTTTTGCTCTATTTTTGGTGTTTTGTCAGTTTGTGGTTTGCCTTGGTGTGTGGCAGCCATTTTTGTCAGGTTCTCAGCTGGTTTTTGGTGGTTTTGGCTAATGAATCCTTTTCCCAATGGATTATTTTGGCACTTGGTCTACTTATTGTTCTTTTGGCACTCACTGGGAGTGCCCATCCCCGAGCAGGAGCCGATGTTGGTGCCCATTTTAACCCTATTTTATATTTCCATATTTCCCCATTGGTTTGCATGCTCTAAAGCATTTTTCTTCTTCAAATTTGGTGGTCTACAAAACTTTGTTCTCCAGATCGAATGCTTTGAAATTCTCACAAACTTATCATTTTGCCCCACTTTGTGCCCTAAATTTCCAAATCCACGGGCCTCTATCATTTTTTTCCATTTTTCTCGGCATGTGGACCCTCGTGGTTGTTTGTTTTATGCTTTTTTTCCCTCAAAATATCTATCCCCATGGTCAAAATTTGCATAAAATCAATTTCCCTTTATTTTTTGGCCAAAAAATCCTTCATCCACAAAGAAAAAAATTTATTTCAGAGGTCGTGGGAAAATTATGAGTTTTTTGATAGTTATACGGGTGTCATATGCCTGTCAAATTCTAGCTCAAGCCTCCCCTCATACGTGGCTGCTTCTGGTTGGACGAGATTTAGCGGGTTTTCTATAAAAACTTAACATTTTTTTGGTTTTGGGAAAAAAATTGAAATTTCCCCCGTAACCTCCGTAGGAGGACACGTGTCACATTCTCATGCAAAGGTGGAGTGGGAGGCTGATGGAGGACTTAGGAGAATTTTTCCTTTTTTGGCAAAGGGAAAAAAGGTGTGGAAAGTCCCCCAGGTCCGCAATGGAGTAGGGGGTGGACGATAGAGCAGGGATAGAGTGGGTCGGCGCAGGCAAAAGGGAATTTTTTCACTTTTGATAAAGGAGTTAGAATTAAAATTTGTGCCATGGGTCCATAATGGAGCAAGGGGAGACATGTGGCAGGCGCAGAAGGGTGTGCGGGCCTGCAGAAGAAAAGTGGGAAATTTTCCCTTAGTAAAAGAAAGGTGTACACGTGGATAAGTGGACATGTGGCAGGAAGCGTGGGTCGACGGGACGATGGAGGTAAAAGGGAATTTTCTCCCTTTTGACAAAATGACTCAGTGTGAGAATTTGAGGCATGGCTCCGTTACAAACTAGAAGGAGACACATGCCAGGGAAGAAATTGGAGGCGTGGGCCCATGGGGAAAAAAGTGAAAAAATTCCAAATTCCAAAAAAAGGGTGGAAATGTGTAGAATTGAGCCGTGACTTCAATGGGACCCCACTATATGCCTTGTGTAAGCACCAAAATTCAAAGGCGGAAGGGGCGGAGAAAAAGGTCATTTTTTTCCATTTTTCCAAAAATGTTAAAAAGTCAAAAAGTGAGCCTGAATTCATTCCCAATAATATTTTGACATGTGGAGGGCCCAAATTTAAGGGAAAAGGACAAATCAATGGTAACTGTACATTCTTCAATTTGGCCACCATTTTTGCTCCAGGAAGCTTGGGGATGCGAATTTTGCATCCTTTTTCATCAAATTTTTGGCAAATTCATGTCGGTTTTTTCCTTCAAGGATCAACGGGATTGATTTGAAATTTTAATTTGTAGATCTAGGGAATTTTTCAAATGAATTTTTATTCGGGCTCGAGCAAACATGTGAAAGATCAAATCCGAAGTTGCAAAGTAAAAATTTGAAAGGGATAAGGAGGAAATGATGAAATGATGAAATGAAAGGGGTTTGCATGCCTTGGGGATGAAAAACATGCCTCCACAATGGATAATGATGAAGATTTGTAATGATTTACCTTTTTGCATGCCTGACATCTCCTCCTCACAAAATTGGTTAAGTGTCACTTTCAGTGAATCATGTTGGAATTTTGTAACAAACTTGATGCTTGGCATATTCTTTTCTTGGGAAAGAAGGATCAAATGTGATTAAAAGTTATATGATGCATGTTTTGAGACATGCAAATGGTCAGAGAAACTTATAATTTCACGGGAAAATATAGGACGAAGCCCATTTTATGAGAAACCACCTGAGAACCATTTCTAATTCCTTTTTGCATCAGATTTGTATCATGTTGAGTTGGTTTCATTTGTAAAGCCATCAACAAGCATTGAGATTGTTCTTATAACATTCTCCTGCTAATAAATTTGGCCATTCTAGATTATTTTTTGTTGTCTCTTGGCAAAACTTGAATATACTTATATTTCAGAATGTTTTCAATTTGTGTTTCTTGCTCCTGTTGCAGTCTTGTGTTTAAAATATCTCTTGATCACACATGGTCTCATTTCTTGTTGATAGTTTAGTGGAATTTGCAATCTCACATTTAGAAGAGATTTCATCTGATGAAGAGATAAATAGATTTAAAATCACTTTACCTTCCTTGAATTTAGAGATTGTTTGTAAACCTTTGGGTTCACCTTAGGTCTTGATAAAATAGAGATTGCTAGATGCTTTGTTGGTTCATCTACTTCAATCTTTTGTGGCAGGTTGTCAAATATTGTGTGGAAGAGTGCAGATCTTGACCTCTCATTGGTGCACATATCCTTGTTGAAGGAGTACATTAACCCCTTTGAAGCATTATGTTGTTTAGGTATTACAAGTTTCTGGAAAGGTCGTTAAAGAATTTGGCAAATTATGGTTAGTCTTTTCTAAAATCTCCCACCAAAATTTCATTCAAACAAACTAATCCTACCCATACTACCCCTGCATTGCATTGTGTGTCAACAAAATAATAAAATCCATTTACAAAAATGCACAAAGTAAACTAGGATCATACCATGTCTTCAGTAACCCTTGCCTTGCATTTAAAATATCTCCATAATCTGGGAGTGACAACTTGTAAAAGTCAGATTTAGAGTGTTGATCATATTTTCCCGAGGCCTTTTCATGCTATTTGCACAAATTGAGGGATATCTTCATCTCCTTCACCATCTAGGGGTTACAAAATAGGTCCTCTTACCTTGGTTGAAAGACACAACCAAAAACAGATAGGACAAGATCAAGTCCTATTTGAGTGCTATCCATCTCTCCACAAATCTGAGTGCCAGTTGGATCACATCCCTAGCTACAAAATGGCATACATCATGATCTATTTTTCTTCAAGCTTCATGCCATATCTCTGATGTTGCTCAGGCTAAAAAGGAGATAAATTTTTGTACTAACAGGAGCCATGTGATAGTTGGTTATTATTGGGTACAAATTCCTAGACCAATCCAGTGCGATTGAAATCCTTCAAGTAGAATGAATTTCTATGTCAATTTGGGCATCATAACAACAATCAAATAGACATTTTTCAGATATGGAGATGCTTATGTGATTTTCCAAAGGAAATATAAGGAAAAAAAATAGCGTAATGACACAATTTTGAAAATCCAACAAGGTTTGAACAATAAGTTTGGAAGTGTAAATGTCAAAATTATAGGAAATGCTCTTTACAAAGGTTCGAAACATGTATATATTTAATAAAATGAACCTACACAAAAAATTAAGGGATTGGGCCCTAAGATTTGATGCCCCATCCTTGTCATAGGATGCATAATGAACTAATTTTTTCTAAGTTTTATTTAAAATGGACCCTAGGATAAAACCAAGCAATGTAACGGTGTCAAATCATCACAAAGAGTGTTAATCGAAGAATGGGAAAAATTCCAAAGACAATATGCATTACAGACACCAATGAATAAATAATGACACACTATCAAAAGGCACGTGCAATAATGTTGGTCATCAAATAGGACTTTTTAGAGAGCAACAGACAGGGGACGAAAAGTCCCTCCTCTTTAATGGGAGAGGTTCCCTTATTCTGAAACGAACTTATTTACAAATGTACAGAACATTGTTTTATGGTTAAACTTGGATATTATGAAAGTGCTTTCCACAAGGATCATCAGTTACGCAAGGACTGAGGAAAGGGAATAAGAAGATGAGCAGAATAGCAACATTCAGAATTATAGATAGCAGAATAATTCTTCGTGTATGCGAAGCTTCAAAAGATTTAAGACAAGATCATTTGTATTAGCTGAATGGGATTAAATTTAAAGATACAAAGTTCCGTAAATAACCTTCTTCAGATTTGTTAATCAAGGACACAAAGTTCTTTCTTGGTTGTACAAGATCACTGTACTTGCAAAACTAAACAGCATGCAATCAGAGAGACTAAATGAGTTAGGAACAAAATGATCTTCACAATATTAAAGGAAAACACAGAGACAACAAGAATCAGATAGACAAAGAACGGAAAGCCCTTTTGTATTGATTTCTTTAAGATCTATTTACACTTTCAGCAAATATCCAAGTTCTTCCTTTCTCCCAAAATGGCGCAGAAAGGCCATTATATAGCTTACAAGTCAGTTACTCTTCGTAACCGTTTCTTTTAACCAAAGAATAGTTAAGGGCCACCAGTTACAAAACCTTAACTGATTACAACGAATACGAAAAGAAAGGGAAGAAGAGGAAAGAAAGGAGAAGGAGACAGGTGGCCGGCTACTGGGAGGGACCCAATGTCTTCAGAATCCGCTGCCTGAACTTCTTCAATGACTCAGCTATATCTCTGCCACGAGGGACTGACGTGTTGGTTGCAGACTGAGTCCAAAATCCCAGACATCTCTCCATCTCTTTATCAAACTCGACGTGAGTATGATAGTCTTTGTTTGCTTCTTCAATGGCAGACTGAAGAGAACAAATTTCCTTTATCTTGTCCTTAGAGATGGAGTCTTCCTTGAAAATATTATCTTTGACAAAAGCTCTGAACTGAGCTTTGATTTCTTGCAAGGACAAGGGAACGCCAGAATTTTCATCCTGAAGATGACAATGCATATCTTTGAACGCAGCAGCTGCCAGTGTCTTGAAAGCTTCTCCCTTCTGCCAGCTATTCTTCATTTCTCCCACAGCTTCCTCCAGGACTTTGATTTTCCACTCCACGCTGTAGACCCAAGATTTTGACAGATTGTCCTTAGCATCATCGAAAATCTTGTTCGCCAGTAAGATGTTCTCATCTGTCTGGCCCATGAGGCGAAGGTGGTATGCTTGGTTATATAGCCGTTTGAGGAGCGGAATGGATTTAATGCGTATTTAATACACAACCACCAATTTGAAAAAGCATCATGTTCGGAATGAGCGGGAGAAGCTAAGTGTGAATGACACTAGGTACGCTTGGGACAGGTGAGACGTGAATGCGCAAAACACACAGGCTCGGCCGGTTCGGGCGAAACAGGGAGAGGACGCACAAATGCATTTGGGACAAATGGGACGAAAAAGTGCGAAGTACGCGATTCGGGTGTTTCAGCCGAAATTGGAACGAAGGGCCCGTTTGGACTTGGGACATTCAGGACAAAAAGTTCCGGAGTACGCGACTTGACCGGCTCGGCCGAAATTTGGGAAAGCTCGCGCTTTTCAAATGGGGCAGTTGGGACAAAATTGTGCGAAGGATGCGGTTCGGGAAAATCGGCCGGAATTGGAACAGTTCACATTTTTCAATTTGGGACAAAGGGCACGGAAGTACGCGACTTGGGAGTTTCGGCCGAAAATGGGAAAGTTCACACTCTAACTTTGGGACATTTGGGACAGGAAAGTGCGAAGTACGCGGGAAGGCTGATTCGGCCGAAATTGGAACAACATGCAAAATAAGTGTCGGACACTTGGGACAAAATTTTCTGACGGGCCCGAAAATGGGACAACTTCGGGGATTTCGGCCGATCGGGGGACAGAGTGCATTTTCGTACTTGGGACAGATGGGACAGAAAGTTCCGACAGGCCCAAAAATGGGACAACTTCGGGGATTTTGGCCGATCGGGGAACAGAGTGCACTTTTGTACTTGGGACAGATGGGACAAAAAGTTCCGACAGGCCCGAAAAATGAGACAGCTTCGGGGGACTTCGGCCGATCGGGGAATAGAATGCACTTTTGTACTTGGGACAGATGGGACAAAAAGTTCCGACAGGCCCGAAAATCACGCAAAAAGACCCGAAACACAGATTTCTTCAACTTCACGACTTAGGCACTTCAGGGAGAAACACTTCAACTCAAAATTTTGAAAATTTTACTCTTATCAGAGCGGGAAATTTTGAGTGGACAACAGCTGGCTCCTTCTGGGGATGACTTGGTGTAAATTCATAGAATGAGACAAGGCAAGAACCTAGAGAACTCGGTGAAGTAGACCAGTGCCTTACCCATTGGGCAAAGGAGTCAAAACAAACCAATACAGAGGGCGACACACACAACAGAAGGGAAACACATCAAAAGCAGGAAAAGCAAAAAAAAAAAAAAACACTGTACATAATATACAAAGGGACTCCCTAGTCACCTAGGACTTGAACAACTTCAAATATTGCCCACTATAAGGAAGTGGGAGGGGAGAACCATCCATGTAATCAAGATAGAAAGAGTCCTTACCAGCAAAGTGTCTTATCTTGAAAGGTCCAAGCCACAGAGAATCAAATTTTCCATGGCTGCCACGAGGTTCATGTCTTTTGTCCCATAACAGCACGGTATCACCAACTTGGAATTCTCTGGACCTAGCTTTCTTATCGAACAGAACCTTCACCTTCTGCTGGTGAGCAGTTATTCTGTCAGCAACCTCCAATCTATCCTCGTTCAGTTTGTGTAGGTACATGATTCTTTTGTCCAGAGCATCACTGAAACTAGTGTCTTCAATGGCCTTCATCAGGTGCAAGGCTGGCAGTTCCACTGTCACTGGCAATTGGGCCTCTACTCCATACACTACTTGAAAGGGGGACATTCCAATGGCTCTTTTAGGTGTGATCCTGTCTGCCCAAAGAGCATCATAAAGCTTCTTATGCCAGTTTCGCTGAGACTCATTGACCAACTTCCTTATGATAGTCACCAGATTTTTGTTGGTGGATTCTGCTTGTCCATTCCCCTGGGGATAATAATCTGAAGAATGAGCCAGAGAGATGCCATACCCGTAGCAAAAATCCATGATCTCAGTTGAGGAGAAGTTCAAAGCATTGTCTGTAACAATCTTGTTAGGTACACCATACCTAACCAAGATGTTCTCTTTGATGAAGTTGCATACAACTTCAGAAGTAGTGCTCTTGACTGGAATAGCTTCCACCCATTTGGTGAAGTAGTCAGTGGCAGTTAGCACATGCGTGTGACCAGCACTAGAAGCAGGGTTCAGTGCACCAATGAAGTCTAGACCCCACTGTTGAAATGGTTCCTCAATCACAACTGGCTTGAGAGGCAAAGTGGCCAGTTTGGGTCTTCCTACAAAAGTTTGACAAGCCTTGCATTTATCCACCCATTTGGATGCATCTCTGAACAAAGAAGGCCAGTAATATCCTCCCCAGAGTATCTTGTGAGCTGTGACTGTTGATGAATAGTGCCCTCCACATGCCTGGTCATGGAAAGCTGAGAGCAACTTTCTCTGTTGTTCCTTATCCACACACTTCAGGAATCTTCCCTCTAAGCCACGCTTGAACAAGGCATTTTCCCACAGTACATATTGTGCTGATCTCAATTTAACAGTCCTCTTTTCCTTGGCAGTTAAATGGGAGGGGCATTCCCCATAGGTGAGAAAATGAGCAATGTCAGCATACCATTCATCAACTGAACTCAGAAACAGAACAGTAGGAATGTCAGCTTTCTCCTCCAGCAACTCATGTTTAGCTCCTTCAGCAATGAGCTCACAAAGGCCCCTTCCACGAACCAGCTTGGTTGGCTTGATATCAATGTCATACTCCTGGACCTTAGCCACCCAGTTTCCTCTCTTGGACCCAAATTCTTGCTATGTAAGAATTGACTTGACAGTTGTATCTGGAACCAGCACCATAGAGTGAGAGTTGAGGATATAGAAACGGAACTGCTTGACAGCTTTGACTACTGCAAAAGCATGCTTCTCCATCATGGTGTATTTCAGCTCATGATTCTTCTGGATATAGCTCATGAAGGCAATTGGTAGCTCATGCCCATCAGAGTCTCCTTGGGTTAAGACAGCAGCCAGGGTATTATCTGTAGCATAGCAATAGATGATGAAATCTTTGCTGAAGTCAGGACAGGCCAAAACTGGAGTTTTAGCAATGGCTTTCTTGATACCCTCAAAGGATCCCTTTCCTTCAGAAGACCAACCAAACGCTTGCTTCCCTTTCATCATCTGAGAAATGTTCAGGGTCAACTCTGCAAAATCAGGGATGAACCTTCTTAAAAAATTGATCTTACCGAAGAAGGAATGCACGCCTTTTTTACTGGTCGGGAGAGGAATTTGCTGGATGGCCTGAACTCGTTCAGGATCAATTTTGATGCCGTCCTTTGAGACAATGTGCCCTAATAGCTTTCCTTCTGTAACACAGAAGACAGATTTTTTAGGATTCAAGGAAATCCCATGCTCTCGGCATCTTTGCAGAACTATTTCCAAGTGGTCGAAGTGATCCGTTCTTGTCTTTGAAAACACCGTCAGGTCATCAAGGTATATGACAATACATTTCCCTTTCAAGCTTCCAAAATCCAGATCCATAGCTCTCTGGAAAGTGGCACCAGCATTAATCAGCCCAAAAGGCATTCTCTTGTAGGCAAAGGTACCCCAAGGAGTGGTGAAGGCTGTCTTGTGTTGATCTACAGTATCAACCTCTACCTGATTGTATCCCGAGAATCCATCAAGCATAGATAACATCTCGGATCCTGTTACTGCTTGCAAAATCTGATCCATCATAGGCAGAGGGTAGTTATCTTTCAGAGAATCCTGATTCAGGTTCCTGAAATCAACACAAATGCGAATCTCACCATTCTTCTTTCTAACAGGCACAATGTTTGCAATCCATGTCGAATGGTGAATGGGAAAAATGATTTTAGCCTTCAACAATTTCTGGATCTCCTGAAGGATGGTGTCGGCTATTTTTGGATTATACTGCCTTTGTTTCTGCTTGAAAGGCTTGATTCCTGGTTTGAGAGGGATAGAGTGTTGCATTTCTTTTGGCTTGAAGGCTTTTAGATCTTCATAAGAATATGCCAGAACATCCTTATACTTCCTCAGAAGATCAATTACTCTTCTCCTCTCATCTGATGTGCAACATTTCCCAATATTCACCAGCTTTGGGTCATCAGAACTCCCAATATCAATTTTATCATACTCAGCTGATTGCTGAGGTCCCGTAGAAGCTTTAGATCTCACGTATCTGTCATGTTTATCAAACAACTCCTCCAAACTCACCAAACCTTTGGGAATCTTGTTACCTTTGAGCTTAATGCACCCTTCCTAATCTGTTTCTTCTCCTAGGGTGACAGCTTGGTCAGAGGACACACTCTCACGAGGCAGGTTGTCACTTCCCTCAAAATATAGTTGTTCGAAGTTCCCCTTGAGTTCCAGGAAGGAAAGCAGATGCTGGTCATCGTTGAAAACTTGCCAGTTATTAGTATTGTCAGGAACACTAGGCCGGTGGACCATTTCAATAGTGAACTTATCCTGAGAGAATTCAGGATGGGGAATCAATAATGACCCTGAGACAGCCAGTGAATCAGCCCTGCTGTTCTTTTCTCTGGGTATTGCTTCAATAGAGAAGGCATCAAGGAATTCAATTGAATCCCAAACCTGATTTCGGTAATGCTTCAGCCTCCCATTTTTTACCTGAAAAATGCTTCTGACTTGTTTCACAATCAGCTCTGCATCACCACGAGCCAGAAGATTTTTTACACCTTGTTCTTTGGCTACTTGCAGTCCGAGAAGGAGAGCCTCATACTCTGCTGTATTGTTAGTGCTTTCGAACTGCAACTTGAACGAAAAAGGGTGTAGGCAGCCTTCAGGTGATATTAGCAGAACACCAGCTCCCGAACCAGCCGAGGAACAACTTCCATCAAATTCTAAAATCCAAACACCATTGGGATCTTGAGGTGATACTTTGGAGGGTTGGATTTCGTCAGGGGACAAAATCATGTAATTACCATGGCCCCTGTCCTCATAGAGTATTTGTGCCTTAGGATCATCTGTCTTTTGCACAATATACTCAGACTGCTTCTCAGGTAGTAACTTCTTCATTTGTCCATTGACAGGTATGAGTGCGTGTGACCAATCCATTTGAATCTCTCCACCCACATCTTTACAGAAGTTCCTACTTAGCAACATTCCATAGGAAGGAGGGATGTCTGCTACTAGGATGGTAGCCAAGACTTTCTTTTTAGGTAAAGCAGCAAAAGCCACTTGTGCATCTTTAATCCTTCCAACCAAAGGTACTTCCTTACTTTCCATGGAGTAGCAAGATCCATAAGTACGAGTAAGGGTCAAGCCTAAAGCATGGGCTACTTTAGCAGGCATTACGTTATCTGAGGCTCCGGAATCTATGACACAGTTACTGAGCCTATGGCCAGCTATAAGAAGTGTTACATAAAAAGGCTTGATTTTGTCTCCAGGTGAGGTGACAGCAGCTACCAGACTAGGTTGTGGTGCAGAAGGGGGAGTGGGCAAAAGGCCTTTAGAAATGGTCTTGGAATGGGAATTTACAAATTGGATCATCTTAGCAAAAGCTTTGGGATGGGTTTGGTAGTATTCAGCTTCTGAAATTTGAACCTTAGTCCTTTTAAGATGATCAACAATATCAAAGGATCCAGAGGTGGATGGGCCATCATCATTTGGAATTCTAGGCTTATCAACCTTAGGAGAAAAAGAAGAAGAAGCAACTTTGGGAGCAGGATTGACAGTACTTACCTTTGGTGCAAATGAGGTAGGGATAGGAGATCCTCTTCTGGCAATTACAGGAATAGTTGCTGGTTGCTCCTTAGATTTCTTCGTGGGCTGTGTTACTTTCTCCTTCTGCCTCGTCTATTCTCGAGTCATGACAGCAAATGATTCACTGTTCATATCTGCTACCACTTCATCATAGTTATCTCCATCATCAGTGCCTTCGGTGGTAAAGAAATTAACCCGAGATCCTTCGAGTTCTTCTGTTTCATCATCAAATTCCTCCAGGAACTCCTCACAAGCTTCATCATCCACATCATCATCTGGCTCTTCAACTTCACAGGTTGCATTCACAGGGACTTTGACAGGAGGACCTTCAAGTGCTAGTCTTGTGTGGGGAGCTGGCAAACGGTTTCTGGGTTGAAAATTTCTTCTCGGAACGTCTGCATACGGGGCATGCTGAGCTAGTTGTTTCTTTATAGCGATGAGATCATTTGCAAGTTTCTGGACTAATGGATCAGTATTGGGCCCAGAGGTGGAAGAGGAAGAAGCAGCAGATTTAGATTTGGGGGGATCTCTTTTCAACTTCCCTGACATGATCAGGTCGTCCTCGACACTAACAGCCAGTTCTTGATCCAGAATTAGCGTTCCAAGATTAGCCCTTCTTAGAGCATAACTGACTTTAGGCGTTTGGGCATTCAAAAAGAAACATTTTTGAATTTGATCAACTGGTCGAGTATTTACAGGAATCTTGTTGATCAATCTGTTGAACCGAGCCACAAATTCTCTCATGGGTTCTGATGGATCTTTCTTTATCTGAGAAATCTGGGCAAGCAGGGCATGCACATCTTCTGCCGGCTTGAAACGGCTTTCGAACTGAGTTCTCATTGTATTCCAGTCGGTGATGGCACCAGCCGGAAGGTGATAGAACCAGTCAGCAGCATTATCCTGTAATGTCTCAACGAATAGCCTTACTGAGACGTCTTCATGTTCGACTCCCAAGACTCCACATGAAACTATGAAGGCTGCAATGTGTTCATCAGGGTGTACTTTGCCATCTCCTCTAAACTTGGGGAAGTTCTTTCGGTTACCTCTAGGTAACTCATGCAAAGGCTGTGTAAGGGCCAGGGGCCCGACACGCTAACCCCATGGCAATTGTGCCGCCATTCTTGGAAATACGGCTTGGAGGGGAACTTTAACACCAGCAAGGATCAAAGCTCGTAGATTGGGACTAGCAGGTTCTGAAGGAATACCACCCGTAGGACTTCTAGCTTGAACAGGCGGAGTGCTCGTCGAACGAGTTCTTCTATTTGAAGGAAAAGGAAAACCCTGTTGCTCCAAAAGATGAAACTGAGAATCTTCGATACCAAGGGTCCTTCTCCCTCGAGTGAAACGCGGAGTCGCCAGATCAAAGGATGATCGAAAAATTGCAGTACTGGAATGCGGTTTTCCCCAGCGGAGTTGCCAAAAACTGTTGGTCGTCAAATAGGACTTTTTAGAGAGCAACAGACAGGGGACGAAAAGTCCCTCCTCTTTAATGGGAGAGGTTCCCTTATTCTGAAACGAACTTATTTACAAATGTACAGAACATTGTTTTATGGTTAAACTTGGATATTATGAAAGTGCTTTCCACAAGGATCATCAGTTACGCAAGGACTGAGGAAAGGGAATAAGAAGATGAGCAGAATAGCAACATTCAGAATTATAGATAGCAGAATAATTCTTCGTGTATGCGAAGCTTCAAAAGATTTAAGACAAGATCATTTGTATTAGCTGAATGGGATTAAATTTAAAGATACAAAGTTCCGTAAATAACCTTCTTCAGATTTGTTAATCAAGGACACAAAGTTCTTTCTTGGTTGTACAAGATCACTGTACTTGCAAAACTAAACAGCATGCAATCAGAGAGACTAAACGAGTTAGGAACAAAATGATCTTCACAATATTAAAGGAAAACACAGAGACAACAAGAATCAGATAGACAAAGAATGGAAAGCCCTTTTGTATTGATTTCTTTAAGATCTATTTACACTTTCAGCAAATATCCAAGTTCTTCCTTTCTCCCAAAATGGCGCAGAAAGGCCATTATATAGCTTACAAGTCAGTTACTCTTCGTAACCGTTTCTTTTAACCAAAGAATAGTTAAGGGCCGCCAGTTACAAAACCTTAACTGATTACAACGAATACGAAAAGAAAGGGAAGAAGAGGAAAGAAAGGAGAAGGAGACAGGTGGCCGGCTACTGGGAGGGACCCACTGTCTTCAGAATCCGCTGCCTGAACTTCTTCAATGACTCAGCTATATCTCTGCCACGAGGGACTGACGTGTTGGTTGCAGACTGAGTCCAAAATCCCAGACATCTCTCCATCTCTTTATCAAACTCGACGTGAGTATGATAGTCTTTGTTTGCTTCTTCAATGGCAGACTGAAGAGAACAAATTTCCTTTATCTTGTCCTTAGAGATGGAGTCTTCCTTGAAAATATTATCTTTGACAAAATCTCTGAACTGAGCTTTGATTTCTTGCAAGGACAAGGGAACGCCAAAATTTTCATCCTGAAGATGACAATACATATCTTTGAACGCAGCAGCTGCCAGTGTCTTGAAAGCTTCTCCCTTCTGCCAGCTATTCTTCATTTCTCCCACAGCTTCCTCCAGGACTTTGATTTTCCACTCCACGCTGTAGACCCAAGATTTTGACAGATTGTCCTTAGCATCATCGAAAATCTTGTTCGCCAGTAAGATGTTCTCATCTGTCTGGCCCATGAGGCGAAGGTGGTATGCTTGGTTATATAGCCGTTTGAGGAGCGGAATGGATTTAATGCGTATTGAATACACAACCACCAATTTGAAAAAGCATCATGTTCGGAATGAGCAGGAGAAGCTAAGTGTGAATGACACTAGGTACGCTCGGGACAGGTGAGATGCGAATGCGCGAAACACGCGGCTCGGCCGGTTCGGGCGAAACAGGGAGAGGACGCACAAATGCATTTGGGACAAATGGGACGAAAAAGTGTGAAGTACGCGATTCGGGTGTTTCGGCCGAAATTGGAACGAAGGGCCTGTTTGGACTTGGGACATTCAGGACAAAAAAGTTCTGGAGTACGCGACTTGACCGGCTCGGCCAAAATTTGGGAAAGCTCGCGCTTTTCAAATGGGGCAGTTGGGACAAAATTGTGCGAAGGACGCGGTTCGGGCAAATCGGCCGGAATTGGAACAGTTCGCATTTTTTGATTTGGGAAAAAGGGCACGGAAGTACGTGACTTGGGAGTTTCGGCCGAAAATGGGAAAGTTCACACTCTAACTTTGGGACATTTGGGACAGGAAAGTGCGAAGTACGCGGGAAGGCTGATTCGGCCGAAATTGGAACAACATGCAAAATAAGTGTCGGACACTTGGGACAAAATTTTCCGACGGGCCCGAAAATGGGACAACTTCGGGGATTTCGGCCGATCGGGGGACAGAGTGCATTTTCTTACTTGGGACAGATGGGACAGAAAGTTCTGACAGGCCCGAAAATGGGACAACTTCAGGGATTTCGGCCGATCAGGGAACAGAGTGCACTTTTGTACTTGGGACAGATGGGACAAAAAGTTCCGACAGGCCCGAAAAATGAGACAGCTTCGGGGACTTCGGCCGATCGGGGAACAAAATGCACTTTTGTACTTGGGACAGATGGGACAAAAAGTTCCGACAGGCCCGAAAATCACGCAAAAAGACCCAAAACACAGATTTCTTCAACTTCACGACTTAGGCACTTCAGGGAGAAACACTTCAACTCAAAATTTTGAAAATTTTACTCTTATCAGAGCGGGAAATTTTGAGTGGACAACAAATAATAAGTATCTAGGACACAACGATCAAGTTAAAGACTATGATCCAATCAAAAAAATAGTCACTCCCTACATTTTCGAAGTATAGGTTTGGCATAAAAAGTGACAACACAATATCACCACTTAGGTCAAGTTTAAAATAAACAATACCTAAATACTAAGAAGGTTTTGACATGATCTCCCAATAAGGTATACTAATTTTTTTTTTTAAAAAGAAACAAATTCCAAGTTATGAAAAAGGATTCTACAAATGCGTGTAATGCAACAACACTATTTAGACACGTTAATCAAGATTTGTGGAAAAAGAAAGATTCTAGTATCGAAATGATGTCACCACAATAGGAGTAGAGTAATGAAACTTAAAAAAACTCAAGGAAATATTGGGATCAAAACATAAGTCTAAGTATTTAAAGAAGTTGTTATTTATGCGAGAAGTGTAACAATACAACTTAGAGACTTATATCCAGTTTCACAAAGGAAAAAAGACACAAGTATCAAAATTGTATGGCTATAATGTGAGAAACATAAAAACTCAAATGAATTCAATGATGAGACAACCTAACTATAATGATAATCTTGATGTGGGTATCAAGATAATGGCTACCAAGATACAAAGACATACTAACACACTTTCAATGCTTACTATCATAGTTGCAATAAGGAAGGATGTAAGTGGGTGAGAAAGTGGTGGACACAATATTCAATAACACTACAAATTTATGTTCTCATTTTTTCCAAAATTGGAAACAAGACAACAAATGAGTAGACCAAGTGGTGATGAAAAATACTAGGCGTAACTTTGGCATAGTTTCACCTTGTCTTAAGATGAGTGAAAAAATAGGAAAAATTAATACTTTGAAAGTTTCATAATGAATAACACTAGGCTCCAACTTCAATGGAATCTCCCCTTGTTTGAATAACAATTTTAGGACTCTGAAAAAGTTCTCTTTTTGAGAAATGTGTAAAATGTGATGGATAAAGTCTAGTTAGCTCCAAGCCATAAGCATGCTATTGTTTCACTCTCTAGGTGTCACAAACTATCTTTGTGAGTGTGGTGTACCAAGAAAGTTAAACTGACTAAATCAAGGAGTATCCTATATTTACTTTATCCCCTTCGATATAGTGAGCAATAAATTGTGTTCAGTTGTATCTCACTAGGGTCACCTAAAGATAATTTTGACGCTAATATCCTAAAGGCATACTAGTCATTTGGGTAGCGGAGCACTTCCGCTCCATTTCTCTCAAGGTGTGAACTAATTTAGGGTTCCTTGGGTAATCCTCATAATGATTTTTATGGATTATGCCAAGATAATTCCCTGAGTTTAAAGAGGACAAGCCGTAGCTCTTAATCAAAACCTATAAATACAGTGTGTTGAATAAAGTGATGTGTTTTTTTATCTTTCAGATTAAGAAATGAGTTATATAACACCATTGACAACCTGCAACACACTTGTAGTTAGAGTTAGTTTAGATCTCAAGTCTTTGACAAGCATTTAGGTCCTACATGCAAATGATTTTAGTATTTTCCCATAGAAAGTGAATCAAAGTTGTTTTTGATTCTCAATATCATCTAAGGATGCAAGAATAGAGCATACACAATGATTTGATCCAACTAGATAAATGTAAAGAAAAACTTTAAACCAAATGAACTTTAATAAAAACTTGATAATTTGTTAATTCTCTTAAAACAATTAAAATGATGAAGTTTCCAAATGAAACAACTGTTAAAAAAAGAAGACTAAAGTTGATTTTGATTCTCAAGATCACCAAAGGTGCAAGAGATGAGCATACACAAACTTTAGCCTAACTAGATAGATACGAATTTTTTTAAATCAAAAGACCATAAAAATGCTTTGTAAAAGGTTCATTTCCTTAAGCAAAATGAATAATGAAATCTCCAAGTTAATTCAAATGTTAAAAAGAAAGAGATCAATTTTTTTTTTATTCTCAAGATCACCAAAAGGTGAAAAAGAAGATCATACATAAAATATAGTCTAAATCAAGTAAAGTATGGAAATACAACATTCATCAAAGCATTAGAAATGTTATAAAATGACTAGTTTTATAATAAAAGAAACCATAAATTTTATATTAGTAAAAATCCTAAAGTTATGTTTCTAATGCGTAGTTCGCTTAAATATGTTTCCAACGCAAAAATCCAGAGTTGTTTCGAGTTCAGGAGAAAACGTTATGGCCTCTAAAAGATCAATTATGTACACTAATTGACACTACCACACCTAGTTTGCCACCTACACACCTAGATTAACGCTGACATGCCTAGATTAATGCTTACACACCCATATTAACACTTACATGCCCAAATTAATGCTTACTTTCCTAGATTAATGCTAGCACGAGTCTAATATAGAAACATAGAAATCAATGTCACGCTAGCACCACTAGAGAAATAATAGTGTGGGTGAACTCAATACTAGCATGAGGCACTTGTAGTTCATCAAAAACATGGGATTTCACAAGAAAAAATGTCAAAAAGTTCAAAAATTTGTCAATTTGATCAAATTTGGCAACACCTTACTTCCCTTACTCATGCAAAGAGCAAAAAAACCAAGAAAACTTAACTAATCTAGTTAAGAAACCTTATATTTATCTAAATATGATAAAAATGAGGGTTAGTAACCAAAAATTGAAACTAATTTAAAATTATTTAAAATGAATGCAAAGGAAAATTGAGTAAGTCCCACCAGGTGTGCCAAATGTGAACATGTTAAAGTTTTGCAATAGGTAACTAAAAAGACTAACACCTAGTAGTCTAGAGCTAAGCTCAAATCTATCAATGAACCATCAAGATCATAGCTTACTAAATGCCTATAACAAAATAACATGAAATTGTTCATTTCATTAAAAAATTTCTACTTAGTATATGATTGCATTCTAAAAATAGACCTAAGAAGATCACAAACAATCAAATTAGATGTTTCTACTTCAATATGGTGCAGAGATCTACGTATAATGGAAACAAGTCCATATTTAGATCTCCTCTTACTAACCACACATGAAGAATGGATGCAAAAGGATGATGCAAGCTATTCCATTATCATAGTAAGGCTCTTGATCATATGTTTTATATGAGATACTATTAAAAGTATGCTGCAAGGTGTGAAAGTAGGAGCCTGATCCTTTTTATAGATTTCTATTTAGGAAAAACTTGAATCAAAATGAATGCAAGAAGAAGGATAAAGTAACTCTAAGCTAACTAACCATGATTAGATGATTTAACTTGTGAGTTAATAACTCATGGGATTTGGGGGTGCTTTAATTAATCAATTAGGATTAATTAATAGGCTAGAATAAGATTTTTAGGCTATTTGGAGGTGATTTAGGAGGATTTTGATATGATTGGAAGCATTTGAAAGAGAGATTTAGCCAATAAAAGGGTTTATTGATTAAATGCATTGTTAAAAAGGCTTAATTAACTAATAATAGTTAATTAATTTATTTGAAGGGGATTATAACTAATAAAGTGTCGTTAATTGGCTTCCAGAATGTGATAGGAGCTAGTTAATTTACAAAGTGTCGTTAATTGACTAAAATAGAGGGAAACATTAGTTAATTAGTGGAAATCACTAATTCTAATGGAAATCATGAGATAGAGGATAAAGAGTACCACTTTAGCATTAAAACTGCATAAGTAGATTTTAGTTGTCTATAATGGAATTTAGACTTCAAGGGGTAAGACTGCCTTAGAGCCGTAGACTACAGAAAATGGCATAGCATATATAGGAGTATGAATACTAGTTTAATAAGCCTAGAGAGAAAACCAGATTTGAGGATGCCAATTTCTTCCTGCTTGGTCGATGGGTTTTATGAGAATTTGGTTAAGTGTTTTATGAGAAAATTATGGTTGTCCATTTTCCTGTGGATAATAAGGTGATGAAAAGCTTACTTTGATGTTGAATGTGAAATATAGTTTCTTAACTTCCTTGTTTTTTAAATATTTTCAATCATCAATGACTGGTTTTTGAGAGATGCCGAAGCGACATATGATGTGTTGATAAATGAAGTCGACAATTTTGTTTGCTTTGTTAGAGACTAGGGGAATATTCTCTACCAATTTAGTGAAATATTCAGTAGCTATGATGATAGAATGATGTCATTTTCATGAAAGAGGGTTGATGAGACCAATGAGGTATAGACCCCATTGTGAGAAGGGCCATAAATCTTACGTGGACTATAAGGCCTGACTAGGAATGTGAGTGAGATTGGAGTGTTTTTGAAATTTAACAAATTTCTTGACGTATATGCAAAAATATTGATTGAAAGTAGGCCAGTAATAGCCCATATGTAGGCCATGTTTAACAAAATCCATATCGTTAAAGTTTCCACCATATATGTCATCATGGACTTCTTGAATAGCTTTAGTGGATTCATGGGATTTGATACATCGTAACAAGAGGCCATCAAATCCATGTTTGTATATAACACCACATAAAAGGACACATAGGGTGGTGCATTGAAGAAAACATCACTTAACATTCTTAAATAGGATGGAGGGAATTTTTGATTTTGATAGATAGTTGAATATTTGAGTGTGCAAGAGATCTGTTTGATTATGTTCAATGAGGTTGACAGATGGAAGCTTGTTATTGTGGGATGGTTGATAAATTATATGCATAACAATGAATAGTTTGGAATCATCAGTTGATATGGGAATGAGTGATGCAAGAGAAGCCATGGTGTTTGTGAATTTATTAAAAGATCGTGGAAGTATTTAGATGGTGTAACGATCAAAGGCATCTAAGAGGAATTGGATAATGGTTTTATATTTTTGTAGAATCTAGTTTTTTACATTGATAAATTCACGTGATTTGGTTGATAGTGAGTTTTAAGTCTTCGTAGATTTTCATGATTTGAAAAATGAGCATGATTATAGTTTTGAGACCCATTCACCCATGATAAATGTTTTGTATTCATCTATGGTGTTACTAAATTTGAATTTTAACTTAAAATATAGAGGGATAGGAGTCCCCCATTGAGGTATGATAACGATACTGGAACCTCCCCATTCCGACAATTAGATCCATCAAATAAAATTGTAATTTTGATCAATAGGGTTGATATATTTGTCAAGAAATTATTTGTGAGGTAATTGATTGTTAAAGAGAGGGGCTTTGATAAGCTGATCGACGATAGCTTGTCATTTAATATATTTTTGTGAGATTGAATTCAAGGTCAAACTCAGTCATGATCATGACAAACTAAGTGATACAGTCACTTTGATATGGTTTAGAATGCATAGTTTTAAGAGGATTGAATATGGTAACAACGTAAGTTTTTATGGTTAAGTAAATAATGACAAAATTTGGAAGTTGTGAAGTATAATTCACAACACAAATTTTCTTCTTTGATATAATGGGTCTCATAGTCATGAATAGTTTGTCTTATATAATAGACAACCTATTCATGACCTTACTTGTATTTATGATAATGCATAATACCCAAGGCATGCTTAGTAGTAGATATGGAGAGGTAAAACAGATCATCCTTGCATGGAGGTGTATGCACAGGTGGTGATAAAAGGTAATATTTGAGGTATTCAAAGGTATTTCGACAATTTCGATCCCATTTGAAGTGGACATCCTTTTGAAGGAGATGATGGAAAGGATGACAATGATCTGAAAAATGTGAGATGAAAGGTCAAATTGATTGGAGTCTACCTTGAAGGATGTGAAAATGTTTGAGGTTTAATAGAGGAGGCATATCAATGATCAATTTGATCTTGGTGGGGTGTAATTCAATTCCTATGATAGAATGATGAACCCTAAGATATTGTCGGTGAGAACATCAAATACAAAATTTGCAGGGTCAAGGTGAAGCAAATACTGAATGAGTTAGGAAAATATTGTGTCTAGGACAAAAAGATGATCCCTACGTTGCTTAGATTCTCCTAAGAGGTCATCAATATAGTCTTCTACGGTTTTATGGATAAGGTCATGTAAAATGTATGTAATTGTGTGTTGATAGGTGGCCCCTGTGTTTTTAATTCTAAAGGGAATGACATGATAACACAATTTCCCATCAGGAGTAATGAAGCATGTCTTGTGTTGATCGTCTGTGGCGATAAGGATTTGATTGTATCTAGAGAATCCATCCATAAGGTAAATCCTTTCATGGCCAGTAGTGAGGTCAATGAGTTGATCTATGTTTGGAAGAGGAAATTAATCTTTGGGACAAGAGAGATTGAGGTTTGAGAAGTTTTTGCAAATACATAACTTTCCAGAGGCCTTGGTCATGGGTACAATAATAGAGACCCATTATAGGTAATCAATGGGAAATATGAAATTGACAGAAATGATATGTTGTAACTCTTCTTTGATAAGAAGGGCCATGTAAGGATGCATCCTACGTATATTTTGTTTGACAAGATTAACATTGGGATAGGTGATGATATTGTAAATAATAATGTTAGGGTCAATAACCGACATGTCACTATATAACCATGTGAAATATTGACTATGTTTAGATAGGAAGGCAATGAAGTCTTATAATTCTTACAAATCTAAGGATTGATAAAATTTGAATATGTGAGGATTATGTGGAGTCCCTATGTTAATGTCGATAGTGAATTCATTGAGAAGTGTGGGTATGTTAGGTGACAGAGTATTTTTAAGGTAATGGTCATTTTCCCCCATATAGGAGAGAATAGATTGATTATCGTGGCATTAAAGGATGTCAATGGTAGAGGAGTCCTCTATCATTTCAAGTAATATGAGTGAGAGAGTCTTAGTACCGTTGTTAGTTTGATAAGTAAGCATTCCTAAGGTAACTGCATTTATTAAAAAAAATTATATGGGATGGAAACAACATCATCTACTTCCATGGGGTTATTGTGCAAGGGTGAAAAAATGGTTTTGGTTCTGTTAAGGATCTAGATATAGTTTTTGTGGTGGTTTTTGAGGCCAGTTTCTCAATACCTAACCCATGTTTTTTATGAGGATTGCAAGAATGATCAAGGATCAAGTTATGTATATCCTACTCATACCGTCTGATGCAAAATCCTTTCTAGGGATAATGATGAAGATACATTTGTGAAAATGCATGGTTGTATAAGAAGGAGAAATGTGATAAGAATAGTCTTCTGTGGCATTGATTATTAGGACGTAGGGAAGGACAATTGATCCCTATGTAGAAGAGATTAGTTTTAAGATGTGGTGGAATAA
This sequence comes from Taxus chinensis, assembly GCA_019776745.2. NCBI lineage: Eukaryota > Viridiplantae > Streptophyta > Pinopsida > Cupressales > Taxaceae > Taxus > Taxus chinensis. The sequence goes on along the minus strand of CM034151.1, from coordinate 593,003,957 downwards.
AATGAGATAATGTCTTCGACGTTAGGCTCATACATGGGTTATTTATCGGGTCTTCTGTATGTCTTTAGTGTGGGAAGTGAATTAATGGTGAGGAGGCGATATTTCCGTAGTGAAATACGTTACATGAGATCATCGAAGGAGGTGTCATCTTATAATATTTTATACAACAACATAAGAAATGGTAGAGGATTCATTAGAATATAATGAGTTTGTTTTAGGGACAAATTTTTTTTTGGGTTGATATGACATATGAAATTATATAAAGGGGTGCGGGTTAGCTAGGACAATGAAGGTTTTACCTTCATGTTCATATTTGATACATCGATGGAGGGTGGATGGGATACAATGCATAACATGTATCCATGGTCATCCTAATAACATGTTATATTGAAACTACCCTTATACCAAATAGAATAGTTCATGGAGGGTTTTGAAAATGAATTTGATGGGTAAGACAACCATCCCTAACATGTAGATAATGATGTCATTGAAGGCTCATAGTACTATAGGAGATTGGGTGACGATAGATTTGGGTAGTTGGAGTTGATCAAAGGCATGTGATGACATGATATTGATGTTGGCACCATTTTCAAAAATGAATCTATTAACAATAGTATCATCAATTTAGGAAGTGATAAATAATGGAATTTCATAGTCTTCAAGTTTCAAGGATGGGATTTTAGAGTTGTCAAAAGAGATAGAAGTAGACATTTTAAGGGTACCGACCAGATTTGTGAATAGATGTGGATCATTTGAGGGTAACGCTATTGATTATAGTTATTCAATCATGTATTGTTGATGTTGAGGTGATTTTTGCATAAGCTCATACATGGTCATATTTATTGGAGCTTGATGAAGTTGTTTTATGATGGTGTTTTGTACAAAAGTGGTGGATTGGGTATGTGTCGTGAAAAGGATAAATAACTTAGCCTTATAAAGACGTGTTGGACATGGTGATTTAGAAGCAAGAGAGAAGGAGACCTTGGAATTTATTTGATATGAAGTCTTAGGTCCTTATGCACGATCTCTGGTAGTTATATGCACTACTTTATTAACAAGGCTTAAAATGGCATCATGAAGGGCTTCATAGTCATCTTCGGAATGTATTGGTGTTTGATGATAACAAAAAAATGCTTCAAATTTATACAAAGAGTGTTTCCCACCCCCCGGATATTTAGATGGATTAAGAAGAGGTAGGGGTTATGATAGATTGTTTGATGATTCTTTTAAGGATTATTGCATAGTATCCTACCAAGATTGAGGTTGAAGGGGTTGGTTTTTCATTAAATGATCTAAAATTTGATGTCAAAGGGATCATTTTCTATGTGATGTGTTTAGACATTGACTAAGGGAAGATCTTAGATTCTGTAATAATGACTAAAAATTGGGACAAGGGGTGTGGCTACAAAATCAAGGGAAAGAAATTTTGGATCATTTACTTGATATTTTGTATGGTTTCGTGGTGTGATTATATATGGAAGGATTGGAGATTGTGTAGCGGAGTGTTTTAGTTTTCAGACACAGTGTTGGGTGACGTGATTTTTGTAAAGATTTTTTCATGATTTCTATAATAAGTCCGTTTTTATAAAGGTTTTGAAGAAGCCATAAGTCAATTTTTAGTGGATGTAATGGATGTGGGTAGATTCGTGATCTTACTAGGGGAAATACTAGGGAGGTTACATAGATTTAATGGGTCTTTCTGGGGTAGAAACACTAGATATTAATGTTGTGGATAATTCAGATGAAATCACTAATTCTAATGGAAATCATGAGATAGAGGATAAAGAGTACCACTTTAGCATTAAAACTACATAAGCAGATTTTAGGTGTCTACAATAGAATTTAGACTTCAAGGGGTAAGACTACCTCAGAGCCGTAGACTAAAGAAAATGGCGTAGCATATGTAGGAGTATGAATACTAGTTTAATAAGCCTAGAGAGAAAATCAGATTTGAGGATGCCAATTTCTTCCTGCTTGGTTGATGGGTTTTATGAGAATTTGGTTAAGTGTTTTATGAGAAAATTGTGGTTGTCCATTTTCCTGTGGATAATAAGGTGATGAAAATCTTACTTTGATGTTGAATGTGAAATATAGTTTCTTAACTTCCTTATTTTTGAAATATTTTCAATCATCAATGATTGGTTTTTAAGAGATGCCGAAGCGACATAAGATGTGTTGATAAATGAAGTCGACAATTTTGTTTTTTTTGTTAGAGACTAGGGGAATATTCTCTACCAATTTAGTGAAATATTCATTAGCTATGATGATAGAATGATGTCATTTTCATGAAAGAGGGTTGATGAGACCAATGAGGTATAGACCCCATTGTGAGAAGGGCCATAAATCTTACGTGGGCTATAAGGCCTGACTAGGAATGTGAGTGAGATTGGAGTGTTTTTGAAATTTAACAAATTTCTTGACGTACATGTACAAATATTGATTGAAATTAGGCCAGTAATAGCCCATATGTAAGCCATGTTTAACAAAATCCATATCGTTAAAGTTTCCACCATATATGTCATCATGGACTTCTTGAATAGCTTTAGTGGATTCATGGGATTTGAGACATCGTAACAAGAGGCCATGAAATCCATGTTTGTATATAACACCACATAAAATGACACATAGGGTGGTGCATTGAAGAAAACATCGCTTAACATTCTTAAATAGGATGGAGGGAATTTTGAATTTTGATAGATAGTTGAATATTTAAGGTTTAATAGAAGAGGCATATCAATGATCAATTTGATCTTGGTGGGGTGTAATTCAATTCCTATGATAGAAATGATGAACCCTAGGATATTGTCGGTGAGAACATCAAATACAAACTTTGCAGGGTCAAGGTGAAGCAAATACTGAATGAGTCAGGAAAATATTGTGTCTAGGACAAAAAGATGATCCCTACTTGCTTAGATTCTCCTAAGAGGTCATCAATATAGTCTTCTACGGTTTTATGGATAAGGTCATGTAAAATGTATGTAATTGTGTGTTGATAGGTGGCCCCAGTGTTTTTAAGTCTGAAGGGAATGACATGATAACACAATTTCCCATAAGGAGTAATGAAGCATGTCTTGTGTTGATCGTCTGTGGCGATAAGGATTTGATTGTATCTAGAGAATGCATCCATAAGGTAAATCCTTTCATGGCCAGTAGTGAGGTCAATGAGTTGATCTATGTTTGGAAGAGGAAATTCATCTTTGGGACAAGAGAGATTGAGGTTTGAGAAGTTTTTGCAAATACATAACTTTCCAGAGGCCTTGGTCATGGGTACAATAGTAGAGACCCATTATAGGTAATCAATGGGAAATATGAAATTGGCAAAAAGGATATGTTGTAACTCTTCTTTGATAAGAAGGGCCATGTAAGGATGCATCCTACGTATATTTTGTTTGACAAGATTAACATTGGGATAGGTGATGATATTGTAAATAATAATGTTAGTGTCAATAACCAACATGTCACTATATAACCATGTGAAATATTGACTATGTTTAGATAGGAAGGCAATGAAGTCTTATAATTCTTGCAAATGTAAGGATTGATAAAATTTGACTATGTGAGGATTATGTGGAGTCCCTATGTTAATGTCGATAGTGAACTCATTGAGAAGTGTGGATATTTTAGGTGACAGAGTATTTTTAAGGTAATGGTCATTTTCCCCCATATAGGAGAGAATAGATTGATTATCGTGGCATTAAAGGATGTCAATGGTAGAGGAGTCCTCCTCTATCATTTCAAGTAATATGAGTGAGAGAGTCTTAGTACCATTGTTAGTTTGATAAGTAAGCATTCCTAAGGTAACTATATTTATTAAAAAAAATTATATGGGATGGAAACAACGTCATCTACTTCCATGGGTTTATTGTGCAAGGGTGAAAAAATGGTTTTGGTTCTGTTAAGGATCTAGATATAGTTTTTGCAGTGGTGTTTAAGGCCAGTTTCTCAATACCTAACCCATGTTTTTTTATGAGGATTGTAAGAATGATCAAGGATCAAGTTATGAATATCCTATTCATATCGTCTAATGCAAAATCCTTTCTAGGGATAATGATGAAGATACATTTGTGAAAATGCTTGGCTATATAAGAAGGGGAAATGTGATAAGAATGGTCTTCTGTGGCATTGATTATTAGGATGTAGGGAATGAAAATTGATCCCTATGTAGAAGAGATTAGTTTTAAGATGTGGTGGAATAAATGAGATAATTTCTTCGACGTTAGGCTCATACATGGGTTATTTATCGGGTCTTTTGTATGTCTTTAGTGTGGGAAGTGAATTAATGGTGAGGAGGCGATATTGCCGTAGTGAAAGACGTTACATGAGATCATCGAAGGAGGTGTCATCTTATAATATTTTATATGACAACATAATAAATGGTAGAGGATTCATTAGAATATAATGATTTTTTTTTAGGGACACAAACTTTTTTAGGTTGATATGGCATATGAAATTATATAAAGGGGTTCGGGTTAGCTAGGACAATGAAGGTTTTACCTTCATGTTCATGTTTGATACATCGATGGAGGGTGGATGGGATGCAATGCATAACATGTATCCATGGTCATCCTAATAACATGTTATATTGAAACTACCCTTATACCAAATAGGATAGTTCATGGAGGGTTTTGAAAATTAATTTGATGGCTAAGACATCCATCCCTAACGTGTAGATAATGATGTCATTGAAGGCTCATAGTACTATAGGAGATTGGGTGACAATAGATTTCGGTAGTTGGAGTTGATCAAAGGCATGTGATGACATGATATTGATGTTGGCACCATTTTCAATAATGAATCTATTAACAATAGTATCATCAATTTAGGAAGTGATAAATAATGGAATTTCATAGTCTTCAAGTTTCAAGGATGGGATTTTAGAGTTGTCAAAAGAGATAGAAGTAGACATTTGAAGGGTACCGACCAGATTTGTGAATAAATGTGGATCATCTGAGGGTAATGATATTGATTATAGTTATTCAATCATGTATTGCTGATGTTGAGGTGATTTTTGCATAAGCTCATACATGGACATATTCATTGGAGCTTGATGAAGTTGTTTTATGATGGTTTTTTGTACAAAAGTGGTGGATTGGGTATGTGTCGTGAAAAGGATAAATAACTTAGCCTTATAAGGACGTGTTGGATAGGGTGATTTAGAAGCAAGAGAGAAGGAGACCTTGGAATTTCTTTGATATGAAGTCTTAGGCCCTTATGCACGATCTCTGGTAGTTATATGCACTACTTTATTAACAAGGCTTAAAATGGCATCATGAAGGGCTTCACAGTCATCTTTGGAATGTATTGGTGTTTGATGATAACAAAAAAATGCTTCAAATTTATACAAAGAGTGTTTCCACCCCAGATATTTAGATGGATTAAGAAGAGGTAGGGTTATGATAGATTGTTTGATGATTCTTTTAAGGATTATTGCATAGTATCCTACCAAGATTGAGGTTGAAGGGATTGGTTTTTCATTAAATGATCTAAAATTTGATGTCAAAGGGATCATTTTCTATGTGATGTGTTTAGACATTGACGAAGGGAAGATCTTAGATTCTGTAATAATGACTAAAAATTGGGACAAGGGGTGTGGCTACAAAATAAAGGGAAAGAAATTTGGATCATTTACTTAATATTTTGTATGGTTTCGTGGTGTGATTGTATATGGAAGGATTGGATATTGTGTAGCGGAGTGTTTTAGTTTTCATACATAATGTTGGGTGACGTGATTTTTGTAAGATTTTTTCATGTTTTCTATAATAAGTCTGATTTATAAAGGTTTTTAAGAAGCCATAAGTCAATTTTTAGTGGATGTAATGAATGTGGGTAGATTCATGATCTTACTAGGGGAAATACTAGCGAGGTTACGTGATTTAGTGGGTGTTTCTAGGGTAGAAACACTAGATATTAATGTTGTGGATAATTCAAATGAATTTCCTGCAATAGAAATTATAGGTGTTGATGATAGAGATGAAGCTCTTACAGACTATTGATGTTTGATAGTATTAATAGTGTGATGTGAGTGGATTACATTAGAATGTGGTTAACTAGTGGATGGAGCATGGTCTGGGAAGGGTTTTTTGAAGAAGTATAAGTTCTAATTTGGAGGTGTATTTTGATTATCCAATTGTAACTCACCTTTGTCGATAAGGTCCTGAAGGATGTTTCTAATGAGAAAAACCTTTAGATTTTGTGACCCTTGACCCTATGATATTTACAATAATCATTCTCTCAATACCAAGAGGGACTTGAGAAGTTGAGACATACGTGTCGATAAGGATGGATAAGGAAAAGGGTGACCAAAAATGCAACTAATATTTTATCAAAAAACATGCTACAAGATTCACCAATATTTGTATAATCATGTTGAGGGCAGGTGCATTCAGGATTCGAACGTTCTTTAGATGTGGATTTTACGATAACCACATTTTCTAAAGTTTTGTATTTTTCATGACTGGAGGATGGCTTGGATTGTTGAACCCTAGTGTATTGGTGTTGTAATTGAAGTCAGGTGGCATTAATGGAAAAGGTGTGAGTGGTGAAGTGAGGCTCAGTAAGGGGCATGCAGGTTGATTAGTAGTGTCATAGAAATGGTTGTTAGAGTTTATAGATTGGTCACATAACAATGGTGCTTGGATTTCATAGATTGGTTTCTTGGTTTATCCAGGGTGACATTAGGGTGCTAAAAGATTGATTAATGAGGTAATAGTTCACTGGAGGTATGGATAATGTTGGTGTACTAGGATTGGGCATTTTACAGGTCATAAATGATGTCTCTAACATGTGCAAGAGATTTTAAAGTGACCATCAGGTCAAGTGTTGCGAAGTCACAGTTGTAATTGGTTCATTTAAGCCAAATTATAGAGCCTAATGAGGTGTATGGGCACATATAATGTCATGGAAAGACTAGGTAATCATGGGAAGAGCCTAGTAACATTTTCCATGACATGTAAGATCATCTAAAAGGTTGAATTTTGCTTTTGGAAGCAAAATTCAAGCTCTCACCAAAAATGCCTTTGAGGACTAGTAGTGAAGTCATGGAAACTGAGATTGGTATGAAGAAAAAAATATTATTTATGATAAAATCATCTATTGAACATGTAAAGGGATGTGTTTTAGTTCTTCATTTCAAGTTTCATCAATTTTTGAAGAATTTTGTGGAAGTTATTCAAGTTTTACTAAAAATGGTTTCTTAAGGAATGCAAACTGAGTACCCTTTCTTCTTAGAATCCAAAAAAATTTGTAGATCCTCCTTTGAATAAATCATAGAAATAATGTTTTAAGATCACTCCAAGGATGATATTTTTCAAAAAAATTGAGGAAAATTAGATAAGAAACAAAGAAGTTCTCTTCATTTTTCTAACCCTATTTTTCTTTCTCATAATCACCTTCTTGAATCGATAGGAAGGAAATGATATGGTTTTCAATAAATCACTTAGATGAGTTATTTCAACTTCTCAAGTGTGAAATAGGTGTTATGTAGGTTGATATGATGCCTTAAGTTCCACTCAAGCATGGTAGGTTCATTACAAGTCCAATTAAGTCGATGTAAGCTTTCTTAGTCATGGTGTTAGGTATAGTGATCATGGTTTTGTATAAGCTCAATGCCAAGATATAATACAATAAATAATTCATCCTAAAAATAAAGGATGATTTAATGAAGCATGTAATATGTTCTTGTGATAAATTTTGAGGCTTAAAGTTCAAGGTCTCTAAACTGTCTTGTATAGTTTTTGCCGAGCATACTGCAATATGGGTTGGTCTTGCAAGTCTCTTCTTCAATCTTTGCATTATTCAATGATAGAGATAATGTGTGCACTATTTTCAATGTATCTTCTCCAATGATGGATCATAAGTATAGTAATGGGTGTAATGAATATATAAATTTGGAATGTACTGTGTTTTTTAAAGGAAACAATGGTTTTAGGACTAAAATGATTTTCCCTCATGCTAAGTCTGTGAAATTTGATGATTGAAATCCATATTACTAGGTTCATCAAAATTTAATCTACCCAAATAAATTCTCTAAGTTTCAATCACAAGGTTTCTCTTGAAAACTTGTTCATTTTGGAACATTATGACCTAGTTCATTGTAACAATACAAGGACTGAGTCTGTAGCAATATTTTTCATGAGATTCTCACACAATCTCATGAACATAATTCCTTGTACTTGAAACAAAAACATCCATTGAATTGGTTCTATATCTCTTATAATTAATAAATGAGATCTAAGAAGTTAGAAAACTATCAAACAGAGAATAAGGGTTATTTTTTAAAATCCTAACAATTTAAAATTCTAAAGGACGAGCCATCACATGCTTGTTCAATTGACACCAAACAATATATGGAGGTGTGAAGCTATAAAATTACCATATAATCTCTCAAATATATTCTTACTCTCACACTTGAGTAAGATCGCATGTGATTCATCCATATCTTCTAGTGTTGCAGGTTTATATGAACCAAAACTATGTGTACCCAATTAATATACATATTTTCTTGAAAAGATTTGTGCTAACGTGAGATCTTGAAGGTTTTGATTACTTCAAAGAGTGTCTCTAAGATGTGTAAACAAATTATTACTTTCACCCTATACATGGATTAACCAATCATTGACTACAGATGAAGAACTTCAAGACTGCGAAATCTCCATCTTAAAATAAGAGCTTGAATGATCTATTTTTTTTACCGTAATCAGTTCTCAAAACACATGTGATTGGTTTGGGAATCATGGATATATCATGAGAATTTTTACTTGACCTTTTATGAGTAGATAATCTCAAGATTCAGTACTGTGTAGAGATATCTGTTGTAAGTTGGGAGTTCTCTATTTGTTAGTAAGACTGCATGGACTAGCTTGTGCTCTAATCATGTTTCAAAGATCTTGAATTTTTGAGATATACCCTACATGTATCATGAATAATTGGTAAAAAGTTAAAATGTGATTTTTTCTCTAAGTATCAAGGTTGTAATATTTATTTCTTACCCTCAATGAACTTTCTTCAGGTCAAAATGGAAGAGTGAAGCTAAATGGCAAAGAGTTTAAGTTAAATGGATATTACAAAGGATGTTAGGAACATTTTCAACGTCTTCATCTATTTGTAACTCCCTCTACAAATTTATGATTCTATGAGTGTAAATTATAATCACGCTGCAACTCATGACATCCTATATATTAGTTATAAAATGTTAGTGTATAAAGGTCAAAGATATTCCTTTAGCTGTAAGAGGTATTTAGAGGTTACCATTAGTCATTCGTTGAGGTTAGGGGCATATTACCAGGCCTGAAAATTCATTACTAACAAATTAAATTGAATAAATGGTATAATAACCCCTTATGATAGTTTATGAAGAGCTCTTCATCTCCCTTACATGTGGATTAGGAGTGTGATATGAAAATATCTCATATATGAAGTTTAAAATTCATGTCAAGACAAGTAGTCATCTACAAAACTAAGTCTTATTCTTGAAGAAAGTGTAGAGTCTTGGAAGAGTTGGGTTGATGAAGGTGATGATCAATATGCCAATGTATAATTTGATGAGGGTAAATAATATGGGGATAAAGGATAACTTTATGTGATTGCAAAATAAATGAAGCTTCGAAGATCTAATTAATGCATTCAGAAGACACATGAATATAGTACTGAAATAGGTTAATTTTGAGAGAAGTGATTTAAGAGTTGAAGTTTGAGAGTTCTTGTAGATGTATTTTGAAGAAAGATGAACACATTGAATATATATATATATATATATATATATATATATATATATATATATATATATATATATATATATATATATATGTAGTTGCAGTCATCATTATAAGATGTAATTAATGGAGTGAGTCGTAGGAATGTGATAACATCATCTTCATGGAGTAAAATCATAATTGAGGGTGAAAAATTACACTTGAAGACCTGATATCAGACTTATGAGATCATATATAGATAAGAGATTGAAAATATAGTTGATTAAGACATGGTGATCTACTAATAGGAACATATGAATGAAGACGTGATTCCTATGAAAAGGAATTGAGTATGATAATAGCCTTGTAAATCAGGGTGTATACAACAGAGCAAGAGGGTGGAATTTGACAAGAAATTGTTCTTGAAATCAACCTTTTATGATAGAGGTTTGTAACAAAAAAAATAAAGTAGAAAGTGAGATTGAGAAGAGAAGAAGAGTGAGATAATCTAGTTGTCACTATAATTTGTATGAGACAACAGTTTTAGTGTGACAAAAATCTAAAAAAAACTCTAAGTTGTAGCTTAGTAGGAGGGATTAGTATGCTTCCTTGTGACTTGTGAATCTTGTAGAAGAAACAAGGTAGAAGCTTGGTTGATATTTGGGAGATGATGTCTTCCATAGCAAGTTGAAGTCTTGTCAAAGATTAAGAAGGATCTTGGTTAAATTTTGAAGTTACAGCTCCATGTTGAGTAGAAACTCCATTATGAAAGCTAATGTAACATTTAGAGGACATTCTTTTCCTAGAGTTATTTCTTTGATTTCAATGGTTTTTTCTCCCATTTTGGTTTTCCCACATTACATCTATATCTCTCTGTGCTTTATCTCATGTTCACTATTCTCGTGGATGTTGATTTGGTTTTCTTTATCATAACTAATTAAGTGAAGTGAATTGATGAGTTAAAAATTGAACAAGACACTGATTCACCCCCCCTATCAGTGTCATAAATTTCCAATAATTGGTATTAGAGTGTTTCCCTCTTAAATCAATTCTAACATCATGGAGGTGATCCTGAAGGCACAAACATGGGTACATTAGCAAAACCAATCCCAAAGAAGAAGTATGAGATTAATCAAAATATGATTAATGGATTGAAGAAGTAAATCAGGAACATGGAAGAAGACCATGACCAAACACTTAAGGAAATGGAATCAATTATTGAGAATGTGTCAAAATATTTGAAAAACAAGAAGGATGCCTACCTGAAACATGAATAAGAGTTGAGAATCTTGAAGGTTGAAATACAAGAGGTAAATGGATAGGTTGAAAATGTATAAACAACTTGAAAGGAGTTCTAGAATATATTGATGGAAATCTTAGAAAATCAAAGAGACACAAAGTGATAAAATAGGTATAGGATTTAGAGGAGAAACCTATGGAAAATAAAGAGGATGATAAGGATGGTTCTAAGAATGCAAACAAATATTACGCTGATCAAAGAGATAATCATAGGAAGGCCTAAGTTAGTTAGGCAACCAATACATCTAGGTATGAAAGGAATTTCAATGGATATTGTTTTTCCTATCATAGTTATGGACATGGGGCTAAGGAATGCAAAAAATGAATCATATATGAGCACCCATATAGAGACAAGAGAAGTGATAAGGAAAATAACATAGTTTACTTCAATTGTCAAGAAAAAGGGCATATTGTCAGGTACTGTTTAGAGGAACCTTCAAGTCAGTTTTGCAAAAAAGGATACACTAGAGGCATGAAGATGGTAGTATACTACAACTGTAACAATTTTAGAAATATGCTAAGAGATGTTATGATATCAAAGTGCTGCAAATCATAGTGGGATTGACAATTCACATCAAGTCAAGAGGAAAGAGTAATGTCATATGCTATAATTGTCACAATTTTAGGTATTTTCAAAGAACGACTATCACGATGAACAATATTAGTACAAAAACATGAATCATAATTTAAGAAGGAAAGTTAAGAAGGTTTCAAACATGAATATCAATCCTAGAAATGAGACAAATTCATCCATGTCTAAAGACGTCTCCTAAAAATAAAGAATTAAAATGGATATACAAAGTCAAGAAATCAAACCCAAGAGTTGAGGAAGAAAATAAGGATAAAAAAATAATATGGGTAGATGTTAAAGAGACACAAAAATCAATGAAAATCATAGGAGAGTATTTTATAAACAAGAAATTAGAATGTGATGAAAAATACAAGAAGAAGGAAGAAAATTATAGTGCAAGGGATGAATAACTTCTTTATCAAGAGGTGTTAGAGTAGGTGTATGAGATGCAACATGTATGTTTATCAAGAACTCCATTAGAAAGTGAAGACTTGGGTGATGAGGTTGTCATAACAAGGATTTCATCTAAGAAGAATAACAAGATCATAAGAACTAGAAGGAAAGAATCGAGTCATCATGTTGTTTTGACAACTTTCTCCTATTTTGAGGTGAATCTCACAAGATGGTATGCATTCTATAGGCTTCTAGAAGGGTATATACTAGCTGAAAGAAGCATGGTATGCTCTTCATTAATCTACCAATATGAAAATCAAATCATTCTCCATGCTGAAGTTTAGTTGATAGGTCCAAAGTATGTACTTGAAAGGAAGTTATCCATTAGTGGTTGTTGATTGGAGTCTTCATCATTTTACAAAGGTATGGCTAGTTTAAGGAATGTTTGTTTCTAGTCCCATTGAAGTTATTAAATGTCTCCTCTGAAGTTTTCATACAAAGGAAGTTGGTTAATAAATCTAAAATCTTGTCTTATATTTCTCTAGATTGTTAGGATGGAGTCATGTCTCAATCATTTTTCTAGTTTGTTTCTTGACAAAAAATAGGTCTTCAAGAGAGTGTAAGACAAATTGATTCATTTTTCTAGGTTGTCATCCTTCTAGACTACTAATGAAAATGTCTAACATTTGATCTAATACATGTAGTAGGTTAGTTTGAGTCCTAAAAAATATCCTTGTTGAAGGAAGTCAGAGATAGGTGTGATCATGATATTATTAGGCTAGTATTCTCAAGCCTTGTGTAATGAAGGTATGTCTTATTTACTAAAGCTCTAATTTCAAGTCTATGTTATTTCATGAAACTTAAGTGTGGTCAAAATTGTACTGAAGATCCTATAAATGTTGTGTAAAGATTTTGATTTGAGTTGCCTGAGTGTTCTGAGTTGGAATTTTCATCATGAGGAGATTTAAGTATGGAAACTAACTGATCTTGCTTACATGTAGTGTCTTGAAGTCCGATCTAGTTATATATCATCAAATTCTGAGTTATAATTATGATCAAGAGGGTTTATCATGTTGAAATTTCGAAAATGGTCTTGTCTCTGTCAAAGAGTCATGTGAATGGTCTAGTCAAGTGATTGTGGTGGTGTTAATGATATTTAAGGTGAAGATGATACTATCATAATCCAAGTAGGTAAAAAGGTTTGAATGAGCATCAAGTGAACCATAATCAAGGTTAAGCATTTCTTCAGTCTAATTCTTGTATAATATAAGAATGTATACAGATAGAATTGTTTCAAATTTCATTGAATAACTCTGAGAATTTGTACCTGTGTATTGTTTTGGTTCTATAAAAGGATATCTTAGTTGTTTTCTCTGAATCAAAGGTAGAAATTATGAGAGCATGATTACAATGTTAAGAGCTTTAGATTCCTATTGTTATGGAGGAAAATTCATGCAACAGATGATATAAAAATATATTGTGATGCCTCACATTGCAATAATTACATATTTCCCAATTGAAGAAGTGGAATGATTGAAAATAAAGGTTTTTACTGTCAAAGAGGAGGTAGAGGTACACATGTACAATCATAGAGTATGCAGAGTTACACAAGTACAATCAATATTATTGGTATACCTAGTGTTTCATGATGATTCAAAGACAATAATTAACTTGAATACTCACAATCTTGCAAATATGAGGATGAAGGATGGAAAAGACAAAAAATGGTGCTTTCGTGTACTTTTGAGTATGTTGCAAGTTGTAGGAAAGCTAAAACTATGCCCTATAATTTCAAATGGAGTTTTGGATCAATGGAAATGGCTGAGACTATGGGTTAGTGAATTAGAGGTGGCCTATGAGCCTAGAAAATTCTAGTAATGTACAAGGTAATGAAGAAAAGGTGTTATACTTCAAAGAAAAATCATAGTAGTTGGTTCCTTTAGTAAATGAACAAGGAATGGAAATTGAAAACACTGAAAAAGTCCTTTAGGACTAATTAAATAGGACCGATCAATTATTCTATCTTGAATAAAAGGAAAGTGATTTATTTCTTGTATTTTTAGATAAAGGAGGATGTAATGATCCCAATAGGAGTAGCATGAGCTTAATTCATGAAGTGTAGAGGATTCTTTGGATGAGAAAAGTTGAGATAAAAAGAACTGAAAAGAAAATTAAGGGATAATTCAAGACATAAATCAATCAAGCACTTAAATGTGAAGAAATGAAGACATTTTCACAGGGGAAGCCAGTTCATCATTTTAAGGAAAAATTTGTGAAGATCAAAGAAGAGCACGGGAAAATAAGTGAATTGTTTGAGGTTGATTAGTGAGTAAATCTATGCATCTTCTCAAGTGATTTTTGTCAAGGATGCAACATCCTTCAAGGGGAGCTTCTTGAGGTAAGGATATGCATTTTTATTTATTTATTTCCATGGTTGGTTGTGTAAACCTTTGTCATAGATGTCAAATGGGAAGAGAGTGATATCAAAAATAAGGAATGAATGGGTTTTCCATCAAAGTTTCTAAGTTTGTTTCCATCAATGAAAAAGGGGGAGATTGTTGAACCTTGGTACATTGGTGTTGTCATTGATATTGGGTGGAATTGATGGAAAAGGTTTGATTGGAGAAGCGAGGCTCATTAAGGGGCATAAATATTGATTGCTAGTGCCATAAAAAAGGTGGTTGGAGTTCACAGGGTGGTCACATAGAAATGTTGGTTGGAGTTCATAGAGCGGTTTCCAGGTTATCCATGGTGACTTCATGGTGCTACAGGATTTATTAGTAAGGTAGGATCTCACTGAAGGTATGGAGATGGTTGGTGTGCTAGCCTCAAGTGTTCTACAGGTAATAAATTATGTCTCTAGCATTTGCAAGAGCTTTTAGAGTGACCATCAGGTAAAGTGTTGGGAGTCATAGTTCTAGTTGGATCATTTAGGCCTATTTCTAGAGCCTAATGAGGTGTATGGGCACAAATCAGGTCATGTAAAGACAAGGTAATCATGGTAGGATCCAAGTAACATTACCTAGGGAATTTATGAGCATATACAAAATTTAATTGAACTTTTGGAAGAAAAAGTCAAGTCATCACCAAAACTACCTTTGAGGAATAGTAGCGAAGTCATGGGAAAATTAGATTGGTATGAAGAGTTAAATATTATTTATGATAAATAAATATATGAATCATATAGAGGGATGTGTTTTAGTTCTTCATGTCAAGTTTCATCAACGTTTGAAGAAGTTTGTGGAAGTTATTCAAGTTTTACTAAACAAGTTTCTTAAGGAATGCAAATTGAGAACCTTGTCTTCTTAGAATCTAAAAAAAATTGTCACACATACTTAAAAAATAATAATACAAGGAATTTTTAAAGTTAAATTGAATACTTATCTTTTGCAGATTTTTTTTGGGAAATTGGATAAGAAATAGTGAAGTTCTCTTCGTTTTTCTAACCCTATTTTTCACTCTCCTAATCACCTTCTTGAATCGATTAGCATGAAATGAGTCTAGTTGTCAGTAAATCACTTGGATGAGTTATTTCAACTACTTAATGATGAAATAGGTGCTCCCTAGGTCAAGATTATGTCTTAATTTCCACTCAAGTATGGTAGGTTTAGTACAAGTCCAACTCAACCTATGCAAGCTTACTTAGTCATGGTGTTAGGTACAATGATCATGGCTGTGTATAAGTTCAATGCAAATATAGAATATAATAACCAATTCTTCATACTAAACAAGGATTATTTAATGAATCCTATAGTACGTTCTTATGAAAAAATTTGTTTCTTAAATTTTAAGGTCTATAAACTACCTTGTACAGTTTTTACCAAGCATACTGAAATCTAGGTTGGTCTTGCAAGTTTCTTGTTCATTCTCTGCATTATTTAATGATATAGATAGTGTGTACACTATTTTCAATTTATCTTCTCCATAGGTGGCTGGTAATTATAGTAATGGGTACAAGGAATGTATACATATGGACTGTACTATGTTTTTTCAAAGGAAACAATGGTATAATGACTAAAATGCTCTACACTCATGCTAAGTCTATGACAGTTGATGATTGAAATCAATATTATCAGCTACATCAAAATTTAATCTACCCAAATAATTTCTCTAAGTTTTGGTCACAAGGTTTCTCTTGCAAACTTGTTCATTTTGGAACATTATGACCTAGTTCACTATAACAGTACGAAGGACCAAGTCTGTAGCGATATTTATCATGAGTTTCTCACACCGTATCATGAACATAAATCCTTGGAATTGAAGCAAAAAAATCTGTTGAAGTGGTTCTATAGCTATTCCGATGAATAAATGAGATATAATAAGGTAAAAAAATTTCAAACAGAGAATAAGCAGTTGTTTCTTAAAACCATAACAATGTAAAATTATAAAGGAAAATCCAACAAAATCTTATTGGAATGACACCAAGCAATCTGTGGAAGCTATAAAATCACCATCTACTCTCTCAAATACATTCTTACTATCACAGTTGAGTAAGATTACATGTGATTCATCCATATCTTCTAGTGTTGTAGCTTTGGGTTTATGTGATTCATCTCCCTTGTACGTGGGTTAATAGTGTGATATGAAAATTTTTCATATATGAAGTTGAAAATTCATGTCAAGATAAGTATTTGTCTACAAAACCAAGTCTTATGCTTGAAGAAAGTGTTGAATATTGAAAGAACTGTGTGGATGCAAGTGATGAGTAGTATGTTGATGTATAAGTTTATGACGTTAAAGAATATGGGGATAAACGTTAACTTTGTGTGGTTGCAAAAGAACTGAAGATGGGAAGAGATAATTAATGCATTTAGAAGACACATGAATATAGTAATGATATCGGTTGCTTATGAGAGAAGTGGTTTAAGATTTGAAGTTTGAGAGTGCTTGTAGATGTATGTTAAAGAAAGATGAACACATTGAAGATATACATGCATTTACGGTGATCATTGTAAGATGTAATTAATGGAGAGATTCATATGAGTGTGATTACATCATCTTTATGGAGAAAAAGCATAATGAGAGTGCAAAACCACACTTAAAGACTTGTTATAACACTTATGAGATTAATTATAAATAGGAGATTAAAAATAAAGTTGATTAAGATAGGGTGATGTGCTAATAGGCACACATGAATGAAGAGGTTAGTCCCATGAAAAGGAATTGAGTATGATAATAGCCTTATAAATCAAGGTGTATGCAAAAAAGTGAGAGTGGAATTTGAGAAGAAATTATACTTGTAATCATCCTTGTATGACAGAGGTTTGTAGAAAAGAAATCAAGTAGAAAGTGAGATTGAGAAGAGAAGAAGAGTGAGATAATATAATTGTCACTATCAATTGTATGAGACAACAGTTTAATTTTGAAAAAAATATTGAAAAAGCATAAGTTGTAGATTAGTAGGAGGGATTAGTTGATTCCTTACGAGTTGAGGCTTGCAGAACAAATAGGTAGAAGCCTGGTTGATATTTGGGAGTTAAAGCTTCCAAAAAAATTAAATCTTGTCAAAGAATGAGTAACATCTTGGTTAAATTTTGGAGTTAAAGCTCCATGTCGAGTTAAATCTCAATGAAACATATACAAGACTATCTTGTCCTAAGCTAGTTCTTGATTTTAGTGATTTTTTCCCAGTTTGGGTTTCACACATTAAATCTTGTCTTTGTGTGCTGTCTCTCATACTTTCTACTTATGAATGTTGATTTGGATTTATCATAACTAATTAAGTGGATTGAACTGATTGTCAAAGTTTGAGAATAAATTGATTCACCCCCCTCTCAATGTAATGATTTTCAAGATGAACGAAGATTTCGGTTTAGGATTTTTTGAATTGAGTTTAACCCTACTGTCCTAAAGGGCACAAATTTCAATTTTTTGAGTGATTTAATATAATTTTATTTAAATCTTATTGTAGAGTAACTAATGTAATGAATTATATGAAAATAATAAAATGTAGTAAATGGAAAAATGACAAACAGGTAATAGTATGAAACAATAAGCAAGAGAGAGATAAACAATGAATTAGCTGATTTTGCACAATTTGGGAGTGATATGGGAATATGAATAGCTAGAACATAATTGTGGCAGCATTTTCAGTGCTCATTGGAGGTTCTTAGACACAAAACTTTATAGGGAAGAAGTAACCATAGGCGTATAAGAGCACCTGGGTACTAGTGATTGTATCTAGACACTAGAATTTTTGCAAATGATCTAGATTTGGTTTCTTCTGAGTGGGAGGAGCTTCACCATTAATCATTTGTTTTCAATATAGTTTCACCTCCATATTGTCAAATGTACCTGTAACTTATAAAAGAATTTCTACCTACACATGTCCACAAACCACATCAAATATAATAAAGAAAATTTAAAATTTGGAGTCTGGATGACTCTAACAGTCACCCAAAGAGTGAACTTATAATAGAATGCTACACTGCATATTAGAATCCATGTATTTCTATGTTCTTGTGTGTGTAATGATGCCCTAGGATTCCCTTTTGTAAGTTACACAAATGATAGTAGACTAGATCTTGAATGTAGTAGATGTATAGAACGTGTGGGATGGAATAAAATAAACTCCCCCTTCTATGTTGTGTATGTAGAAGAATGCATCACTTGTCCCTTGAGTGAATGTGCTAGATGAATGCTTTGTAATGCTCTTATGCCTTCAGATGCAAGCTGAGGAGATATTAGATAAAACCATTGCTTGGCCCCTCATTTTGAAAGAATTACTATGTATTTATATGATTTCATTGTTTGAACTTCATAATTGAAAACTGAAATGCCAACCTAAAGTAGTAAAAATTAATCAAGAAGTAAAAGGGGACAAAAAATGATAAGAAAAAGGTAAATAAGGACAAGAGTTCTTAAAAGGGAAAGAACACCTGGTGCTATTGTCTAAACTGGGTGCTCTTTTCCAAGCCATAGAAAAATAAAACAATAAAATGTTGGCAAGAGTACAAGATGTATAAGGCCAATGAAAGTGTAGAAGATGAAGCAAAAGCTGAAAGGAAGTTTTCAATTACTAGTTCTCACTTAGGATTCATGTAAATGATAACATGCTTATAGGACCTAGAAATGTGCTGAAGTGCTTAGATTTTATGTCTACATTTTCCCCCCATATGATGTTGATTGAATAATTGATAGGATAAATTAGATATAAGATGCGTACCTTATGATCCTATAGATAAGTGTGTAGCTGATAGTGTTTCGAGTGTACAAGTGAAGTGTGAAGTGATCGTAATGTGAAGTGTGGAGACTAGGAAAGGGAAGAGGACCATATGGGTAAAGAATATGTGTAATGTGTTGTTGTAACCTGGGTTTGATGACGTGAGATACTCCTTGTTGCATATTAAGGACAAACATGCAAAAGAAGAGAGAAAGAGTAGTCAAAGTCCCACATGTGAAAAAATATGAGTAACGTATGTAACAATGTGTAAAAGTAGTAATTAAGGAAAGTGTGCACCTGATGTATAAGATTGTAAAAGGATATAAAGATGTCCTAAAATGCTATGAAGGGATATTTATTTGGGTGGTATCATGCCAAAAGATAAGATTGTTGGGGAGAGAGGTATTTATTTTCTCTCCTTCCATGATTGCTTCCCAAAGTGCCACTACAGATGATATGTTTCGATTGACTGAATTATATAACTGGAGGTAAGTTTATGCTACTAGAGAGCTTATATGAAAACTTCTATAAACTATTTTGAATTGATAAAGTGATTGTTTTCCCCCTAGGAAATTAGTTCCCAGGGAAGACAAAAGCTCCCACCACTATTTTCCATCTCTGGGTGCTAGTTTCTGCTATGTGTTTTGGGTCCACGTTTGATTCTAAGACAATTTGTAACTATGTCCTTGTGTTGATATTGTACTGTTATGTTTTTTACTATAACTCTGAGTTGATATAGGGGTGATTTTTTCACCCAATATATGTCCCCCTCATTTGAGGTACATATGAAAAATGTAGGAGAAGGTGGCCTAAATTAGAGGATCTAAATTTTAAATGCATATATGGAGTGAATACCTATAGGGGGTAGGGGATGCGCATGAAAGAAACCAAGGTACATGAAAATAAGAGAGGTTAGTAACAAGTGTTAGTGCAAGAAAAGATGACTTGTAATAGAAGACAATATAACAAACAAGTGCAAAGAAAAGATAGACCATGAAAAGAGGATTTCAAAAATGGGACATCACTCATAATGTCACAAGACAATCAGGGCAGAAGTGGCCATAAGAAAGTAGACAAGGATCAAACAAGAAATAGGGCATAATTTGAAAATAATAGCAAACAATAGTAAGTAGTAGAAAGTTAGGTATAACATATAGCCACGATTGTATTGATACTGCAAGGAAAATTCTACACATGAATCATCCATTATCACGTTAGAAAGATAAATGTTATGTCACGACATGTATGTATCAGTGAAAAGTAAGTAACACTAATCAAAAGTAGTGAATAATGAAACAATAGTACTTGTAAAGTGTAATATTAGTAAAGGTAGATGCCCTCAAGAGACTCGGCGGGACTTGTAAAAGATATAATGTCGAGCATCATTGCATTGTGTGAAAATATGTAAGATATCTAAATTCACCTTCAGAGGCCAATTGAACACACGTGTGTATAGAAAAAGATAACAACATACTGAGTATCCGAATGACATAATAAGCAAAGTGCAACATGTAAATAGTATAAGAAAGAAAGAGTAAATGAAACCAAGATATGTAAATGTTGTATGAATGTGATGGTGTGATAGGAAAAATGTGAAGATAATAGGAGAAATGTAGCCACCCAGTGGATGTGTATGAGATGAGGTTCATTTATAAATGTCCCCTCAATAGTCAAAAATGAACCATATAAAGAAGTGCTTCATTAGGAAATGAGTGTTGTCTATGATTGAGAGTAGATGTGTTGGTATCCAAATTTGTTCTCCTTTTCAGTCTGAGAAGCACCACAATTATGTTATGGATCTTAAAGACAGATTATACCATGTTGTATGTCATTGGTAGCTGGGGATATGGTCTAGCTGGCACTCAATTTTGTGGAGAAATGGATAGCACTTCAACAGGACTTGATCTTATCCCAGCTGTTTTAGCTTGTGCCTTGCAACCAAGGTAAGAGGACCTATTTTGTAACCTTGTAATGGTGAAGGAGATGAAGATATACTTCTCTTTTCTTGAAATTATATAATGGAGACCTTGATGAAAACATGATCAACACCTTAGATCTGAACTCTCACAAGTTGTCACTTCTCAAAACATGGGTATGTTCTCAAATAAGGAAAAGGTTACTAGAGACATTTAGAAATCCTGATCTGTTATGCATACTTTTGCAAAAGGATTTTCATCTTTTGTGGGTATACAAATGCAAATCAGGGATAGTACATGATAGGATCTTTGTTGTTGGATGATTTTTTTGGTGGGAGATTGATAAGACAAATTGGGATGGATCAGATCTTTGACAATTTGTATAATACATGAACATCCATTAGATGAAATGCCTAAAATAATCAGGATGTTCTTTAAGCCAGAAGAGGCAAAAATGGAAGCCGAGGTTGTACTCTTCACACAATATTTGATAACTCACCAAAAAATCTTTAAGTGAAGAACTCAACTAAACACTAAAATCCATGATCAAGCCATGCCTAAGGTACCCCCAAATGCTTACAAGAAATATATGCAGTCAAGGAAGGTAAAGTGATTTTAAATGTGTTTATCTCCTTATCAGATGAGGGCTCTTCTGAGTATGAGATTGCCAATGCCATTTGAACTATCAACCAGAAATGGAGATCCTGTGTGAGTTCTAAAGAATTTCAATGCAAGATTGTAACAAGAATAGTAAAATTATTTGCAGGCATTTAGAATTGATAACAGACATCATACTGCCCAAAGAAAAACACATATTTAATTCAAAACTTGTTAGTTTCAACAGCAGGGGAAAGTTACATGAACAATCTCAGAGCTATGTGGTGTCTATACACTTTTAACCAACCCACATACATGAATTTTCCAACAAATGAGAAATTAACCTGGTACTTTGGTAGATTTTCTAAGAAAAATGAGCTTCTTCTCAAAAATTTTGCTCATGATTTTCAATTCCCCCCCCCCCTTAAAAAATTTCTCCAAAATGCATAATATATCTCATACCATCATGGATTCTTCCTCCACAAGCAAAGAATATGCTTATGGGATCAAATTTGTTACAAAAACCTCATGATTTAATGAAAATGACAACAAACTAAAAAACACTCGCATGTTGCTAGGTGTGCCAAAAAGATTAAATCATTACAAATATTTGGATCATTATTCATCCCAGGGTCACATTTTTATCACTCAGGCATGCACGCATCTTTCATTTATCATTTTTTACCTTTTCCCCTCATCATTTCACCTTTGCAACTTTTGATTTTCACTTTTCACATTTTTTATCAGGCCTAAGTAGAGATTTCATCAAAAACACCATAGATCAAGGAATTAAGTCATAAAAATGATGCCAATGCACTCAGAAGGCCAAGATGATGTAGAATCATATAAAATTTGATGCAATTTGATGAAGAAATGATGATTCCAAGATCCCTGGAGCTCTAATGGCGGCAAGAAGTAAGAATGCACAGTTGCCGTCGATTTTGGATAACTTTAAATACCAGCCCTCCACTTGGCAGATGAGATCCAAAACATAAGCCCAAACTTACCTTTTTGACCTTTGGATAAGGTGGGACACATAACCAAAAGTTCTGGAAATCAATTCGGACTCACTTTTGACCTTTTTGACATTTTTGAAAAAATGAAAAAAATTGACCTTTTCCTCCGCCCCTCCGCCTTTGAATTTTGGAGTTGGCAGGTGGCATATGGTGGATCCCATTGAAATCATGCTTCAATTCTACACATTTTGACCTTTTTAAAATTTGGGAAATTTTTCATCTTTTGCCCCATGGGCCCTCACCTCCAAATTTTCCCTTGACACATTTCTCCTTGTGATTCGCTAGCGGGCCAGTGCTTCGAATTTTGATTTTGAACATTTTTGGCAAAAGGGGAAAAAATCCCTTCTTCCCTCCACTAGCCCACTGACCCACTCTTATCTGTCATGCCACCATGTGTCCTCCTCTGATTGGAGTGGAGGAAAAATTATTTTTGACACCTCATAAAATTAGAGCCAAAAAACTCTATGTCCCCCTGCGGCCCGCACTTTCATTTTGGAATTTGTAGGACACGTTTCCTCTTGTGATTGGCTATAGGCACATGGTCCAAAATTTTCCAATAGATTTTTTGAGCCGAAAAACACAAAAAAAATTCAAGTCTTTTTTGCCACCCGCATCTCCTTTGTTCCACGTGTCCTTTCCCAATTCGCTGGGGTCTATCGGGCGAAAATTTTATTTTAAAAACTTTGAAAGACTAAGGTTGAAAAATACTTAAGTGAATCTGACCCCCCGCTATCCCGCCTGCTAATCAAATCATGCCACGTAGGAAAATTGGGAAAAAACAGAGTCCCGGGGCTGAAAATGCCCCATTTCCCTTAAAAGGTGAAAAATGAAAAAGTAAAGTGCTTCCCTGCCTTTTCTTAGCCAATACAAACCTACCACGTTTCCATTACACACAGAGGATGAATTTGATGGGTAGAAAATGCCTGTTTGACCGTCAAAATGTGGAAAATTCAAAGGATTCCTTGGAAATCAAATTTTTCAACAAGGATTGCAAATTTTTTGATTTCAAATCAATTGAAGCATGATTTGACATCATTCTCAACCTTGGGGTAGGGTTTTCAATTACAAACAAGTATGAAATGTTCAAATACAATTTCTTGCATGATTTGGCAAAGGAAAAATGACACAGCCCAAAAAAATTGAAAAACGAGGGCACAAAAAAGGGCACGCTTGGATTTTTCTCTTAAACCAGGGAAAAACAACAAGTTTATGGGAAATTTTGAAGCATTCAAATGGAGGGGCCGAAAAGTAGATCACCAATTCGAGAAATAAAATGTTTATGAGCAAAATTGGACATGAAAAATTAGGGAAACATGGTGTAAGTTCAAAAATGGCACGAACATCGGCTCATGCTTGGGGATGAGAACTCCTAGTGAGTGCCACAAGGACAAAACGTAGACTAAGTGCCAAAAATCCATTGCGCAAGGAGTCAAAAAAAAAGGCAACCCAAAAAACCAGAACCACTCAACAAAAACGAGCGTAGAAACTAACCAAAAAGGCTTTCAAGAACAAATGGAAAGCCACCAAACAACAAAAAATAGAGCAAAAGACAAAGAATATATAATTTTTACAATTTGTGCATACCTCGCTTTGGGAATTAATCAAAAAATGTTTTAAATGTCTGCCACTAACAGGCAGCTCCAGCAATTCCCCATCTAGATATTTAAGAAAAAAGGTATGCTCACCAATTCTGATATCAAAGGCATAAGGGCCCATCCATAATGCATCAAATTTGTCATATTTTCCCTTCTCTTCATGCCTACTATCCCACAAACAAAACAAGATCTCCAACACTAAAGGCTCTAGGAGTAACCTTCTTGTCAAACAACTTCTTCAATTTCTCTCTACATATGATATGCCTTTGATGGGTTGCTCTTCTTTCCTCATCAAGCTCAATAATCTGATTGATCCTTGATTCATATGGGTCATGCTCTTGATCTTCCAACTATTGGGAAAAATGAAATGAAGATAATTACGGATTTAAGGGTAGAAAAGCCTGAGTTCCATACACCAATTCGAACGGGCTTTTACTAGTTGCTCTTTTAGGAGTTATTCTATCAACCCAAATTGCAAACTTCAATTGTTCACCACACTTTTTCTTGTTCATTTCCAAGGTTCTTCTAATGATCTTCAGCAAGTTCTTATTACTGGACTCAGCTTGTCCATTCCCTTGGGGGTTGTAGTTCAAAGAATAAGTCAGATTGATTCCATATTCATTGCACATTTCCATTAAAGGTTTGGCTCTAAAGCACGCATTATTAGATACAATCTTAACTAGAACTTCAAATCTACATATGATATGATTCAATAGGAAGTCCACTACCACTTGGTGTGTTTCCTTTCTAGATGAGATTGCTTCAACCCACTTTGTAAAATAATCAATGGCTACAAGAATGCACTTGTGACCAGCACTAGAAGGATCTGAAATCTCACCTTTGAATTTCATTCCCCATTGTTTGAAGGGGGCTTCAACTGATACAAGCTGTAATGGAAGGGAGCCTGAAGCTTTCAGTCTTCCAAAGAAACACTGGAAACTATCACACTTTCTAACTAGCTGGGTTGAATCTTTGAAGAGAGAATGCCACCAATAACCAACTCTCAAAATCTTATGTGTTGTTACTCTCCCAGCAAAGTTTCCTCCACAAAATCCCCCATGGAAATCAGCAATTATCTTGGGATCTTCGTCTTTAGCTATACATGTCAAGAGGACACCTCCAGGGTTCTTACAAGCCAGGCCAAGGTCTGTGATGATATAATTTTGAGAAGCCAGCTTGAGGGATCTTTTCTAATTTTTATTTAAATGATCAAGACAACAAAGGTGTCTAAGGTAAAAGATCACATCCTTGTACCACTCAGAATTTACCAACTTTGAAAGCACATCTATCCTTTCTTCCTCTAGCTGATTCACTTCCACATTTTGCAAGTCGCTCTCAACCATGAGCTTAGCAAGACCCAAACCTCTTACCAACTTTGTGTTCTGGATTTCCATATCATACTCTTGTAGTTTGTTCACCCATCTACATATTTTACTTGAGATCTCCATCTCTGATAGGATGTCTTTCACCATGGTGTGGGGAACATAAGCAACAAATTTTGAACTCAATATATAAGGCCTGAAAACTTTTGTTGCTTTCACCAAGCCAAATGCTTATTTCTCCATGATTGTAAACTTTAACTCAACATCTTGTAAAGCCTTTCTAAAGAAGGAAATAGGTCTCTCAGCCTCATTCTCATCCTTTTTTCACAAAATAGAAGCAATAGTATACTCAAAATCAAAGGAAAAGATTTAGAGAGGCCTCTTGTAATTTGGGGA
Source organism: Taxus chinensis (assembly GCA_019776745.2). NCBI lineage: Eukaryota > Viridiplantae > Streptophyta > Pinopsida > Cupressales > Taxaceae > Taxus > Taxus chinensis. The sequence continues at coordinate 592,978,001 of CM034151.1, read as the reverse complement.
TGCTAAAATAGGTGCATGTTTAAGTGCATCCTTAATTCCTTCAAAAGCTTGAATGGAAGCTTCCTTTCACCTGATAAATTGGTCCTTCTTTAGCATGCTTGTGATATGAAGAGTCAACTCAGCAAAGTTGGAAACAAACCTTCTAATAAAATTAATTTGACCAAAGAAAGATTGGATGCCTTTCTTGGTTCTTGGGATAGGTACTTTGTGATTGCTTCCACTCTCTCATGGTCTATCATAACACCATATTTTGAAACAATGTGACCAAGTATCTTGGCATTTTACACTCCAAAATGACACTTCTTTGTATTAAGAGAAATGCCATACTCCCTACATTTGATCAACATCTTCTCCAAGTGTTGTAAATGATCACCTCTTTGCCTTGAAAATATAGTCACATCATCTTAGTAAACTGCAATGAATTCATTGATGTAACTAGCAAAAGCAACATCCATTACTCTTTAAAAAGTGGCACTGAAATTCATCAAACCAAAGGGCATCCCAACAAAAACATATGTTCCCCAAGGAGTAGTGAATTTTGTCTTAAGTCTTTCTGATTCTTTAGCAACCACTTGATTATATCTGGAGAAACCATCCACTGTAGAAAGCAATTCAGACCCTGTCACAAGCTGTAACATATTTTCCATATTTGGCAAGGGATAGTTGTCCTTCATGGATGCTTTATGTATATTTCTAAAATCCACACAAAGTCTGATGTCTCCATTCTTCTTTCTAACCAGCACAAGGTTTGCAACCCAAGATGAATATCTAGTGAGCTGAATAATACCTCCCTCTCTCAACTTCCTTAACTCCTCTTGCATTTTCATGGAGAGAAGTGGATTAATTGGTCTTTGCCTCTATCTGAATGGTTTGGAATTTGCTTCAAGAGGGATCTCATGTTGAAATAAATCTTCTCTGTATGCTTTCATCTCTGAATAGGACCAACCGAGGCAGTCTTGATATTTTTTCAAGAGTTGGGCATAGGACTGTTTTTCTTCTTTACTTAAATTTTTTCCCAACCAAACCTTCCTTGGTTTTTCCTTCATTCCCAAGTCATTCTCCTGCACATCCCTTGAAGTAGACATGTTTCTATTTATGATGCAATCAACATTGTTAAAATTCGACTCAAGTGCAACGAGACCTCTAGGAATGGTGTTTGTTTTCAATCGGATGATATCTTTTCCAAACAAAGTCTCTCTTCCTTCAGTCATGCATACCATTTTCTCCCAATCAATATTCTAATTTTAAAACTCACCTTGGTTTTGCAAGAACCTAAGCACTTGAGCATCATTGTTAAAAACTTGCCAATGTTTCACATTATCAGGGACAACTGGCCTAGTCAGCACTTCAATATTATATTCACGATAAGGTGAGATGGTGCAATTTTCAAATCTAGAACCCAGCACTACCAAATTATCAGGAAAAGCATTAAGAATGCTATCATGGTAAACAATGTTAAAGGAATCAAACATTTCAATTAGATCCCAGACTACATGCTTATACTATTTCATACGCTGATTTTTTGTAGCATACAGTTTTCTTATTTGTTTGACAACCATCTCTGAGTCTCCTTTTGCAAAAAAATCTTTCACTCCATAATTCCATGCAATACTTAACCCCAACAACAATTCCTCATACTCAGCAAAGTTGTTAGTGCATTCAAAATTAAGTTTGAAGGAAAAAGCAAACTCTTCCAAACTAAGAGAAGCAGAACTATACCAGCACCATTTCTAAATTTGGAATAAGCTCCATCAAATAAAAAAGTCCAAGGAGAACCTACCCTCTTAAGGCATTTTGATCTGTCCATCTTGTGTTCTTTTCCATTAGCAAAACCAATGAAATTCTCATCATCTACATCAGAAAAAAACACTTCATAGGAAGTATTGTTGGGATCTTCAATTAGGTGCAACATCTTCTTTTCACCATAAATTTTGACCAGGCTACCTTCAATGGGAATGGTGGCAAAATAAATCCATCTGAACGCTACCACCAACACTTGCAGCCCATTTCCTTGACAAAAGCATACCCCACTTAGCAGGGCAGTCAACAATTACAACATCTAATTTCAAATTCTTTCCCAGATAGGCTGCAAGTTGCACTATCAAACCTTTGAAACAACCAACCACCAACATTTCCCTTGAATCCATGGTAGTACACTTCCCATAGGCAGCTGTTACTTTGATATCCAACTCATCCATGACTTCTAGAGGCATGAAATTACATGATGCACCAGAATCAAACATACAATTGTGAAGTAGCCTATCTTTTCTGAGAAAAGTTGTGAAGAATGGATCAATATTCAATTGGGAATCAACCAAAGATGTCCCCAAATATACCTCAGGTGCCTCTCCAAGATATTCCACTTTTGGTGGTGTTTTAAGGCCAACAATGATTTGAAGAGGATTCTCAACAACATTTACATTTCTGTTCGGGGAGATTTTCTATTCTTTCAATCCCAAGTACTCAAATGCCCTCTTCTTATGCTCAGGAATTCTAAGCAACTCAATGATTGGAACACTCACTTTAATTTGGCTCAATACCTGGGCTATGTCATAGGGGACACTCTTTGGCAAAACAACATTGGATGGGATACAAGAAGATTCATCAGATGGCAAAGGATTCTTGGTAGCTTGGGTGTGATGAGGACTGCAATTTTTGCTCGAGACAATAGATATTTTAGCAAGTGTTTCTTTCCCAGGACCTTCTTTTGGAATGCTTATGAGAAAGGGTGTTTTAGGTTTGGCTTGAGGCCTAACTCCCTTAACAACTTTGCTTCTAGTTATAGTACTTCTCTTGAGCTACAAAAACATTCATCAATAATTGTCTATCTTCCTCCAAAGGGATACCACCAACATACTTCTTAATCATAAAATCTCTCAAGTATTCAAAGTCATTGTTAGGAATTTCAAAAGTTTTCACTCCATTAACTTCAAAATCATGAGTGGGGAGAGATACTTGTACCCACTTGATGCAATCCCAAAAGGTAGCAACAGTCCTAGCACTTATTACTTCAGTAGATGTTGTTCCTCCTTGTGAGCTTGAAGAATAGCCCACCATGTAAATATCATTATTAGTTCCATTCTCATCATTAGCTTCATCAACTTGTTGGTCCACTTCACATGGACGATGAGGAAGAAAACATCTATCACACCAATCCATATCAACAACTTCATCAATAACAGTAACCCTGGTAGTTAGGAGGGTCAGGAACCAATCTATTTTCATGTGTTTGGGGTTGTCTATTTGCATATCCAACAGGCCCTTTACCCTTGTCATTAAACCTATGCTCATTCCTATGGTGATTGCCAAATCTATCTTGTGCTTGTTGCCTAGATTGACCTTGTGAAGTCTGCCCAATTCCTTTCTCAGCTCTTGCCAACTTGTATGAGATTTCTTTGACAACCCCTGCCAAAGTCTTCACAACCTCTTCCAAATCAGCACCCTTGCTAGCTTGAGGTTTTTTAGGGTTTATCAATTTTACACTATCTCTCTCAAGATGTTTCCCAATAGCCTTGATATTGTTATCAATTTGAAGTGACATGGTGAAATCTTGTCTTATATTGGTTGGGTTCTTGTCTCTTAGGTAATAGGATACCTTTTTATCAAATGCATCTGCATATTTGATTAAACAAGATTCATCACAAGGCCTCAAACCAACAAGAAACCTTCTCAAAGTCTTGTTAAACCTTGTGTTGAAGTCATGGACTGATTCATTAGGGTTCTTCTTAATATTCCAAACTCAGATAAAAGAAATCTAGGATCAGTCCTATCACCATATTCCAACCTAAATGCATTTTTCATTTCAGTTCATGAATCAATAGAGTTATTAGGTAGATCCTTGTACCAATCCCTAGCATCTTCTTTTAGTGTATGAATAAACAACTTAATATACGCAGCATCAAACTCTATTTAAAAATCTTCCATCATGTTATAAAAAAGTTTGAGATACTGATCGCTAGTAATAGCATTGTTACCCTGGAATTTTGGCAACCTATTTCTGACATCTTGTGGGACTGCATTTGGGTAACCATCCATTCCTCTAAAATTTATAGGACCAAAGGTGTTAACAACAAATGGAGGTCGAGGCTGAGCCATATTATTTGGTGGGGGTGATATTGGAGGTGAGAAAAGCTGATGAGGGGTTCTATATCTTTGGGGCTCTAGAATGGGATTCACAAGACTGGTATCCTCTAAGTGCTGGTTTTCTTGGAAAGTTTTACTCGAATTAAAGCACAGAGGTACAGATTGGGGAAGGACCTTACCAGGTACAGCAGAAGGACCCTTACTAGTTGAGGTAAACAAGTTTATGAGAGGATTTCTTGAATCAAAATCACTTGAAGAAGAGTGATAGTCCTCTATCAAATGTTGATCTCTCTCACAAATGACTATATCTTTGCCTGATGGCTGACCTTTAACCACCTTCCAAACTCTTCTCCCTTCCAAGTCTGAAATTCTTAAATCTAAGAACAATTTATTAGTAGGGTCTTTAAGGAAGAGAGATCTTCTTCCCTCCAGTTTTACAGAGATCAACAACACAAAAATAAATGATAGAAAGCTTAAGACAGTGGTATTTCGAAATTCAAATCAGCATGGAGTCACCACTAAGTAATTTCACCTTAGTTGTGCAACAATGCACTAAAATGATTCTGTCAAATGTTTGCTAGTACTGACAAATTTGCAAAGCCTCATAAATTAGACCTTATTCTTCTTAAATCAATCAATCACAATGCACCCAAGGTGTATGAACTACTAGTACATGGAAAAATGGCATGCTAAGCTTGAAACCTTTTCTTTAAAACCTGTAGATCTGAAATATAGGATTGTATCTTGACAATGCAACAGCTCAAAAACTTGAATACAGAAATGCTGAAACTCTTCAAACACTTTAAAAACACCAAGGAAATCCAACAGTTCCCCGGAAATGACGCCACTCGTGTTGGTATCCAAATTTTTTATCCTTTTCAATCTGAGCAGCACCACAATTATGTCATGGAGCTTAAAGATAGATTAGACCATGTTTTATGTCATTGGTAGTCAGGGATATGGTCTAGCTGGCACTCATGTTTGTGAAGAAATGGATAGCACTCCAATAGGACTTGATCTTGTCCTAGTTGTTTTAGGTTGTACCTTGTAACCAAGGTAAGAGGACCTATTTTGTAACCTTGTAATGGCGAAGAAGATGAAGATATCCTTCTCTTTGCTTGAAATTCTATAATGGAGACCTTGAAGAAAACACGATTAGCACCCCAGATCTAAACTCTCACAAGTTGTCACTTCTCAAAACATGGATATGTTCTCAAACAAGGCAAAGGTTACTAGAGACATTTAGAAATCCTGATCTATTATGCATACTTTGGTAAATGGATTTTGATCTTTTGTGGGTATAAAAATGCAAATCAAGGATAGTACATGATAGGATCTTTGTTGTTGGATGATTTTTTGGTGGGAGATTGATAAGCCAAACTGGGATAGATCGGATCTTTGACAATCTGTACAATACATGAACAACCATAAGATGAAATGCCTAAAATAATCAGGATGTTCTTTCAACCAGAAGAGGCACAAATGGAATCCCAGGTTACACTCTTCACACAATATTTGAGAACTCACCACAAAAGCTTTAAGTGAAGAGCTCAACTAAACACTAAAATCCATGATCAAGCCATGCCTAAGGTACCCCTAAAGGCTTACAAGAAATCTCTAGAGTCAAGGAAGGTAAAGTGATTTTAAATTTGTTTATCTCCTTATCAGATGAGGGATCTTCTGAGTATGAGATTGCAAATGCCACTGAACTATCAACTAGAAATGGAGATCCTATGTGACTTCTAAAGACTTTTAATGCAAGATTACAACAAGAATAGTACAATTATTTGTAGGCATTTAGAATTCATAACAAACATCATATTTCCCAAAGAAAAACATAAATTTAATTCAAAACTTGTTAGTTTCAATAGTAGGGGAAAGTTACATGAACAATCTCAGAGCTATCTGGTGGCTATACACTTGTAACCAACCCACGTACATGAATTTTCCAACAAATGAGACATTAACCTGGTACTTTGGTAGATTTTCTAAGAAAAATGAGCTTCTTCTCAAACTTTTGCTTGTGATTTTCAATTCCCCCCCTTACAAATTTCTCCAAAATGCATAATATACCTCATACCATCATGGAGTCTTCCTCCCCAAGAAAAGAATATGATTATGGGATCAAATTTGTTACAAAAACCTCATGATTTAATGAAAATGACAACAAACTAAAAAACACTCACATGTTGCTAGGTGTGCCAAAAAGATTAAATCATTATAAATATCTAGATCATTATTCATCCCAGGGTCACGTTTTTATCACTCAGGCATGCAAGCATATTTCATTTATCATATTTTACCTTTTCCCCTCATCATTTCACCTCTGCAACTTTTGATTTTCACTTTTCACATTTTTTATCAGGCCTGAGTAGAGATTTCATCAAAAACACCATATATCAAGGAATTAAGTCATAAAAATGATGCCAATGCACTCAGAAGGCCAAGACGATGTAGAATCATATAAAATTTGATGCAATTTTGTGAAGAAATGATGATTCTAAGCTCCCTAGAGCTCCAATGGTTGCAAGAAGGAAGAATGCACATTGCCATCGATTTTGGATAACTTTTAAAGACCATCCCTCCACGTGGTAGATGAGATTCAAAACATAAGCCCAAAATTACCTTTTTGACCTTTGGATAAGGTGGGAAACATGGCCAAAAATGATTGGAAATTAGTTCAGACTCACTTTTGACCTTTTTGACAATTTTGAAAATATGGAAAAATTTGACCTTTTCCTCCGCCCCTCCACCTTTGAATTTTGGAAGCTGACACGTGGCATATTGTGGGTCCCATTGAAATTGTGCTTCAATTCTTCACATTTTGAACTTTTTGAAATTTGGGAAAATTTTCATCTTTTTCCCCGTGGGCCCGCACCTCCGAATTTTCCCTTGCCACGTGTCTCCTTGTGATTTGCTAGCAGGCCAGCGCTTCGAATTTTGATTTTGAACATTTTTGGGAAAAGGGGAAAAATTCCCTTCTTCCCTCTGTCGGCCCACCAACCTACTATACGCTATCATGCCACCATGTGTCCTCCTCTCATTGAAGCAGAGGCAAAATTGTTTTTGAAACCTCATAAAATTAGAGCCAAAAAAATCTAAGTCCCCCCACAACCTACACTTCCATTTTGGAATTTTTAGGACGCGTGTCCTCTTGTGATTGGCTGCAGGAACTCAGGCCAAAATTTTCCCATAGTTCTTTTGATCCAAAAAAACACAAAAAAAATTTCAAGTCTTTTCCGCCACCCGCATCTCCTTTGTTCCACGTTTCCTTTCCCAATTCGATGGGGGCCATCGGGCCAAAATTTTATTTTAAAACCTTTGCAAGACTAAGGTCAAAAAATCCTTAAGTGAATTCAACCTCCCACCATCGCACTTGCTAATCAAAACATTCCACATAGGCAAATTGGGAAAAAACAAAGTCTTGAGCCCGAAAATGCCCCATTCGCCTGAAAAGGTGAAAAATGAAAAAGTAAGTGCTTCCCTGCCTTTTCTTAGCCAATAAAAACCCTCCACATTGCCCTTGCATGTAGAGGATGAATTTTACGGGCATAAAATGCCCGTCTGAATGTCAAAATGTGGAAAATTCAAAGGATGCCTTGGAAATCAAAATTTTCAACAAGGATTGCAAATTTTTTGATTTCAAATCAATTGAAGCATGATTTGACATCATTTTCGACCTTGAGGTAGGGTTTTCAATTACAAACAAGTATGAAATGATCAAATATGATTTCTTGCACGATTTAGCAAAGGAAAAATGAAACAACCCGAAAAAATTGAAAAAAACTAGGGCACAGAAAAGGGCACACATGGATTTTTCTCTTAAACCAGGGAAAAAAAACAAGTTTTTGGGAAATTTTGAAGCATTCAATTAGAGGGGCCAAAAATCAGATCACCAATTCAAGAAATAATTTTTTTATGAGTAAAATTGGACATGAAAAATTAGGGCAACATGGTGCAAGTTAAAAAATGGCACCAACAAGATGCTAGGAAAGATGTATTATTAAGCATAAAATGTGATGTGTAGATGATGTGAGGCTAGTTGATGAAGTGTGAATTGTACCACGAGAGTGCATTATCAGGTAATGAATGAGGAACTTAATTGAAGCATAATATTGTTTGAGATGCATGACAGTAAGGGGATTCTTTAGTGCCTTGCCAAGAAGAGTGTAAAGATGGTATGCACCATGAACTAACTTGTCTATTATGTCATAAGGGCTAAGCCAACTAGGTTTATACTTACCTTTGACTTGAGCGTATGTATTAGTATTCTTCTGATTTTATTTAAGAAAAATATTGCCAATATTGAATTCATGTTGACGTACTTTGTTATTATAAGCTTGTGTAATGCATGCCTAATATAATTAAATATTCTGTAAGGCCTATGCATGGAGAGAGTCAAGAATTTTAAGCTTGTATAATTGATTGTCATGGTATTCATTATCTTTTATAATTCCATTAAGGGACACCCATAAGGAGGGAATTTCAAGTTCCAAAGGAATGAAAAATTCAGTGTCATAGACAAGTGAAAAGGGCATATTGTTAGTGGGATTGCAAATTCTCATGTAGTAAGCCCAAAGAGCATATAAAATTTGATTATGTTAGCCACTCCCAAAAGTATGAACAATTTTGCATAATATTTTAACAATGGGTTTTTACTAGCTTGGACTTAGCCATTTTCTCGTGCGTAATAAGGAGTAGAAAATGTTTTCTTACTTTTGAACTTGGCACAAAGTAATTTAACATCCTTATTTTTGTAAGTGGATCAATTATCAGTGATGATAATAGATGGTAAAATAAAACGTGTGATTATGTGAGTAGTAATGAAGTGTAAGATATCAGTACCATTAGTGGTTTTCAAGGGTATCACTTTAAACAATTTAGTAAAGTATTCAGTAGTGTTAATAATGAATTTATGACCATCAACTAATTCTGGATTGACTTTTCTAATGAGATCTAAACCATAGAGGGAAAATGGACATGATGAGGAAATGGGTTGGAGATTGTATGAAGGCATGTGATGGAGATTGTTGTGTTTTTGAAATTTGTCACAACGAGTGGCATATTCAAAAAAATATTGCTCCATGGTGGGCCAACAATACCTCGATTGTAACTTTTTTTGAGACATTTCTTTTCCTGAGAAGTGTCTGCCACAGAGGTTATCATGGATTTGGGAAATAGCTAAAGGAATATCATCGAAACCTAAATAATGTAAGAAGTGACTCTAAAATGTTATTTTAAAAATTGAGGCTCTGATAATTAGGCAGCGTGTGGCTTCCCAAAGTAATCAAAGAGATTAATGATGCTATAAGTCAGAAGGGATGGTTTTTCGATAGAGGAAATTACATATCGGGGTAAACCATTTTGGATTTTCATGGATGTGTGTAATAGTGTAGGATTCTAAAATTAGACCATCATTGGATGGATGGTGTAGGTGGTGGATAATGAAAGTGACATGATCGTCAATGATATCTTTTGGGATGAAAGAGGAGACACTAGACATGGCATCAACGTGACAATTATATTTGCGAGAGATGGTAGTGATAGAATAGGAGTCAAATGTGGCCATTATGGATTCGACAAGGACATTTTAGAGGATGAATTACTCCTCTTTATTTTAGTATGTTTCATTGACTTGATTAACAATTAGTTGAGAGTACTTATGAATATGGATATTACGAATAAGCAACTTGCTAGTGACAATATGACCAAGGATAAGAGATTTATATTCAACAATGTTATTAGTACAAGAAAATCCTAAGTGGTAGGAAAAAGGGAGATAATCAACATAAGGGGTGATAAACACAATACCAACTCCGGCGCCTAAGGCACAACGTGATCCATAAAATTACATGGTCCATGTATCCATATCAACTGTTTAAGTGGTAAAGTCATCATAAAAAGATTCGCAAATACGAGAAGGATCAGGAAGAGGAGTATCAACAAACTAATTGATGATGAATTTTCCTTTGAGTTCCTTTTATGGGATAAACCTAAAATCAAATTCTATGAGTAACATGACCCATCAAGTAAGGTGACTAGAGAGATGGCTGCGAGATAGTAAACATCATAAAGGATCAAATTTGGTGATTGTAGTCTTACTATTTCACCTAACTGCTAGGCTTGCTGACACCTCATTTAGACAGATATGAACACTCACCCAAAGCACAAAAAGCTACCTGGTCCCTCCTTTGCATTCTTTTATCAAGATGTTAGCATAAAAATTCATGATGATATATAACCAAGTACTCATTCAATCATACCAACTCATTGCCTACATTATTTAGAAGCACATGTAATAAGGAAACATACATATCAGATAATAAATAATATCATATGCACCATGTAATCACCATATTCAAATACATCAATTACCAGAACAAATCCACATTGATCCATTCATAACAAAATTATTACATATTAGAAGCTTAATAGATCATCGAAGCTAGGGGTTGGAACATGCACAACATCAAAACCTAAGCCATAAATACTCTCACATTTATGGTGGTTATAGCCCTCAAAACAAAGACATACAATATATATATATATATATATGGTTGGGGAATTTCCCTTCACTACCTATGTACTCTCAAAATAGATGGCATGCTTAGAATAGCCATGTGCACACTACATGTGAGATAATAATAGACATTCCTATAAATAAGACTTTCTTTAATCATATTAATATCTTGACCTGTGCATGAAATTTCATCTTTACTTTGCATGTGCTTCATCCAAAAAATAGACGTTCTTTACTCCTCAAGTCATCCAGATTTTCTACTTTTCATGATCCATTCTCCAATGTGCTATTTCCTATTTTTAGCCCGTAACTACAAAATTGAATAATTCCTGAATCTATCTTTCTGGGAACATGCTACTTCAACTAGCTTTGGTACACATCCACTCACCTTACTTACACACCTTACTGTTCCATGCACTCTTTTGAGACTTAGTCAAAATTTTCAACCCAAAATTACCCCACACTTATTACATTGACACCCTTGGAAATGGGGTTTATCAACTTTTCTGTCTAAATAATAAAAGAATAAAGAATGTCTACAAAAGAATGAATTAAGTGGAAGAATTCCCAACAAAATTTACTCCTCAATTGGATATAGAAGTTCAGGATAATCCTTTTTTATTTTAGTCTCTAATTCATTCCACTATCCCAATCCATTCTTCACTTTATCTGGGACTGCGCCAATTATTCCTTTCATATCCTCTAGAGTCATGTCCTAAACCTTGTGCTTCATTTCCGTTGTTACACTAGCAATGCTTGATACCACTCCCTATATTAAATTGATCTTTTGTGTAGCCAACACTCCCAACTCCTTTATTCACACCTTGTGAGGATCCTTTTCTACCTTAACTGCATCGTTCTTCTTTGTAACTGCTGCCAAATTTTCTTCTATCCCTAGGGAATCATCCTTCTTCAAGGTTAGGATCTCATTCTCCTCTTGGACTATGCATGCTTTAAGGATTCTCTCTATATTGTCGTAGTTGTATAGTGCCCATCATGCCTTCTTCAGTTCATCTTTCAATGTTTGGAGCATGACATTGTACTCTACAATCTGACACACAATCACCCTCTTATTCTTCTATTTCTCAGCCATAGTATCTATCTGTGTCTACTTTTGCACAGCTGACCTCTCCTTAAGTAGTAGGTGTACGTAATCTTGCAGAAAAATGTAAGGCTGATGGGTACATCTTTTACATCTGTTCATCAAATTCTGGATGCCTTCACCTCGAATCTCGGTAGCAAAATATAGAATATCCTTCTTTTATTTCTCATCCCTTCTGAATGCCTCAGTCATCTACTTAATTAGACTCACCTTGATCTTATTATCTTCTAACAATGCACCTACCTTATCCAAGTTCCTCTGTACCACCTCTTATGCCATCTTTTTCGAGGCATTGCTATCCCGTTCATCTAAAAATTTAGTTGGCTTGATTTCCATATGTGTCGCTTGGGGTGTTTTTTTTTCATATTTACCTTTATGCATGATTCCTCTTTAATTTCAAACCCAAGTTCATACATGTATTTTTTCATACTCCAGGAAAGCTACTTCCTAATGTGCATGTTCACACCCTTGCGATCTATCAACTCCCATTCATATAGTTTTTCATGAGAAAAGGTGCTCTAGAACCTTTCTTGAATGATATTTGAAGGGTCCTCCACATACCACGAGTATAATGCCTTCAAAATTTATTCCCCCCTTTTCCTCTTAGGGAACTTACCCTTGGGAATATGTGTCTCTGCACTTGGAATTAGATCTTCACTGAGTGTGCTCCCATGTTCTCCTGATGGCTCACAATTACTCTTATCAAATTCTTCATCACATCTAATGGAGTCTTCCTCTTCACCTTCACTTGGCACTTTTGCATCATGCTAGGTTTCTTCTTGTCTTTACTGTTCCTATCATTCCACACCAATACTAGGTGAGGGCCCTATATTACATGTGGTGTCATCTAATATGTCGTCTTCATCAATCTCTTCATTTTTTACAAGCTTACACCTTCTCTTTTTTTTCTTCTGTGGGCTCAACTTAATAGGCGATGTCCTGGGAGACCTCATATGTGGCTCCACGCCACCACCCTAAGCATTTTTTTTCTTAGTTTTATCCTACCACCCTATTCAATTGCACCACCTTTTCCCTTTTCTTTATTTGTCTCCTCGATTGTAGGATAAATCCTCACCTCTTCTTCAACCCTTAGGGGACTATCTTCATGTGTCCTCTTGTTACCCACAATTGGTTGCCTTCTCACACCATGATTAGTGTTCCAATATCCTCCATCTCCTCCTACTCATCCTTAATCTCTTCTTCTTTTGTTTTGGGAGGAGTAGGATCACGTTCTTTCCTTGTGCTGACTGTATGATTTCCCTTTGGTGGCTCTAGGAGCTTGAACTAATTTTCAATATACTTCCCATTAACCAATTTAGGCTTAAGGTTTATGTATACCTTATTTGCACCCACTTTTCCAATTACTAAAGTCATAAAATTAGTGATGATATCATCTGATATCATAGTCTCAATATAGGTAGACTTACCTAGATAAACATAAGTCTTGCGGAGCATATGGCAATCACAATCAAATTTATCCACATAAAATCTGAGTCTCTATGCATTTGATAATTTGTTCAGTGAAGCCTAAAAATAACGCACTGTAAATGCATATGAGAGCTTACACCAAGGGTTCGACATACCAATCTTCATTTAGAACCTGCCAATGCAATGGTGTTGGTAGACCGTAAACTTTTCTTTCCCAGTGACCATTGCAAGAAAGTCTTTTGGTATTTTCTATTCATGTTGGAAGGACTCATGCATTATCTTGTACCACATCTCTAGACCAATTTTATAGGTGCCACTCGTGGTTCCATCACATGTATATTTCTCAAACCTTTCTACTAGATACTTCTTTACTGGTGGGTACTACCACATCTTATCCTTGGGGCCATCTAGTACCCTATTTTTAAATATAATCAATAGAAGGATCACACCCCATCTAATATTGTCTCCCTTGTGTTACTCTTCAATAATAATTTATGATATGAATGCAGAAAGGTTGTATATAGTTTCTTCCTCCATCTTCTTTCTGATATGGAGCCACTTCTTATTGACCTAACCCCAATTCTCTTGGTTATTAAATGTTGTTAAGAAGTGCACTGCAATCTTAACAATAGGCTCAATTATCTTTGACACGTCCATCGCACACCATCCCTTGTGATATTCCAAATTCACAACACTTGTCTCCACATCTACTTCATCATCTAAGTCACTGGAAATTTCAGTTCTCGAGCTTCTTAATCCTGTAAGCTTCCCAATTAAAGGTGTGGTGATGTACACTTGCCTCCCTTTGAATTAAAAAAATCCTCATGGAATGTCGACATCAACCATTAATAAAACCTTTATGGTTTTCCAAAGTATGGAAACTCATAAATCTGCAAGACTCTAGCTTTATCCAAAGTCTTCCATCCTTTGTCATCATAGATTGGTTTGTCATCTTCAGTGCACAAATTAGTCTTTTTCACCAACTCCTCAATTTGATCCTTATTTGCACTGGTATGCTGGTTATAGTCACTTACCTTGCTCTTTCTTACATGGGACTTCCCAAACGTGCCCCTTAATGACACCCTTAGGATACTGCATTTCAAAAAATATATCCTTTAGTGTTTCTTCTACTTACACCTCTTGTTCGTTCCTCTTCTTTCCCCTTATGGTTGCTCCAGGTGCTCTCTTTGGTTCCATTTATCACTTATAACTTATCATTTCATTTTCTTCCTTATAATTCCTCTGTAACCTTGAACTCACATACCCTAGTTGTAGTTTATGTTATCCAAAATGTGCCCCTGCTCATTTTTGTGGCTAACTCCTTGTGTTCTTACCTCTCTTGTGCCTCAGTCTCCATTTTTTGATTTTCAGGCACTCAAATCTTTCTAAAAATGGCACCATTGGATAGAGCTCTCTCTCAGCTTTCTATAAAGGTAAATTGTTTCTCCTAACTCCACGTATTTTTCAAGTTATGGCTCGGCGGAGTTTTGGTTGGAAATTTTCCCCTAGTAGGCCCGCAGCCAATCAGGACATGCCACGTTTCTAGGAAGTGGCAGGGGTCGGAGGAGAAATTGGCTTTTTTCCAAGTGTTTTGGTGTAGGTTTCAAATGGAAAATTTTCCCCGCGGGACCCACCGATGAATCAGAACACACCACGTGTCAGAGGGGGATCAGAGTGGAAAAATGGTTGAGTGTTGGTGCAAAGAAAATTTTGGAGGGATGGCCCCATGGCCAATAAGAAGTTGACACGTGTCCTAAGGGACCGAAAAAGTGGGGCGCGGAGGGGAGTTTGAAATTTTGGCAAAGTGTTTTACCGAAAATCCGAAAGGCGCAGTTTTGGCCCGCTGCCCCACCATCGAATGAGAGCTTGACACGTGTCCTGGCCAGGTGGAGGGTGGGGAATTTTGGGAAATTTTCCCAAAGGGAAAACAAAGGAAAATACAAAAGGAAAAGCCCGCCCCCCTTTGATGCGAGCCAATAGAATCTCACCACGTGTCTAGGTAGGGCAAAAAATTCAAAAAAAGCCCGTAGGGAAATTTTGGAGGGTCAAACCCACACCCAATGGGGTTTTGACACGTGTCGAGGCAAAAAATATCAAAGCAACCTGTGGAAAATTCAGGAGAGAAAGGCCCGAGCCAATCACATCTCGCCAAGTGTCTTCACCTAATCGGCTCGGCGGGGAAATTTTAAATCTTTTTCCAAAGGCAAAAAACAAAAACAAAATGGTCAGGAAGGGCCCGTGTCCAATGAAATCATGCCACGTGGCACCTGGAGTGGCAGAGCGTAGGGAAAATTTGAAAAAAATTCCAAAGACCAAACGGGTAAAAACTCAAACTTTTTGCCCGCCGATCCGATTTTGGCCTGTTTTTTGCCCTAAATTTTCAAATCGCCATAACTTTCGATCCAGAGCTTAGATTTTTTGCGTTCTTTATATCAATGGAAATCTAGTGAAATTATCTACAAGTTTCTGGGGTCAATTTTGCATTTTGGTTTAGTTTGGAGAGATAAAATCAAGAAACACCTATGGCACGTGGTAATGGCCAGAAATGACGTTTCAACAACTAGTTTTAATGCAAAATGGGTCACATTCTTCTTCAGGCATGGCCAAAAATGTCAAGGCATGGTTCTGTAAGGATGCCCATGCCATTTTAATGCATCTTCAATCAATGGGGAATGGCTCCCACTTTTTTCACGTTTTCTCTCTCTTGGGCTCGACCCATGCATTGTAAAAGCCAGATTTGGCTCATTTTTTTTATGGTTGAACACTTTTTGATATTGCAGGATTCTTCTTTCACCTTAACAAGTGATTTTGGACAGTATCATACCTTCTTCAAGGATTGTAATAGATATATACCTCTTTGGTGGTGTAATGCAAGGATTTTGACAGTGAAAATGATAGTGTAGACTCTGTGATCAATTTTCAGTCCTTTGTTTGTATTGTCTTGCTTCATTTCAGACCTCTAATTGCATCTTATCAGCCTGTGTATGATGTTTCATGTTGCATCTCATGAATTTGTGTCAATTTTCATGAGAAAAAAATGTTCACCACTCCTTTGGTGTATCACCCTTATTAGTTTAGTTTCAATTTTTGCATTTCTTATCCCTGTCTCCTTGCAATTTAGGATAAAATTAGGATTTGAACCTCTGAAATTGTGAAAATAATAGATCTAATCAGAGGAGTTTGAGGAACCAGTCTCTAATCTGGAGATTCCTCTATCATTTTACAAGTCTCACACTTGGAGAGAGGTTTCAATGTTGTGCAATCACACTGGATGCCTAAAACATCAGCTTAGAAACCTGATTTGCATCTAGGGGTGCTGTTGATTTGCAACAACAGTTTATTTAGATTATCAAACGCTAACTCCTCGAACCCAACACTTCAGATGCTTTCCAATTTCTCAAACACTTCTTACAATGGAGCTCCACTACGATAGTGACCAATATCAACTGGTTTGATGTTCTTTGCTTCTGAACTCACACTTTGTGCTAGTTTAATCTTCAATTCTCTCTCTGAGGATCAAAAAATCAAACATTCAAGGTAAGAATGAAATCACATCATACACCCATTTTATAGATTTTTTCCATTTTTCTCACATTAATTAATCCTTACCTACCACCACACTCAAGCTCTAATGATGATTTTCCACCTTTTCTACACTTTTTGCTACTTTCTTCTGCACCCCCAATCATAACCTTCTGGCATGCCTACTACTTCTCGGCCACATACCTCCTTCCACGTGCCTGCATGTGTCAAAGTACATAACCCTCTACACCTTATAACAAGTAGTTTACCATGCTGCTTCCTACCCCGTGTTACACAGTAAAAACCTTTCCTCACATGTGGTCTTCATTCCCACACCTTAGCACCTTTAATACCTTTCTCCTACACACACCAAATCTTTAGAGGACATTAATGTTCCAACCCATATATATACCTGTGTGCCAACTTGTTCTTGAATCTCTCCACTAATAAGTTCCTTTCTCATGTACCTACTCCACCCAACACTAAAATTATGGGTGGTCTTTTGTGCATGAACTCAATAGATAGTAATCACCTTCCTTGCGTGTGCCTACTTATTACATCAAAAAAAGGAAATAAAAAATAAAAAATTATATAAATGATTGAAAGGAAACACATTAAAGGGACATCTAGGCTAAATGGAAATACTGCCTTATTAAAAACATCAAGAAGCTTTATTTATAGTAGGTCTTCAGCCTACTCCCATTAAAGTAACCGAGAAACATGGTAGCATCCAACGCATGTAATTGAAAAGTTCTTGATTTGAGTATCTTGGTTACTAAAAAAGGTCCCAAACAATACACTTTTAATTTCCTAGGGTGGTGCATAAACTTAGGGTCACAGAGAAGGACCATTTTTCCAACCTCAAACATCTTATTCAAAATATGGCTATCATGGCATTCCTTCTATCTTTCCTTCTCATTCTTCAGGTTCCAACACCCAATGGTGTGTTTCTCATCTATATACATTAGTTTTATCAATGCACTCTTAAAAAAAATTCATCATCTAATCCACCTGTGCACACAATACCCAAGGATGGTAACATGAATTCAAAAAGCAATACAACCTCCACACCAAACACCAACTAAAAAGGTGTGGCCTTATTCAACCTTTTATAAGTGCTCCTATATGCCCAAATTACAACTGACACTTTATCATCCAAATATTTCCTTCCAACATCACAATTTTTTAATCAACATCTGTCCCAAAATATTATTAAAATCCTTTTATAGTTCCATTAGCTTGAGGGTGATAAGGAGTAATTTTATGGTGTGCCACCTGTTGGTCGTCAAATAGGACTTTTAAGAGAGCAACAGACAGGGGACAAGAAGTCCCTCCTCTTTAATGGGAGAGGTTCCCTTATTCAGAAACAAACCTATTTACAAATGTACAGGACATGATTTGTTGGTTGAACTTGGATACCAAGAAAGTGTTTTCTATGAAGGCCATCAATTACAAAAGGACCGAGGAAATGAGAGCATAGAAAAGAGCAGAAAGGAAAACATGCAGAATTATAGATATCAGAGTAATTCTTTATGTATGCGAAGTTTCAAGGAATTTAAGACAAGATCACTTGCATTGGCTGAATAGGATTAAATTTAAAGACACAAAGTTCTGTAAATAACCTTCTTCAAATTTATTAATCAAGGACACAAAGTTCCTTCTTGGTTATACAAGATCACTGTATTTGCAAAACCGGACAGTATGCAACCAGAGAGACTAATAAATTAGAGACAAATGATCTTCACAATATTAAATGAAAGCACAGAGATAACAGAGATAGATAGACGAAAGAAAGGAAAGTCCTTCTGTATTGATTTCTCTATAATCTATTTACACTTGCAGAAAATATGCCAAGTTCTTCCTCTCCTTTTTAGAATGGCGTAGAAATGCCATTATATAGTTTGCAGATCAGTTACTCTTCGTAACCGTTTCTTTAATCAAGAACCGTTAAGGACTGCCAACCGCAATACCTCAACCTATTACAAAGAAAACTGGCGAGAAGAGAAACGTATGGGGAAGAAGACAGGTGGCCGGTCACTGAGAGGGACCCATCAACTTCAGAAACCGCTGCTTGAAATTCTTCCACGTCTCAGCTATGTCTTTGCCACGAGGGACACACCAGAATTTTCATCTTGAAGATGACAATGAATATCTTTGAAAACTGATATAACCAGCGTCTTGAAAGCTTCGTCTTTCTGCCAGCTGTCCTTGGAATTTGATCTTTGGATTGATAGTATCAGAGCCGCAACTTAAATTCATATTTAGCATATTCGGGTAGAGCGGGAAAAACTAAGTATGAATTGCATTAGGTTCACTTGGGACATGTGAGACGCGAATGCGCGAAACACGCGGCTCAGGCGTTTCGGATGAAATAAGGAGAAGACGCACAAATGCATTTTGGGACATTTGGGACGAAAATGTGTGAAGGATACAACTCGGGTGTTTCGGCCGAAAATGGAACAGCTCGCACTTTTGGCTTCGGGACAGTTGGAAACATGAAAGCGCGGTTCGGGCGGATCGGCCGATATTGGAACAAACTTGCACTTTTGACTTTGGGACACTTGGAACAAAAATGTGCGAAGTGCGCGACTCGGGAGTTTCGGCCGAAAATGGAACAGACTTGCACTTTTTTAACTTTGGGACATTTGGGACAAAAAGTGCCGAAGTACACGGTTCGGGCGGTTCGGCCGAAAATGGAACAGAATGCACTTCGGAACTTGGGACAGTTGGAACAAAATTCGGGAAAATCAGGCAAAAATGGAACAGAGTGCACTTTAAGTTGAACTTGAGAAATTTGAGACAAAAAGTTCCAGAGTACGCGACTCGGCCGGTTCGGGCGAAATTGGAACAGAGCACACTTTTGAAATTGGGACAGATGGGACAAAAGAGTGTCGCGAAGTACGCGGTTCGGGCGGATCGGCCGAAAATGGAACAAAAGGCACTTTTGAACTTGGGACATTTGGGACAAAAAGTTCCGAAGTACGCGGTTCGGGTGTTTCGGCCGAAATTGGAACAGAGCGCACAATAAGTTTTGGGACACTTGGGACAAAATTTTCCGACGGGCCCGAAAATGGGACAACTTCGGGGATTTCGGCCGGTCGGAGAACAGAATGCACTTTCGTACTTGGGACAGGTGGGACAAAAATGTTTGACAGGCCCGAAATACATACAAAATGACCCAAAACACAGATTTTCTCAATTTTCACGACTTAGGCACTTTAGAGAAAACACTCATAACTCAAAATTTTGAAATTTTACTTTTATCAGAGTAGGGAATTTTGAGTGGACAACAGCTGGCTCCTTCTGGGGATGACTTGGCATAAATTCAAGGAATGAGGCAAGGCAAGAACTTAGACAAACTCGGGGAAAGCAGACCAGTGCCTTATCCATTGGGCAACGGAGTCAAAAATAGACCAACACAGAGGGCAAACACACAAAAACAACAGAAGGGAAACACACCAAAAGCAGAGAAGCAAAAACACTGTACAGAATATACAAGGGACTCCCTATCACCTAGGGCTTGAACAACTTGAGATACTGCCCACTATAAGGAAGTGGGAGAGAAGAACCATCCATGTAATCAAGATAGAAAGAATTCTCACCAGCAAAGTGTCTGATCTTGAAAGGTCCGAGCCACAGGGAATCAAATTTTCCATGGCTGCCACGAGGTTCATGCCTTTTATCCCATAGCAGCACAGTGTCTCCAACTTGGAAATCTCTGAACCTAGCTTTCTTGTCGAACAGGACCTTTACCTTCTGCTGGTGAACAGATATCCTATCAGCAACCACCAATCTGTCTTCATTCAGCTTGTGCAGGTACATAATCCTCTTGTCCAGGGCATCCCTGAAACTAGTATCTTCAATGGCCTTCATTAGGTGCAAGGCTGGCAGTTCCACTGTCACTGGCAATTGAGCTTCTACTCCATATACCACTAGAAAAGGAGACATTCCAATAGCTCTCTTTGGTGTAATCCTGTCTGCCCAAAGAGCATCATAGAGCTTCTTGTGCCAGTTTCGTTGAGACTCATTGACTAACTTCCTTATGATAGTCACCAGATTTTTGTTAGTAGATTCTGCCTGCCCATTTCCTTGAGGGTAGTAATCTGAAGAGTGAGCCAAAGAAATACCATACCCATAGCAGAAGTCCATTATCTCAGCTGAAGAGAAATTCGAGGCATTATCTGTTACAATCTTGTTAGGTACACCATACCTTACCAAGATGTTCTCTTTGATGAAGTTGCATACTACTTCAGAAGTAGTGCTCTTGACTGGAATGGCTTCCACCCATTTGGTGAAGTAGTCAGTGGCAGTTAGCACATGAGTGTGACCAGCACTAGAAGTAGGATTAAGTGTACCAATGAAGTCTAAACCCCACTGTTGAAATGGCTCCTCAATCACAACTGGCTTGAGAGGAAAAGAAGCCAATTTAGGTCTTCCCACAAAAGTCTGACAAGCCTCACATTTATCCACCCACTTGGATGCATCTCTGAACAAGGAAGGCCAGTAGTATCCTCCACGGAGTATCTTATGAGCTGTGACCGTTGATGAATAGTGCCCTCCACATGCTTGATCATGAAAAGCTGAGAGCAATTTTCTCTGTTGTTCCTTGTCCACACACTTCAAAAATCTCCCATCCAAGCCACGTTTGAACAAAGCATTTTCCCATAATACATATTGTACTGACCTCAATTTAACAGTCCTCTTTTCCTTGGCAGTTAAATGAGAGGGGCATTCCCCATAGGTGAGAAAATGGGCGATGTCAGCATACCATTCATCAACTGAACTCAGGAACAAAACAGTAGGAAGGTCAGCTTTCTCTTCCAGCAACTCATGTTTGGCTCCTTCAGCAATGAGCTCACAAAGACCTTTTCCACGAACCAGCTTGGTCGGCTTAATGTCAATGTCATACTCTTGGACCTTAGCAACCCAATTCCCTCTCTTGGATCCAAATTCTTGTTGTGTGAGAATTGACTTAACAGTGGTATCTGGAACCAACACCATGGAGTGAGAGTTGAGGATGTAAAAGCGAAACTGCTTGACAGCTTTGACCACTGCAAAAGCATGCTTCTCCATCATGGTGTATTTTAACTCATGATCCTTCAGAATATAGCTCATGAACGCAATTGGTAGCTCATGCTCATCAGAGTCTTCTTGAGTTAACACAGCAGCCAAGGTATTATCTGTAGCATAGCAATAGATGATGAAATCTTTGCTGAAATCAGGACAGGCTAAAACTGGAGTTTTAGCGATAGCTCTCTTGATACCTTCAAAGGATTCCTTTCCCTCAGAAGACCAACCAAATGTTTGCTTCCCTTTCATCATCTGAGAAATATTCAAAGTTAACTCTGCAAAATCAGGTATGAATCTTCTCAAGAAATTTATCTTACCAAAGAAGGAGTGCACGCCCTTCTTGCTGGTTGGGAGAGGAATTTGCTGGATGGCTTGAACTCGTTCAGGATCAATCTTAATACCATCCTTGGAGACAATGTGCCCTAATAACTTTCCCTCTGTGACACAAAAGACAGATTTTTTAGGATTCAGAGAGATTCCATGCTCTCTGCATCTCAGCAGAACTGCTTCTAGGTGATCAAAATGATCCGCTCTTGTCTTGGAAAACACTGTCAGGTCATCAAGGTAGATGACAATACACTTCCCTTTTAAGCTTCCAAAAGCCAGATCCATAGCTCTCTGGAAAGTGGCACCAGCATTAATAAGCCCAAAAGGCATTCTCTTGTAAGCAAAGGTGCCCCAAGGAGTAGTGAAAGCTGTTTTATGTTGATCTACAGTATCAACCTCTACCTGATTGTATCCAGAAAATCCATCAAGCATAGATAACATTTCAGAGCCTGTTACTGCTTGCAATACTTGATCCATCATGGGAAAAGGGTAATTATCTTTCAGAGAAGCCTGATTCAGGTTCCTGAAATCAACACAGATGCGGATCTCACCATTTTTCTTCCTGACAGGCACGATATTTGCAATCCATGTTGAATGGTGAATGGGAAAAATAATTTTAGCCTTCAACAATTTCTGTATCTCCTGAAAGATGGTGTCAGCTACTTTGGGGTTGTATTGTCTCTGTTTCTGCTTGAAAGGCTTAATTCCAGGCTTGAGAGGAATAGAGTGCTGCATATCTTTTGGCTTGAAAGCTTTCAAATCTTCATAAGAATAAGCGAGAACATCCTTATACCTTTTTAGAAGATCAATTGCTTTTCTCCTCTCATCTGCCATGCAACATTTTCCAATGTTCACTGAGCTTGGGGTCAGAAGAACTCCCAATATCAATCTTATCATACTCAGCTGATTGCTGAGGCCCAGAAGAAGCTCTAGATTTCACATACCTGTCATGCTTATCAAATAGTTCCTCCAAACTCACCAGCCCTCTAGGAATCTTGTTTCCTTTGAGATTGATGCATCCATCTTGATCTGTTTCTTCTCCTTGGGCGACTGCTTGGTCGAAGGGTACACTCTCACGAGGCAGGTTGTCACTTCCCTCAAAATACAGTTGTTCAAAATTACCCCTGAGTTCCAGGAAGGAAAGCAAATGTTGATCATCATTGAAAACCTGCCAGTTATGGGTATTGTCAGGTACACTAGGCCGATGGACCATCTCAATGGTGAACTTATCCTGAGAAAAGTCAGGATGAGGAATCAGTAGAGATCCCGAGACAGCCAACGAATCAGCCCTGCTGTTCTTTTCCCTAGGTACTGCTTCAATAGAGAAAGCATCAAGGAATTCAATGGAATCCCAAACCTGATTCCAGTAATGCTTCAGCCTCCCATTTTTTACTTGAAAAAGGCTTCTGACTTGCTTTACAATCAGCTCTGCATCACCACGAGCCAGAAGATTCTTTATACCTTGTTCTTTGGCCACCTGCAATCCGAGAATGAGAGCTTCGTATTCTGCTGTGTTGTTAGTATTCTCGAACTGCAACTTAAATGAAAAAGGATGAAGGACACCTTCCGGTGACACCAGCAGAACACCAGCTCCAGAACCAGCTGAGGAACAACTTCCATCAAATTCTAAAATCCAAATACCATTAGGATCTTTAGGTGACATTCTGGGAAGTTGGATTTCATCAGGGGACATAATCATGTAATTGCCATGACCCATATCCTCATAGAGTATTTGTGCTCTAGGATCATCTGTTTTCTGCACAATATACTCAGACTGCTTTTCAGGCAACAACTTCTTCATTTGTCCATTGACAGGCACGAGTGCATGCGACCAGTCCATCTGGATTTCCCCACCCACATCTTTGCAGAAGTTCCTACTTAGCAACATCCCGTATGAAGGAGGGATATCTGCTACTAGGATGGTAGCCAACACTTTCTTTTCAGGAAAGGCAGCAAAAGCCACTTGCGCATCTTTAATTCTCCCGACCAGGGGCACTTCTTTACTTTCCATGGAGTAACAGGATCCATAAGTGCGAGTGAGGGTCAGGCCTAAAGCATGAGCTACTTTAGCAGGCATTACGTTATCTGAAGCTCCAGAGTCTATGACACAATTACTGAGCTTATGGCCAGCTATTAGTAGTGTTACGTAAAAAGGCTTGATTTTGTCACCAGGCGAGGTGACAGCAGCTACCAGACTGGGCTGTGGTGCAGAAGAAGGAGTAGGCAAAAGGCCTTTAGAGGTGGTCTTGGAATGGGAATTGACAAAGTGGATCATTTTGGCAAAGGCTTTGGGATGGGTTTGATAGTACTCAGCTTCTGAGATTTGGACCTTGGTCTTTTTCAGGTGATCAACAATATCAAAGGATCCAGAAGTGGACGGGCCATCATCATTTGGAATTCTAGGCTTATCAACTTTAGGAGAAAAAGAAGAAGCAACTTTGGTAACTGGATTGATAGGACTCACCTTCTGTGTAGACGAAGTAGGGATAGGAGATCCTCTTCTTGCAATTACAGGGATAGTTGCCGACTGCTCCTTGGATTTCTTAGGTGGCTGGGTCACCTTCTCCCTCTGCTTTGTCTGTTCTCGAGTCATGACAGCAAAAGATTCGCTGTTCATGTCTGCTACCACTTCATCATAATCATCAATGCCCTCAGTGGTAAAGAAATTCACTCGAGATCCCTCAAGTTCCTCTGCCTCATCATCAAATTCTCTCGCAAACTCTTCGCAAGCTTCGTTATCTTCATCATCATCTGGTTCTTCCACCTCGCAGGTCGCATTGACAGGGACTCTAACAGGAGGTCCTTCAAGTGCTAATCTTGTTTGAGAAGTAGGCAAACGATTCCTGGGCTGGAAATTTCTCCTCGGAACATCTGCATAAGGAGCGTGCTGAGCCAATTGTTTCTTTATAGCAAGAAGATCATTCGCAAGCTTCTGAACTAATGGGTCAGTGTTAGGTCCAGGGGTGGAAGAGGAAGAAGCAGCAGACTTAGATTTGGAAGTGTCTCTTCTCAACTTCCCTGACATGATCAAGTCATCCTCGACACTAACAGCCAGTTCTTGATCCAGAGCTAACGTTCCGAGATTAGCCCTTCTTAGTGCATAACTAACTTTAGGTGATTGGGCATTTAGAAAGAAACATTTTTGAATCCGATCAACAGGTCGAGTGTTTGCAGGAATTTTATTTATCAACCTGTTGAACCGAGCCACAAACTCTCTCATGGGTTCTTGTGAATCTTTCTTTATCTGAGAAATTTGGGCAAGCAAAGCATGCACATCTTCTGCCGGCTTGAAACGATTCTCGAACTGGGTTCTCATGGTGTCCCAGTCGGTTATAGCACCGGCAGGAAGGTGAAAGAACCAATCAGCAGCATTATCTTGTAATGTCTCCACGAACAGCCTCACGGAGACGTCTTCATGTTCGACTCCCAAAACTCCACATGCAACTATGAAGGCTGCAATATGTTCATCAGGATGTACCTTGCCATCACCTTTGAATTTTGGGAAGTTCTTCCGGTTACCTCTGGGTAACTCATGTAGAGGCTGAGTAAGGGCCAGGGGCCCGACACGCTGACCCCATGGCAATTGTGCCGCCATTCTTGGAAAAACGGCTTGGAGAGGAACTTTAACACCAGCGAGGATCAAAGCTCGTAGATTGGGACTAGCAGGCTCTGAAGGAATACCACCCGCAGGACTTCTATCTTGAACAGGCGGAGTGCTCGTCGAACGAGTTCTTCTATTTCTTGTTGAAGGGAAAGGAAAACCCTGCTGCTCCAAAAGCTGAAACTGAGAGTCTTCAATACCAAGGGTCCTTCTCCCTCGAGTGAAACGCGGAGTCGCCAGATCAAAAGATGATCAAAAATTACTGAACTGGAATGTGATTTTCCCCAGCGGAGTCGCCAAAAACTGTTGGTCGTCAAATAGGACTTTTAAGAGAGCAACAGACAGGGGACAAGAAGTCCCTCCTCTTTAATGGGAGAGGTTCCCTTATTCAGAAACAAACCTATTTACAAATGTACAGGACATGATTTGTTGGTTAAACTTGGATACCACGAAAGTGTTTTCTATGAAGGCCATCAATTACAAAAGGACTGAGGAAATGAGAGCATAGAAAAGAGCAGAAAGGCAAACATGCAGAATTATAGATAGCAGAATAATTCTTTATGTATGCGAAGTTTCAAGGAATTTAAGACAAGATCACTTGCATTGGCTGAATAGGATTAAATTTAAAGACACAAAGTTCTGCAAATAACCTTCTTCAAATTCATTAATCAAGGACACAAAGTTCCTTCTTGGTTATACAAGATCACTGTATTTGCAAAACCGGACAGTATGCAACCACAGAGACTAATAAATTAGAGACAAAATGATCTTCACAATATTAAATGAAAGCACAGAGATAACAGAGATAGATAGACGAAGAAAGGAAAGTCCTTCTGTATTGATTTCTCTATAATCTATTTACACTTGCAGAAAATATGCCAAGTTCTTCCCCCTTCCAGAATGGAGTAGAAATGCCATTATATAGTTTGCAGATCAGTTACTCTTCGTAACCGTTTCTTTAATCAAGAACCGTTAAGGACTGCCAACCGCAATACCTCAACCTATTACAAAGAAAACTGAAAGAGAAACGTATGGGGAAGAAGACAGGTGGCCAGTCACTGAGAGGGACCCATAAACTTCAGAAACCGCTGCTTGAAATTCTTCCACGTCTCAGCTATGTCTTTGCCACGAGGGACACACCGGAATTTTCATCTTGAAGATGACAATGGATATCTTTGAAAACTGATATAACCAGCGTCTTGAAAGCTTCGTCTTTCTGCCAGCTGTCCTTGGAATTTGATCTTCGGATTGATAGTATCAAAGTCGCAACTTAAAATCATATTTAGCATATTCGGGTAGAGCGGGAAAAACTAAGTATGAATTGCATTAGGTTCACTTGGGACATGTGAGACGCGAATGCGCGAAACACGCGGCTCGGGCGTTTCAGACGAAATAAGGAGAAGACGCACAAATGTATTTTGGGACATTTGGGACGAAAATGTGCGAAGGACGCGACTCGGGCGTTTCGGCCGAAAATGGAACAGCTCGCACTTTTGGCTTCGGGACAGTTGGAACATGAAAGCGCGGTTCGGGCGGATCGGCCGATATTGGAACAACTTGCACTTTTGACTTTGGGACACTTGGAACAAAAATGTGCGAAGTTCGTGACTCGGGAGTTTCGGCCGAAAATGGGACAACTTGCACTTTT
Organism: Taxus chinensis; assembly: GCA_019776745.2. Lineage (NCBI taxonomy): Eukaryota > Viridiplantae > Streptophyta > Pinopsida > Cupressales > Taxaceae > Taxus > Taxus chinensis. The sequence goes on along the minus strand of CM034151.1, from coordinate 592,950,700 downwards.
TTAACTTTGGGACATTCGGGACAAAAAGTTCCGGAGTACGCGGTTCGGGTGTTTCGGCCGATCGGGGAACAGAATGCACTTCGGAACTCGGGACAGTTGGGACGAAATCAGGCGAATCGGCCGAAAATGGAACAGAGTGCACTTTAAGTTGAACTTGAGAAATTCGAGACAAAAAGTTCCGGAGTACGCGACTCGGCCGGTTCGGGCGAAATTGGAACAGAGCGCACTTTTGAAATTGGGATAGATGGGACAGGAGAGCACGAAGTACGCGGTTCGGGCGGATCAGCCGAAAGTGGAACAAAAGGCCCGTTTGAACTTGGGACATTTGGAACAAAAAGTTCTGGGATACGCGGTTCGGGTGTTTCGGCTGAAATTGGAACAGAGCGCACAATAAGTTTTGGGACACTTGGGACAAAATTTTCCGGCGGGCCCGAAAATGGAACAACTTCGGGGATTTCGGCCGATCAGGGAACAGAATGCACTTTCGTACTTGGGACAGGCGGGACAAAAATGTCTGACAGGCCCGAAATACATACAAAATGACCCAAAACACAGATTTTCTGCATTTTCACGACTTAGGCACTTTAGAGAAAACACTCATAACTCAAAATTTTGAAATTTTACTTTTATCAGAGCAGGGAATTTTGAGTGGACAACACCACCATAAATTTTACCAATAGAATATTTTTTGTCTAATTCAGAACATGAGTTTCTCTATCACTTGTAAAGATTAATGGGCAACCATACCTACTAATTATGTTTTCCTATAAAAAAAATGTTGTTGTAGTTGCAGTAAAATCCTTTATAGGTGTTGCTTCTGCCCACCTTGTAAGATAATATGTACAAGTTATAATGTAGCATGTGTTAGTCCTATGTGTGGGTGGTGAAATAGGACCTACAAAGTCAATAGCCAAATTTTCAAAATGCTATGCGCTTACAATAGGTGGCAATGACATTTCATCTCTATGTTTAGGTTTTCCAAGGTGTTGTCAATGGTCAGATTCCTTCACATATTATTTAGTGTATTTTTACAAAGTATCCCATCAAATTATAGCCATTAGAATCTTGAACATTGTAGCGTCACCATCATAAAGCCCTCCTACTATTTTGAACCTACTCCATAATAGTGTTGTGCTCATGCTCGAGAACACAACAATGTAAGACTTAGTCACGTCCCAACTTATTCAAATCTCCACCACTTAATTGATAAGGAACCTCACGTACTGTAAGTTACTTATTTTCTAACGTCTTCATTCCTTCATGTGTCATGTGAGTGCACAAGAACACTACAATATATTCTAATTATATGGGCACATGGTTCAATCTAAACAACTATGCATCTGGTCTAGTATTTTCAATTCTCTGCATGTCTTCATTAAAATTAATCCTTGATAAGTGGTGAGGCCCTGAATTTATCTTACTTGATTTCAAAAAAATGGTAAAATAAACCACCTAAAACAAAAGTATCCATCTACATATGTGCCCTTGAAAAACAAACTTGTTGACTAACTACTTGAGCATGATATGGTCTGTATAAAATATGAATGGTGTTTCCAATAAATACTGTTTAAACTTATGTAGCACATAGATCATAGACAATGCCTCATGCTCAATGGTTGTGTACTTATGTTCTGCAAATGTCAACTTCCTGCTTGCAAAATAAATAGGATGATAAAAAATTCCTTCCCCAGGTTATGCCAAAAATGCACCTATTTCCATGCTAGAAGCATCAATATGGACATGAAAATTCTTATCCCATGAGGGAAACTACAAAATAGGTATAGTAGTCATCCTTTCCTTCAATGTCTCAAATTATTTTTGTTGCACATTAACCCAATAGAATTTCCCTTTAGCTTTCATAACTCTTCCAAGGGCACATAAATATTTGAATATCCTTTGATGAACTTTTTGTATTATCTTGTATGTCCTAGAAATCCATAGACATCACTCTGATTGGTAGGCTCTTTTAAGCCCAAGATTACAATTGTCTTGGCTGAGTCCACCAATGACCCTTCTTTACAAATGATGTGTCCAAGTAAAGTTCTAAATGGTGTAGAAAAGATGCACTCCTCAATATTAAGAGAGATGCTCAGTTTCCTGCACCTCTCAAATATAATGATCAAATTATCAAAGTGATCCTTGACTAAGCCATAAAATATCCAATCATCTAAATATACCTACAATAATTTATGAATAAAGTCTTGAAACTCATGCAAAAAAAATGTGTGAGAACACTACTGGTGCATTTTCCAATCCAAAGGGTATAACTTTATATGCAATGTTACCAAACTTACTCATGAAAGTATTCTTCTCCTGATCTTATTTCATGATGTGCACCTAGTAATAGCTTGAAAATCTATCTATAAAATAATATATCTCGTGCCCTGCAACTCCCTTAAGAATATCCTGTTTGAAAGGGGTGACAAATGGTTCTATAACACATGAAGCATTGATTTCCCTCTAATCTACAAAAATCCTTATTCTTCCATCCTTCTTAATGCTTATGACCATGGGACTGACCTATTCAAATTATTCAATAGGATCAATTATTCCAAACTTAATAATCTTGTCTATTTCTTTCCTTTACCTTCATGTGCATGTTATGATTCATCTTATAAGGACTCTTCCTAACTGGTCACATGCCTTCTTTTAGATTTATATTCATCTCTCCTAAATAAGAGTCCACTCCTTTTAACTCATGATATCGTTAGGGAAAGAGATCTTGAAATTCATGTAAAATCTCAATAATCTTGGCCACTTCTTTTTTTGACCAATAATCACCAATAATCACTTCCTTAAGCTCATCCTTAGTACCAATGTTAACATTATTCATCTTCAAAGGAGCATGGTATGCGTTTGCAATCCTTAATCCCAATAATAATGCCTCATACTCAGCAATGTTGTTAGTACATTCAAAATTGAGCTTGAAGGAAAAAGGAAACTCCTCTAAACTAGGGGAAACCAACACTAAACCAGCACCATTTCCAACTTTGGAGCAAGCTCCATCAAATAGTAATGTCCATGGAGAACCTACCATACCAAGGCACTCTGATTTTTCCATCTTATTCTCTTTTCCATAAGCAAAACCAATGAAATTGTCAACATCTACATCAGCAAACAACACTTCATAAGAAGCATTGTTGGGATCTTCAATCAAGTGTAACATCTTCTTTTCACCATAGATTTTGACAAGGCTGCCCTCAATGGGAATGGTGGCATAGGAAATGTCCATTTTAACACTACCACCAACACTTGTAGCCCACTTCCTTGACTATTTGGTAGGGCAGTCAACAATTACAACATCAAGTTTTAAATTCTTACCTGGATAGGCTGCAAGTTGCATTACTAAACCCTTCACACATCCAACAACCGACACTTCCCTTGAATCCATGGCTGTACACTTTCCATATGCTACTGTCACCTTGATATCTAACTCATTCATAACTTCTAGAGGCATAACATTACATGATGCACCGGAATCAAACATGTAATTGTGAAGCAACCTACCTTTTATGAGCAAAGTTGTGAAGAATGGATCAACATTCAATTGGGAATCAATAAAGGATGTCCCCAAATACACTTTAGGTGCCTCTCCAAGATCTTCCATTGGTGGTGGTGTTTCAGGGCCAGCAATGCTTTGAAGAGGACTCTCAACAACATTTACATTTATGCTTGGTATACTCTTTTCTTCTTTCAATCCCAAGTATTCAAAAGCTCTTTTCTTGTGTTCAAAATTCTAAGCAATTCAATAATGGGAACACTCACTTTAATTTGGATCAATACATGGGATATATCATATGTAACATTCTTTGGAAAAAAATAATTGGAAGGGAAACAAGAAGGTTCATCAAATGGAGAAGTATTCTTGACAGCCTGGGCATGGAGAGGATTGATATTTTTGCATGGGACAGCAGGGTTCTTAGCAATTGTTTCTCTTCTAGGGTTATCTTTGGGAATTCTTGTAAGAAAGGGAATCTTTATCTTGGCTTGAGGACCAGCTCCTCTAACAACTTTTCTTCTAGTATTGTACTCCTTTTCTTGACCAACCACAACATTCATTAACAATTGTCTATCTTCCTCCGAAGGAATACCACCATCATACTTCTTGTTCATTAAATCCCTTAGGTATTCAAAGTCATTATTAGGAACTTCAAAGGCCTGAACTACATCTACATCATGATTTTGAGGAAGAGAAATAAATGGTACCCTCTTTATGCAATCCCAAAAGGTTGCAGCAGTCCTTGCACTTATCACATCTGTTGATGTTTCTGCTTGCTGTGAGCCTGAAGAGCTGCCCATCATATAAATGTCATCATCCATTTAATTCTCATCATCATCATCAATATCTTTCTGGCCTATTTCACATGGAGGATGAGGAAGAAAACATCTATCACATCAATCCATATCAGTAACTTCTTGAACAGTAGCAACTCTTACAGTCAGAGGGTCAGGCACCACTCTATTTTCACATGCTTGGGGTTGTATATTTGTAGATCCAATAATCCCTTTACCTCTATCAAATTGTCTTTGATCACCCCTAGGATGATTGCCAAATCTATCATGGTTTTGAATTCTTTATTGTACTTGTGAACTTTTCCCAATTCCTTTCTCATCCTAGGCTAATTTGTAGGAAATTTCTTTGACAGCCCCTTCCAAAGTCTTGACAACGTCCTCCAAATCAGCACCCTTGCTAGTTTGAGGCTTCTCAGGGTTTATCAGCTTCACACCATCCCTATTAAGTGGTTTAGCAATAGCTTTAATATTATTTTCAATTTGAAGTGCCATGGTGAAAGCTTGCCTCAAGTTTGTAGGATTTTTGTCTCTCAAGTAATAGGCTTCCTTTTTATCAAATGCATCTGCATATTTGATCAAGAAAGCTTCATCACAAGGCCTCAAAATTACAGGTAGCCTTCTCAATGTCTTATTAAACCTTATATTGAAATCATGAACGGTCTCATTTGGGTTCTTATTGATGTTCTCAAACTTGAATAGAAGGAACCTTGGATCTGTTTTGTCTCCATATTGTAATCTGAATGCATTACTCATCTCAGTCCATGAATCAATAGAGTTATCAGGCAGATCTTTATACCAATCTCTTGCATCTTCCTCAAGTGTATGGATAAACAACTTGATATACACATCCTCAAATTCTATTTCAAAGTATTCCATCATGCTAACAAACAGTTTGAGATGCTGATCTCCAGTTATGGAATTGTTACCTTGGAATTTTGGTAACCTATTTCTCACATCCTGTGGGACAGCATTTGGAAAACCATTCATTCCTCCAAAATTTATAGGACCAAAGGTTTTTACAACAAATGGAGGTCTAGGTTGAGCCATATTGTTTGGTGGGGGTAATCTTGGAGGTGAAACAAGCTGATGAGGAGTAATAATGGGTCTGATTGGAATGGATCACTGATCTCTAAAATGATAAGCCCCCAAAGGCTCTCTCTCTTGATAAACTTTAGCAAACTTAGAAACCATAGGAGCAAATCTAGGAGAAAGTTTTTCAAATACACAAGAAGGTCCCTCACCTGATGGAGAATGAAAATCAGCAAGAAGATTGCCTGAATCAGATCTACATGAAGAGGAATTATAATCTTCAATGACAGGCTTTTCTACTTCAAATTCAACTATGGGGATTTCTTTCCTTGCAACCAAATCACCAACCACTTTCCACACTCTTCTTCCTTCTAGTTTTGAGCTTCTTGACTCAGTGAGCATGTTCTTAGAAGAGTCCTTGATGAAGAGGGATCTCCTTCCCTCCAGTTTGAAAAATTTAAACAACAAGTTTTGAATGATAAAAATGTGTTAGACAACTGGTATTTCAAGATCCCAACAGCATGGAGTCACCACCAAGGATTTTCACCTTAGTTGTGAAAGAAAGCACTAAATTTTTTTTTGTCAAATGCATGCTATACTGAAAACTTGCAGGGATTTACAAATCAGATTTTTCTTCTTCTTAATTCAACCATAAATAGTGCATCCAAATCCCATAAACTGTTGGTAGATGAGGAGAGCAGGCTAAGTTTGAAGTATTTCTTACCCAAAACATCCAGATCTGAAAGTATGATATCATATCTCAAGAATATAATAGCTCAAATACTAGATCACATAAATGCTCAAACCTTTCAAGTACTTCAAAACCACCAAGAAATTGCAATAATTCCCCGGAAATGGCGCCACTCGGGTGTTGGTATCCAGATTTAATCTCCTTCATAACTTGAGCAGCATCATGAATCTGCACAAGACACTCAAGGATATATAGATGTTTTGTATTTCATTTGTAGCTGGGGATCACACCTATCTGCTTGTTTGCATTCAAGAATTGAGGGAGTGGATATCACCTTCATAAGGGTTTTGATCTAACTGTCACTATTTTAGGTTGTGCCTATCAACCAAGGTGAGAGAACCTATATTGCAGCCCCTATATGGTAAGGAGATGAAAATATCCTTGTGTTTTTTATATGATGTGGAGGATGCTTTGGGAAAACATGATCAAATATCCATTATCCAAACTCAAAGGATCAGTCACTACTAAATGATGGAAATGTTCTCAAAACAAAGCTAGAGCTGCTAAAGACATGATAAAACCCTGATCAATTTTGTGCATCTTTGTGAAAGGATTGAATTCTTTTGTGGACACACAATGCAGATGCAGGGGTATTGTAGGTAGGATGAGTTAGTTTAAAGTGAAATTATGATGAGAGATATTGGGACAAGAGTAGTTAGGAGTCATCACCTTCTTTGGGAAACCTTGCAAAAGAATTACAACACCTAAACAACAGAGATATTTCAATGAATTTGCAGTGCTCTTTCAACCAGGATGTGTGCACATATGGATACCCAAATCTACACTATTCCATACAAAATTTGATAGCCTACCACAAAGGCTTGAAACAAAATATCAATAAATCATTCAGGACCCCTTGTTAGATCATGTCCTAAGGTACACCCAAAGGTTTATAAACACCCCCAATTTACAAGGAAGGTAAGATGAATTTAAATTTGTTTATCTCCCCTCAAATGAATGCTCTTATGAATGGAAGATTGCAGATGCCTTCAAACCCTATACAAGAAATGAGACCATGTATGACCAATAAAGATGCCAAATACAAGATTGCAACATGAGCATGAAACACAAATTGAAAACATACTAGAATACAAGTGCATGCAAGCTTTTGCCAAGAGATAAAACTAGTAATCCAAGAATTTGATCAAATATATCAGCAAGGGAATGTTATTTAGACAATATCAAAGCTTTTTAATGGCTTTATAGTTGAAACCAACTCAACATGATGAACATTTGATGAAAACTGAAATCAAAATGGTTCTCAGGCAGTTTCTCAAAAAGGAAATGGACTTCTTCTAGTTTTTTCCTGTGAAATTTCTTCTCTTTTTCCAAAATTCTCAACAGACCCCTCAAAATGTTTCCAAATTATATGATATATCCTATGCCAACTTGGATCCTTGCATCCCAGGCAAAGAATATGCCAAAGGGATCAAATTTGTTACAAAACCCTATCCATTTGATGAAAATTGATATAAAACTGTGAAACATCTCACCAAATGCCAGAGATGCACATATATTTTAAAATATTGCATGAACTTGGATCCTTATACATCCCAAGGTTACATTTTGGCATTCCACCAGGCCCAACATGAATTTGCAATCATTTTTCACCTTTTTCCCTCATCATTTTTAACTCTGCAACTTTTCATTTTTACCCTTCATGTGTTTTTCACGGGCTGAGAAAAATATCTCACGAAAACACTATAGGGAACCGAATCAGCTCAAATAAATGATGCCATTGTGTTGATAAATCCGAAGGGATGCAGATTCATATAAAATTTCATGTGTTTTGGGTGCAAAAATGATGATTCCATACTTCTTGGAGCTCCAATGGCGCCCAAAAAATGAAAATGCACAGCTGCCATTGATTAAAATCAACTTTAAATGCCAGCCTTCCATGTGGCAGATCCAAATTCTCTCAAAATTTTTCTAAAATTACCTTTTTTTTCCTTTACACAAGGTGGGACATGTGTCCAAACATGATTGGGGGCGGGCCCCCAATCCTTAAAAAGCATTTTAAACCCCTTTTGAATTTTGGAAAACTTTTGAAACTTTTCCCGCGGGCCCTTGAATGTGCCACGTGTCCTCCTGTGGACCCTGTTTGAAAATCGCGGGCCAAAATGACAAATTTTCTCTCCCCATTTTGAGAAAAGGAAAATTTTTCTCAAAATGTTCTATGCCCCCTGAACACCTGTTGTTTCTCTGCCATGTGTCAATATCCCATTAGATTCAGTGCTCGACTCATCATTTTTTTTCCGCGGGTTTATTTTTCACTTTCAGATTTTTTGCTAAAATTTGGAAAATTTTCCATCTTTCCTCCAGCACTACCAAATTTCCATCGAAATTTAGACCCGTGTCCACTGTTCATTGGTGGCGGGACCTTGAACCGAAATTTTCCTTCTTACCTTTTGAAGTTAAAAAACTTCAACTACCTCCAAGCCTCCACCTCTCCATTTCATCCCTGTGCATACGTGTCACACTGTGATTCGCGCGGAGATCTAACTCAAAATGTTACTTGAAAATTTTGCCTCCAAAGGGAAAAATCCAAAAAAAATGCATCACCCCACTTTTCCCTTACTCCCATGGACATGTGTTGCCCCTCCATTGGGGTGCGGACCCTTGGTTCCAAATTTTCCATGACATTTTGAGCCCAAAAAATTGAAATTTTTTTGAATCCACCCGTCGCCCATTTGATCCTCCCATGCCACGTGTCACCCTTCCATTGGGCGCGGGTCTTCCGGGCCAAATTGTAACTTTAACACTTTGAAGTTAAAAGACTTTGAAATTTTCACAAATTCCGCCCATCCATGCTAACTTTCTTGGACACGTGTCCACTTCGTATTGGGTGTGGACCCCCAGGAAATATTTTTCCTTTTGCATTTTGAAATGAAAAACTTTCAAATTCTTCTAAGTTCCCACTATTCCGGTCGATCTCCCTAGACACATGTCACCTTTCCAATGGTTGCGGGCTCGCGGGCCAAATTTTTCCCCTGACACCCTGAGCCAAAAAACACCAAAATTTTCCAAGTCCTTGACCATCCGCCTGGCCCTCCTGGACACATGTCATCATGCCATTCGCTGCGGGCCTTCAGGAAAAAATTTAATTTTGAGAAATTTTTCCAAAATGGAAGAAAATTTTCCTAAGTTACTTCTGCCACCAACCAATCCTCGACCAATCACATCAGGCCACATAAGCACATCCCTGTAGCACTGCGGGGCCACGGGGGAAAATTTTTCTTCCGACATCTTTGAGTCTACAACAATAAAATTTTCCCAACTCCCACATTATCTGTTTGATCTCCCTGTGCCACGTGTCACCCTCCCATTGGGCACGGGCCTTCAGGAAAAAATTTGATTTTGAGAAATTTGCAAAAAATGAAGGCAAAATTTTTAAGTGACCTCCGCCATTCGCTGCTCCATCTATCCAATCAAATCATGCCACGTAGGCACACTAGGCAAATGCGAGGCCGCGGAGAAAATTCTCCCTTCAAAAATTGAAAATTTGACAAGTTATAACATTTTTTCCGACCGCACCCGACCAATGAGAGCCTGCCATGTCAGCATAGAATTTACAATGATAAATTTGACATCCCAAGAGCACATAAAAAACATGAAAAATTCAGGGAATACCCTAGAAACCAAATTTTTTGATAGGGAAGGCAGAATTCTTCATTTTAAACCAACTAAATCATCTCTTGACATCATTTGAGACCTTGGGATTGGGGAAACACTTGCACGAATTTAGGATTTGATAAATTTTGTGCTCTTTCATGATTTGGCAAAGGAGAAAATGGTACAAGCCCATGAAAATGAACGAACCAGGGCACAAATGGGGGGTAAAACTTGGATTTTACTTCAATTTAGGGAAAAATAACAACAATGAGGGCATTTTCGAAGGTATTCAGTTGGAAAATGCAAACTATAGACCATAAAATCAAAAAATGAAACGTTTGTGAGCATATTCGGTCATGGAAAAAAACAAGGCACATTATGCAAACTCAATAATGGGACCAACAGGGTGAAGGGTGGGTGATACAAATTTTTAGTGTATACATTTACCACTTTTTGATGAGTGGTTTGTGTTGGGAAAGCCATGAGAAAAAAATGAGAAGGATGAAAAAATATAATTGATTAGGTACTCCCATCAAACTAGTTGTCGACGACACAAAGGAAGTTGATCATGAGTTTGAAAGAGATAGATGAAGAAGGGATGGAAAGGATGAGAAAATAAGATAAGGGGATAAGATATCCCAGACGATGATTGAACAAAAATTAAAAATTAAAATAAAAATATGGTAGTGATTTTGTAGTCACTCTGGTAGGGGAACAAAGTATGGTCTTCAGGGAAACCACAGAAATTTCCTACGGGCTTGTGAGTCAACAAAAACCATTTCAAAATGGAGGGATACTAAGGGAAATTCACTCAAATGGATGTGTAATCTGGGATACAAATGGGTCAAAGGAAAACATTGAGTATGTGCAAGAAAATACAAACAATGGTCAAGAAAATATTAAAAGGGGTGGGATAAAAAAAAATGTATCCAGGGGTGGGACCGAAATAGGTGATGGAAAATAATGGAGCCCTAAGAGGGAACACAAGAATGGCCACAAAGGTAAAAAGGATGAAAATAATGATGTGATGGATAAAAAATCCTGGGTGGGACACAAAAAGGATGTGATGATGAGAAACCCTCAAGGAAAAGATTTGAAGAAAAGATCATTTTTAAAGGAAGGATTGATCAAAAAGAGTAAAAGGGAGATTTATGTAAAATGCAAGGTCGGGTCAATGGAGACTAGAGGCGGTCGATGGTACCTAGGGAAAAGTGATGGGGACCCAAGGGTGTTGGGGAAGGCCATGGTCAGTGGGCTATATAATCACATGGGTTGGCCAGAAAAGCTCATTTTCATGCGACGAGTTATTGATTAAGAGCTTTGACTGAGAGAGAGAGAGAGAGAGAGAGAGAGAGAGAGAGAGAGAGAGAGAGAGAGAGAGAGAGAGAGAGAGAGAGAGAGAGAGAGAGAGAGAGAGAGAGAGAGAGAGAGAGAGAGAGAGCGATAACTATGATGGAGAGAAGATTTCATAGGTGGTGCTATTACATGTGAATCAATATCTTGCTTACTTATAGAGAGATACCTCTTGACATGAGTGAGAGGAATCTCTCTATGAGGTCTTGGATTTGTGACAAGAGAGATATCCTTTGATGGATCAAAGGGATTGGTACAAGAGACAAAGAGAGGCCTATAGAGCCAAACTTATAGATATTGCATTGATCCTAGTAGTTGAGTCAGGTAGTGATGCTCCAAGAGCATCCCAAGGAGCTAGATATATGGCACCACATAGTATTGTGCCTCTGATTCTATACAAAAAACTCGCAGAGGAGGTGTGATATTTTGAGAATATTGTGACACACAATTTTTCATATACATTGAGATACGCAGAGAACCTAGCAACAAAGAAAACAAGAGGAGGTAGCGCAACACCATTAGGGAGTTTTGTGAGCGTGTCTTAGCCACTACGAGAGGTGATTCAAAAGGGAGGTGGAAATGCCCAAGGATTGATCCTAGGACCTTCCCTAGGAGGGGAGGGCTTGAGACTATCTAATGCATAGTTTACAGACGTGGATGATGTATCTGCTTTATGAGAGGACCCTTAGAGGCCTACTAGTTATGATGTATCGATGTATTTTGGACTCATGATATATATACAATAATTTTTTAGTTTTACTATGATGTCTTATCAAGTAATAATTATTTTATGGTTGTGGTGATGTTGATGTTAGATGTATATGTTCATGTTTAATTATGATGTGGTTGCATGTTTATGATATTGATGATATGTTTTTATGGACATTGATTTATATGTACATGTGTTAATATGAATTATACGTGGATATGATGATTCATGCATGTATGTTTGAAATGCAAGTATGATCGTGATGTATTTAGGTACAAATTATGTTATGGATAAATAATTTATGGATTATGAATATGGATGGTATGGATAATGATATATGTTATACTTAAAATAAAACACATAGTGATGGATGACATGGTCAGAGTTAGGAACTATGTGACCTCGATAAAAGGTGAAAAAAATAAGATAAACATCACATAATCGTAGCAAGGAGCGTATGAGGAAATGATGTTTTGAACCGTATTGGAGGTAAACAAGAAAAGGAGCTCCTTAAGGCAATGCACTTGCAACCAATAGCAGGTGTTAACTCATAACCAACGATAGTCATTTATCCTAAGGATCATGTGGAAAATATGGAAAGTGGACATATAAAACTAATGTCAACATGACATAAGAGGTTTATAAATGGCTTGTACGGGGATATAGGGGTTCCTCACATGTGGGTGTTCCTAGGTCTATGCCACATCTATGGGTAATGGGACGCAAACTGATCAATACAGGAAGTTTTCTATGAATGATAAAGTTGATCGATGTGGGAAGCTTTGTGAGGATGATTTTTTTTATGTTTTTTTCTTTAGGAGATTGAAGGTTGATCAATACGGGAAGCTTTCACTACCAGTGATATAAAGTGGGTAGCCATCCTTCGAGGGATTGGTTTAATTTTTTCTTTAATGCTTCTTTGACTTTGGAATTTATTTCTTTGATAAATGATAGAGATAATACATGCATGATAGTTGTCCTTCAAGGGATCAATCTATATTTTTAAATTTTTGATGCTTTTATGAACACTTGTCCTTGGAGGGATCATTATGTTTGCTTTTGAATTTTTATGGGGAAGAGTTGGGGATAGCTAAGTAGACCACTTAAGAGGGGATAATGAATGTACAAGTGACACCTTTGGACCCTTAGCTTGGTTCCAATATGTGAATAAGAGGGTAATGGATGTAATGATTGTAGATTTCTCACCAAGAAGGAATAACCTATCTATAAGAAATATGATATGAGCACAACCATGATGCCCATATTCAAGGTCATATACATGAGAGTGATGGTAGACCACATAATTATAAATCATTATGATGAAAGATGGAATGGCTAATGATGGATGGATGACCACTAGGATGACTAAGTATATGATGGTAGATATGCTAACTGTAGAATGGTCACAAGTGTAATGTATTAAGAGGTTATGTTTCTGGTTTACTATTAAGAGATGATTAGTTTCACTATTCATATACATGATCCAATACAGTTGGGAGAAAACTTTCCTTGTTGGTTCCTTTCTAGAGTAGTTTCATTTTCATTTTCTTGTAAGAATAAATTCATTGATGTTAGAGTCACAGTCTTTTAGAGATAAGAGAGTGGATGGGATAAGATGAGACAAAATATTAGATGAAGGATAGGTAGATTTATATGAGATTAGGTGAAATCATATGAGATGATGATTAAGAGGAAGAGGGATAGCCTAATAAGAGACCATTCTGAGAATGATTTTGGATATTTACATGAATTCAGGGTAAAAGGACATAGTATCATTAATGTCCATGGGATGGTTAGATCAAGAAGGAGATGTGAGATTACTAAGATAGCAGTGTGACTTATCCCCCAACAAGAGATGTTTTATCACATTAGGTAACTTAGATATAGATGTGAATAATCTAGTAGATGCAAAAAGAGATTGAGTAGGATTGTTAAAAGCATCAATGTCAGTGCCTATAGGTTTTGATTGGATAGACGATTGAGGGTCGTGAGGAGAGGAGGATTAGTAATGAGAATTACGTTGATGAAGAGAGGGGGGCCCTCTTTAGGAGCAATAGATCTTGGATGAGGGACTGCAACAAATGATTTAGGTGACAAACACAATTTAGATGCCTTAGGAGATGAGGGTTTGATTAGAGGATTGGATTTAGATGTGGATGAGATGGACGAGAGATGGTCTTCATAGATGAGAATTTAATCTTTTGTCATTAAGTAATAAATAAGATTTTTGAGGGACCTGTAGTGTTCAGTTTCATGCCCAGGGTGTAATGATAAGTACACACAACATTAGGATTGAACCAAGGAGGTCTTAGAGCGTTTTAATAAAAATACTTGATAGGAGGAAACATGATTGCTAAGGTTTAGAGGAGTTTCTGAAATATTTTAGTATAGAAACCAATGGGGGTTTTTGAAAAAAAGGTTATAGATGAAGTGGATTTGGTAGATGAAGTTGAAAGAGGTGGTTTTATTTGATGAGGCTTGATGAGAGCCTTTGGTTCAAATTTACAGTTGGAAGGAGAAGTGGGTATCTGTGATTTTATTTTGATGACTTGAGACTTAATTGATTTTAATGGAGGATTAAATTCAAAAGGAGGGTTAGATTACCTGGATTTTGGTTGGTTTATGACAAGTACCTTAGATGAAGGGTTTGGCCCTGAAATGGACAGAGATACTCCTAAGGGTGATGATGTAACATTGGTTTTCTTAGGATTTTGGAGTGTGAGGATTTACCCTTGTGGGAAATTATTAAAATTTCAACTGAGGATTCTACATAAGAAAAACTAGCTTGGTGTAGATGTGTATATTAAGGATGGAAGAGGTTTTTGGATGATGCACTTGAGAATATCAGAAGATTTTTTGGAGTATGTATATTTTCTATAGATTGGTGTAGGTTTTGGATGGATTGGTGAAAGGTTGATTGGTTTTGTAGATGAGGCGTGGACACCCTTTGTAGTTGTCTTAAATACAGGTGTTTATGTCATAAATATTTCAAGGGGTATCATTGATATACATGAAAATTGAGGTGTAGATATAGGTGTGGTTATGATAGAAGATATAATTGATGTGTATGTGGGTATAGATGTAGGAATGGTAAATGTTGACGAAAAATCAGGTATGATAGATTGGGATGTAGTGGTATTGGGTATAGTTGAGATTGTTCGGAATTAGAGAATAAATATGTGGAAACAATTCCTCAAATCACTGTAGTAGGAAACTATTTAGGATAATAAAACTTGAAGAAATATAACAACATACATAAGCAATGAAAAAAATAAGATAAGAAAATATTTAATGTGGTTCACCCAATGTGGGCTATGTCCACCAAGAAACTTTCTTAGATTTTATTATGAACAAGAGTAAATCAAATCTCACAGTCTTCTCTCAGTTATGAACTCACAATAGAATTACAAATATGTTAAACCACATCTAAACCACAATTGATACCTCAAATTCTCAACCTTGATCACTCTTGATCACTAAGACTCAAGACCTCTTGAACACTCAAGATATCTTCAAGATACCCTAACACCTCTATTTATAGGATTACAATCCTTTTAAGAAGTCCTAAAGATGACCCTAGAAGTTTTAAAGTCGTAATATTTTGTCTTCCCATGGCTGGAAAAATGGTCACAAAGTTGACAGCCAATTAACAACAACTTAACAACAATGTCACAACAAATGACTGCAGAATTCTCCTGAAGACTCCAAACTTTACCGTTCGAACTCCAACACTTCAATACTGATTCCAGAAGACCAAAAACAGGTTCCACATCCCAACAATATCCCACTTAGAGAATGTTTCCACTAAGAAAATTTCTCAACCCTTCATTATTAACAATGAAGGCCAATAAAAGTTGAACACAATTTCAACTTCTCCCTTGTGACTGCCTTGGTCATCATATCTATAGGATTCTGACTAGTATGAATATTTTCCAGCTTCAAATTCTCTTCTTCCAAAGCTACCCTGATGAATTGATATCTCAGCTGAATGTGCTTCATCATAGAGTGGAAAGTGGAGTTCTTCACCAAATGAATAATGCTCTGACTATCTCTGTGTAGTCTCCCAACTTCCTGTTTATGACCAAGATCATCAAGTAACTGTTGTAACCAAATCATCTCCTTTCTTACCTCAGTGGCAGCAACATACTCAGCATCTATGGTTGAAAAAGCCACAACCTTTTGTAACCATGAAATCCAACTCACCGGTGTATCACCAACCGTAAATACATAACCTGTCATGTTCCTCCTGTTGTCCAAATCTCCTGCCATATACGAATCTACATAGCCAAGTAATGTAGTGTTTGATCCACCAAAACACAATACTACTCCCATGGCTCGTCTCAAATACAGAAGGATCCACTTCACTTCCTATCAGTGCTCTCTACCTGGATCACTCATAAACCTACTCACTGCTCCCACTGCATGGGCAATGTCAGGCCTAGTGCATACCATAGCATACATCAAGCTACCATCCACTGATGAGTATGGTACCCTGGACATTTGGATTCTATCCTCCTCATTCTTGGGACTCTTCTCGTTTGATAATTTAAAGCAACCTACCAAAAGAGTACCAATTGGTTTAGCATTTTTCACACAAAACCTCTCCAAGACCTTTCTTTATGTACTCTTCTTGAGATAATATCATCTTCCTCTCCTTCTTGTTCCAAGTTATTCTCATACCAAGGATTTGTTTTTTTGCCCCCAAATCCTTCATAGAAAAGGAGTCACCTAGTTGTTTCTTGAGTACCTTTATTTCCTACATGTTCTTCCATGCAACAAGCATAACATCCACATATAGGTACATAATAATATAAATACCATCAAGAAAATTCTTTATGTACACACAATGTTTTGATTGACACATGGAGTAACCCTTCTCCTGCATAAAACTGTCAAACTTCTTGTACCACTTTCGTGGAGCTTGTTTCAGGCCATACAAGCTCTTCTTCAATTTCCACACTAACCTCTCCTTCCCTTTGACCTCATAACCCTATGGCTGGTGCATGTACAATTCATTGTCCAACTCACAATGAAGGAATGTAGTATTCACATCCAACTACTCTAAGTGTAGGTATTTCTACTACTACTAAACCAAGAAAAGTCCTAATAGAAGTCATTTTAACAACAGGAGAAAAAATTTCATCAAAGTCAATACCTTTCTTCTATGTAAATCCCTTGACCACCAACATGGACTTGTATATTTTTGTGCCTCCATATTCCTCTTTGATTCTGTACACCCACTTGTTCTACAATGCTCTCTTGTCCTTGGGTAGCTCCACCAGATCCCAAGTTTGTTTCTCCATAAGAGATCTATGCTCTTCATCCATGGCTTACTCCCACTTCTTCTTGGCATATACCTACACTACTTCCTCAAATAACTTTGGATCTATACTGTTAGTGAGCAATAAATAATTCAAATATGGAGTAAATCATTCAGCTTTCCTTCTTACCCTAGAAGACCTTATCACCTCAGGAGTTTGGGGCTCCTGATGAGTATGTTCCTAAACTAGCTATGCCAGAACATGCTACACCTGAACCAGCCCCTTGGAAACCTTATTGTCCGCAATGTCCTCTAACACTATGTATTATTTATTTGATTCCTATTTTTGTTCATGTAGCTGATCTTTTATACATGAATTTTTCATTAAAGACAATTGTTGTATATATCTAACACCCGGGTAAATATAGACAACGACACAAAGGAAAATATGCCAAAGAAGTTCAAAAATCCAGCACAAGGAAAATATGCTAGAGAAGTTCAAAAACCCAACACAAGGAAAATATGTCGAAGAAGTTCAAAAACCCGACACAAGGAAAATATGCCGGAGAAGTTCAAAAACCTGACATAAGGAAAATATGCCGGAGAAGTTCAAAAACTCGACACAAGGAAAATATGCCGGAGAAGTTCAAAAACCTGACACAAGGAAAATATGCCGGAGAAGTTAAAAAACCCGACACAAGGAAAATATGCCAGAGAAGTTCAAAAACCCGACACAAGGAATTCGAGTTTCGGGTTTCGGGAAACATGAGACATGAAACATGAAAATCGCAAGGCATGTCCCGATGCTTGGGAGTTCCAAAAACCCGAAACACTATCTAGGAAAATTAGGTTTTGGAGTTGGGAAAGCATGGGGCGAACACATGTCGAGGCATCCTCCAAACCCGATGCAAATGCAAAGGAGGATCCAGAACCCGATTGGAAACAGACCCCTGACTTGGGGAATATTCAAATGGCCATAACTTTTCACAGGGAGCTCGGATTCATGCAAGGTTGGACTTTTCGGAAAGCTTACGAGGTCCTCTGTCCAACTACGATTACATATCTTTAATTGGGTGAGAAAAATTTCTTCAAAAATGTAAAATACATTTCGCCATTTTTTTGGGTTTGTTAGGGTTCTCACCTACTGCCATAATGAGATGAATTAAGTGCAGTCTGAAGGTGGTTGGGGTAGATTTCAAATTCCTCTCTTCTCCCTCTCTTTTTCTCCCTATAAATTGTAAGGAGGGGCTTCTTTCTAAAGGTTGGAAATTTTTTTTTTGCCCCTCCCTTCTTCTCTTTGGCAGGTGAATTTGTGGAGTTCAAACCTCCCATCTAAAACTGTGATGCAACTTTGCCTCTTGGCATTTTGTAGTGTATTGTATCAATATTTGGAGCAAATAATGCATCCCTGTGGATGATTCTCAACCCTCTCTGTGTTAATTTGCATCCTCCTGATCTTTCACTACAAATTTGGTTATTTGTGCATGATTCTGCATTGCATTTTAATTGTTTGTGTTTATTGGCAAGACAAGTGTTCATCATTCCTCAGTGCATCACCTCTATTAGTTTAGGTTTATTTTTATGCATCTTCTTACCCTGTCTCCTTGGTAAGTTAGATTAGGTTTTTTAGTAAACCCTCTGTATTTTTATGTGTGCATCTGAACAGAGGAATAGGAACCGGCCTTCATCCGGAGAGCTTTCCCAATTTGCAAGGTCCCACACTTGGGAAAAACTCCATGTTATGCAATCACACTGAGAGTCTCAACCCATCGAGTTGCAAACATTCAGGGGTGTTGTGATTCGCCATCAACAGTTTTTTGGCATGCCCGGTGGAACCAAAAGGTCATTTCATAGGATTTGAAGGAATTTTTCAAGAAATTTGGACTTGGAAATTGCAAGTTTTACAATTTTTGGATTTTTCACCTTCCAGGATGAACTCTGAAATCAATTTCCAAGGGCTTAACTATCTCAAAACAAGTCAAAATTTCACCAGTTGGTAGATTAGGGAATAATCCTCAAAAGGGTATTCTTAGATTTTTTAGATTTTGAATTTCAAAGTTTCATGGTTTTTAGTATTTCAGGTTTTCCCAGATGTCGAGCATGTCCCAAGTTCCGACACAGTGTATTTCAGGTTTTGTAAGTTGCATTGCATGACTTGAGTTTTTGCTTGTACCTTTCAGGGATTAGCAGCTGCACAACAAGACCCGAATTCCCAATTGAAGACTGTATCCTCTGGGTCCTTCGAAGTTTTAAATTCCATTTTCAATATTGTCAAGTTTGGTGTGTAACTTGGCAAAATCCAACCTTTTTGAGGATTTTTCTCTAACACATCTGGTGACTCCGAAGGTATATAATTCAGCGGTGTAGTAGCACAAGTTGCCCAAGCACATGAGAAGAATTCAAACCAGGTCTGATACTCGATAAGAGGGGCTATTTTTCCACTTGCAACTATCACCAGGAAGAGGGATGAGAGGAAGAAGACCACAAAGATCACCATCTCCACCTAACAGGACTTTGTCTACACCTCCACCTGGTAGACCTTTTCTCGCATCAACCAGTGTTCTTAGGCCAATCATAATGGCACATCTACCACTGAATCCCTTTGTCAATTTCACGGGAAGTAGTCCACTTTCCCTAAATGCTCAGAATCAAATTCCAGTTGCAGCGCTAAAGAATATCCCCTATTTCATAGGAGAAAATCATACTACTCCTATTGATCACATCCAGGATATTGCTAATGCATGTACAATCCAAGAAATAAATGAAATGGATGTTGCAGTCAACTTATTGGCTTCATATTTCAAAGGTAAGGCCTTACAATGGTTTAGGATCCTAGCAGCAGGGTCTATTACGAATTGGAACCAACTTTGTTCAGCTCTTTGTAACCAATTCGGGGAGAAGGTAGACAATTTGTCTTTATAGGAAAAACTGACAACAATCAAAAGGGATCCTAATGAACAAATGACAGATTTCAACTTTAGATTCCAACGGACATGGGATAGGATTCCAATAGCTATTAGACCAACTGCCAAAGGCGCATTCCTTTATTTCTTAAAGGCTATAAATTCAGACATAGCCATGATGATCCAATCAAATGGAGGTACAACGCTGCCAGGGGCCTATGACACAACTATCAAAGCAGAGAACTGTTTGATCTAAGCTGGAAAGCTTGCACCAAGGCCACCAATGCCTCTCTATCTGGATATGGGAAGTCCTACAACCAGTCAAGCACCAGATTTGAATCCCATTCCAACTCCTATAAATCAAAGCAATAATGAGGCATCGAATCCTTCAAATACTTCAAAGGAATTGTAGGAGGCTATGAAACAGCTACAGAACCTTGGAAATGAGCTAGTGACTATCAAAATACAACAAGCTCAAAGTTCTAGACCATATCAGCCTCAAGCACAGTACCAAGCTAGGCCCTCATACCAACAAAATAGACCACCAGCTCAGGCTGTAAATAAAAACCAAAACCAGGGACAACCTCAAGCTGCCAGGCCATTTCGACTGTATGATCCAAATGCAACGACATCCTTATGAGACTTGGTCCTAACAAAAAATAACATGGCACAAGAGTACGACTGGTGTTACCCTTGCAATCTACCTCATAATCAGTCAATGTGTTTCAATGGGAACTAAATCAGGCCTTGATGGTGCAAACCATTGGTGTTCCTCAAGAACCAAGCCAGGAAGAGAATCAACACCAAGAAACGCAACAAGAAGGATCTCCAATAGAAACCACATTGGCCAATTGGCAAATGGAAGACTTCTGTGGAGTTAACCAATAGCCTTTTCAGGGTGTGGCTGCTAACACATGGTCAAAAAAGAGAAGCATAGAAGAGTGACAACCATCTAATCCAATTGTTCCTTAGCACACTCCTACACAACAAGGGGTCAGTAGACCAAACACAACTCCAAATGTGTAAAATCAGCCCAAGGTACCTTTTGTAGTAACACCTGCACCTATTTAAGCTACAGAAAAGGTTGCGCCAAGCAAGGGACAACAAAAGGACAATTCATCCCCTTTCAACATCATTGATCAAATGAAGAAGACACATATGAACATATCCATGTGGGAATCACTTGTGATCCCAGGGCAATGAGATTTATTGCAAGCTGCAATGGCTAATTGGTTTGCCTCAAATGTATCAAACCGGGGACATGAGAAAGTTCTCACTAATGTAGTGCAACATGATGGGGGCCAGACAAGCAAGAATTTTAAGCCTCCACCATTTTATGTGTCATTGGTTGTTGGAAACCACTTAGCACACAACTGCATGATAGATTCAGGGGAAAGTAGTTCAATGATGCCAAAGCAAATAGTGGATCAAATGGGTTTGAAGTGTGAGCCAGTGCTGAAAGGAGTAGTACAGCTAGATGGAATGGCAGTAGAAATAGTCGGGGTCATCAAGGGGTTAAGCCTAACACTACATTCCTGCCCTAATGTTACAGTTCTGTAAGACGTGTTTTTGATTGACCTTTCGCCAATCTTTGTGTTGTGTCTATGAAGAGACTTCACTGCAAAAATCGATGGATATTTATCTACAGATTGGTCACACATGATTTTTAGAACAAGGTATGGGGCCAAAGCAACAATCAGGTCAGAACCAATTGCCAATTTCCATATTGAGCCTCATGTACCAAGTCTTATCAATGTAAATTGCTTAGCTTTTGATCAAGAGGAGTGTTCAAATGATCTAGAAATAGGTACTAAGGTCGAGGGATTTCCTGATTTGACTTTTGATGAATGGACAAACAAGAGTCATGAATTTGACCCATACAAGGAAATTGAAGAATCTGAATTGGGCGTATATTGTGTACATGAAGAAAATTCACCCATTCCTGACATCATTTAGCCTGAACAAAAGGATGAAAATGAAGTTTGGAAATTATTTTTCGATGGTTCGAGAAGTAGACAAGGTGCTGGAGGTGGTGCAATGTTGATTTCATCACAGGACATCAAATATTTTTCATCTTTTCATTTCTAGTTTTCCTGTTCAAACAACACGACTGAATATGAGGCATTGATTCATAGACTTCATTGGGCCAAGAAAAATGGCATAAAGAACTTGTAGGTGTTTAGAGATAGTGAGATAATATTCAACCAAGTCAGGGGACAACATGCTACAAAGAACGACCTGCTGAAGAGCTACAAGAACAGGGTATGGGACCTTATTGAGGATTTCGAAGCTTTCAACATTGTGTCCATACCTAGGAAGAAAAATGAAGTCGCGGATAGGTTCAGAGCAGTTGGAGCAACGTCTGATGTGGTTGACAACATCAGAAGGGAAAAACACAACCACATATCCATGTGATTGTGAGGCCAGTAGTTTCAGAAAATAACACAAGGTGGCAGGTGTTTGAGAATGATCAACAGATCGTCAATTTTTTACAAGAAGAGGCTGAATTCTTAGCTAGAAATCAAGACAGGCTAGAGCAGCAGTATGGGGATCAAGTAGTGTAGCTACAAACAAACAAGCTTCCTAATGGTTTAGTAATGTTGGATTCTATCTTCAACCCTAACGACCAGTTCCATAAGGAAAAGGCTAACATACAGGTCAAGAGAGAAGATTCAGGGCCAATTCTGGTTAGGGAAGGCAAAACACTTCAAATTGCTAAAGTGGCCAATGAGCAAGAGAAATCAGATTTCATATAGCTTTGCCAAGAATTTATAGATGTCTTCACTTGGAGCTATGAAGACTTGAGAGGATTCAATCCGAAGTTGGCACAACATACCATAGAATTGGATCCAGATGCTAAGCCCATCAGGCAGAAGCAGAGACCTGTCAACCCTCACATTGAGCCTCTAATGAAGCAAGAGTTTAAACAAGCTAATAGAAGCAAGCATTATATTCCCGATCAAACACTCAAGCTGGGTTGTAAACTTGGTTCCAATCAGGAAGAAGAGCGGATAAATCAGGTTGTGTGTGGACTTCCAAGACGTCAATAGAGCATCTCTCAAATAGCATTACCCAATTCCTTCAATGGAACAAATATTGCAAGTAGTATCCAGTTCAGAGAGATTCTCTCTCCTAGATGGCTACTCAGGATATAATCAGGTAATGGTGAAAGAAGATGACTAGTTCAATACGGCTTTCACCACCAAACGGGGCACCTATGCCTACAAGAAGATGCCATTGGGGCTATCAAATACTGGAGCCACTTTCCAAAGGGCAATGGCTATGGCATTTAAGGGGTTGATCAATAAAATAGTTCTGATATATCTTGACGACATCACTGTATTCTCAAAAAATGTAGTGGATCACCTCTGTCATTTGAGGCAAGTATTTCAGAGATGTAGAAGATTTGGGGTATCATTGAATCCCAAAAAAAATACATATTCTTGGCTCACAAGGGAAAAACTTCTAGGCCATATTGTTTCAAAGGAAGGGTTGACGATTCACCCAGAAAGAGTTGAAGCAATTCAAGCGTTGCCATTTCCAAGTCACAAGAAGGCTCTTCAAAGCTTCTTAGGAAGGATCAATTTTTTCCGCGGGTTTGTTTCAAACTTTGCAGCTCTCGTAAAGCCAATAAAATTGATGTTAAAGAAGAGCATGGCATTTAAGTGGACATCTGAAGGCAAGGAAAGTTTTGAGGCGATAAAAGAGGCTATATCTTAAGCTCCAACTCTCATCAATCCAGAATTCTCCAAGGACTTCATGCTATATGCCTTCAGTGGTGGAGACACAATTTCTACAATCCTGGTACAACAAAACAAAGAAGGATTAGAACTACTAGTTGCTTTCTTCAGTCAAGGCTTGGAGGAATACGAAACTAGGTACTCTTTCATCGAAATGCATGTCCTTGCAGTGATCAAGAGCTTAAAGAAATTCAAGGACCTAGTCTCAAACAACAAGATCCAATTGTTGGTCTCTCATGCGGGAGTTAAGGACTTCCTTCTAAATAAGGATCTAAATGAGAAGCGTGTAGGATGGATCACCCGTGTCATGGAATATGACATCAAGATCAAGGTCACCAAAATAGTACATGGAAAGGGACTATGTGAACAACTAGCCTTGAGTCAACAAGTTGAAGTAGGTGATGAAAAAGAGACTGTCTTGGTACTACATGATTGTCAAGAACAAGAAAACGATGATGTGCCTAATCCTTGTTGGACTCCGAATATGATACACTTCTTGTAGACAGGCCTATGCCCTCCAGAAATGAGCAAATCAAAGAGGAGATACTTTAGATTACAAGCTATTCCATATGTGCTTGTTGATGGTGTTTTGTTCAAGAAAGACATCAATGGAGTTCTATTGAGGTGCATTGGGACATATCAAATTGAGAGGGTGTTATGATATTTTCACGATGGAGATTCTGGAGGACATTTTTCCCCACGGGTAATAGCTCTCAAGATAATGAAGGCAGGGTATTATTGGCCCACGGTGTTTAATGACTGCTATACATGGATAAAAAAGTGCAAAAAATGTGCACTCTTCAAAGGCAAAGAAAGACTAGCAGCACTTCCAGTGCACCCAATTTTGGTTGACCAACCATTTATGCAATGGGGACTAGACTTCGTCGGGGTCATCAATCCGAACTCAAGCCAAGGCCATAATTGGATTCTCACAGCAACGAACTATTTCACCAAGTGGACCGAGGAAGTAGTGCTCAAAGAATCAAATGAGTCTAACATATTAGACTTTTATGAAGGAATAGTGACCAGGTTCGGTGTGCTGGTCACTATCATATCAGACAATCCATTGGCATTCATAGGTTCCAAGATTACAGAATGGGCTGTCAAGAATGGAATCTATTTGAGCACCTCTTCAAATTATTACCCGCAGGGTAATGGATAGGCAGAGTCCACGAACAAGAATTTGCTGAGAATCATTAGAAGGACTCTAGATGAAAATAAAAGAACATGGCATACCAAGCTAAAATAAACGTTATGGGCTGACAGGATAACACCAAAGAGGTCTACAGGTAATCCTCCCTACAAGTTGGTCTATGGGAAAGAGACAGTATTGCCTATATCATTAGAATTGCTAGCATTGGAGCTCATGAAGCAGTTGGAGTTGTCTGAATTCGAACCAATGGAGGCTAGGTATGCAGAGTTGATGGAATTGGAAGAAATCAGAGAACATCTAGTTCAAACAATTGAGAAAGATCAAGCCTTAGTAAAAAGATGGTTTGATAAGAAAGCAAGAGCAAGGACCTTCCAGGAAGGGGACCTAGTTCTGAAATGGGATGTAGATCGGGCAAAACTAGGAAGGCATTCCAAGTTTGATGCCATTTGGAGTGGCCCCTACATGGTCATGGGATGTAAGAATAGCAATGCCTTCCAATTGTCTACATTGGATGGAGAAGAACTCCTGATTCCGGTTAACGGGATCTATCTTAAACATTGCTACTAAAAGGAAAAGGTTTACCCTTGTAAATATTATCCTAGATTTCAATTCCTCTAAGTGTGTATGCACATTGTCTTGTTGTAGTTAGGTTTCATTTTTCCTTAGTGCTTTGGCACAGGTTTTGTTGCTCCTAGGTTGGATTTCTACAGTTCAGCGTGCTCTCAGAGAAGGATTTGTGGTATCAGGCTCGGGATCAGATATCAAGTTGGTTTCAGGTTATTTCTTATGACTCCATGCCCAATAGATCGCTAAAAAGTCACTGATCTTCTACCTAGCAGGTAGGTAATCCCATTGAGTTGCCAAATTGTTGTATATATCTACACCCCGAGTAAATATAGAAAACGACATAAAGGAAAATATGCCAGAGAAGTTTAAAAACCCGACACAAGGAAAATATACCAGAGAAGTTCAAAAACCCGACACAAGGAAAATATGCCAGAGAAGTTCAAAAACCCGACACAAGGAAAATATGCCGGAGAAGTTCAAAAACACGACACAAGGAAAATATGCCAGAGAAGTTCAAAAACTTGACACAAGGAAAATATGTAGGAGAAGTTCAAAAACCCGACATAAGGAAAATATGCCAGAGAAGTTCAAAAAACCGACACAAGGAAAATATGCCGGAGAAGTTCAAAAACCTGACACAAGGAAAATATGCTGGAGAAGTTCAAAAACCCGACACAAGGAAAATATGCCAGAGAAGTTCAAAAACCCGACACAAGGAAAATATTCCAGAGAAGTTCAAAAACCTGACATAAGGAATTCAGGTTTCGGGTTTTGGGAAACATGAGACATGAAGCATGAAAATCGCAAGGCATGTCCCGATGCTTGGGAGTTCCGAAAACCCGAAAAACTACCTAGGAAAATCAGGTTTTGGAGTCGGGAAAGCATTGGGGTGAACACATGTCGAGGCATCCTCCAAACCCGATGCAAATGCAAAGGAGAATCCCGAACCCGATTGGAAACATACCCAAACTTGGGGAATATTCAAATGGCCATAACTTTTCACAGGGAGCTCAAATTCACGCAAGGTTGGAATTTTCAGAAGGCATGTCCCGATGCTTGGGAGTTCCAAAAACCCGAAACACTACCTAGGCCAATCAGGTTTTGGAGTTGAGAAAGCATGGGGCGAACACATGTTGAGGCATCCTCCAAACCCGATGCAAATGTAAAGGAGAATCCCGAACCTGATTGGAAACAGACCCTGACTTGGGGAATATTCAAATGGCCATAACTTTTCACAGGGAGCTCAGATTCACGCAAGGTTGGACTTTTTAGAAAACTTACGAGGTCTTCTGTCTAACTAGGACTAGATATATTTAATTGGGTGAGAAAAAGTTCTTCAAAAATGTAAAATACATTTCACCATTTTTTGGGTTTGTTAGGGTTCTCACTTACTGCCATAATGAGATGAATTAAGTGTAGTCTGAAGGTGGTTGGGTTAGATTCAAATTCCTCTCTTCTCCCTCTCTTTTTCTCCCTATAAATTGTAAGGAGGGGCTTCTTTCTAAAGGTTGGACATTTTTGTTTTGCCCCTCCCTTCTTCTCTTTGGCAGGTGAATTTGTGGAGTTCAAACCTCCCATCTAAAATTGTGATGCAACTTTGCCTCTTGGCATTTTGTAGTGTATTGTATCAATATTTGGAGAAAATAATGCATTTCTGTGGATGATTCTCAACCCTCTCTATGTTTATTTGCATCCTCCTGATCTTTCACTACAAATTTGGTTATCTGTGCATGATTCTGCATTGCATTTTAATGGTTTGTGTTTATTGGCAAGACAAGTGTTCATCATTCCTCGGTGCATCACCTTTGTTATTTTAGGTTTATTTTTATGCATCTTCTTACCCTGTCTCCTTGGCAAGTTAGATTAGGTTTTTTAGTAAACCCTCTCCATTTTTATGTGTGCATCTGAACAGAGGAATAGGAATTGGCCTTCATTCGGAGAGCTTTCCCGATTCGCAAGGTCCCAAACTTGGGAAAAGCTCCATGTTATGTAATCACACTAAGAGTCTCAACCCATCGAGTTATAGACATTCAGGGGTGCTGTGATTCGCCATCAACAACAATATCTCTAGACCAAAATAATTTCTTATCCTTTAGACTCCAAACATGAAAACCAAATTCATCCTCAACATATCCAAGAAAGGTGCATTTCTCAGAATTAGCCTCTAACTTGGTCCTATCATCTTTATCAATGTGAAAAAATACCTCAGATCCAAATAATCTAAGAAATGAGTAATCAATTTTCTTACCAGACCAAGCCTCCTCAGGTATACCTCCATCCAAGGCCATTGAGAGTCATTTGTTAATTAGATAAACAATGGTGCTTACCGCTTCCTCCCAAAACATGAGTGGCATCCCCACATGTAACCTCATGCACCTAGCACACTCTATTATTGTCATGTTCATCCTCTCTGACACTCCATTTTCCTGTGGAATCTTTGGAACTGACCTTTGGCCGCGGATCCCATTTACCGAATAGTAATCAAGAAATTCATTTCTTCAATACTCCCCTCCATTATCTAACCTGAGAAATTTCAACTTGAGACATGTTTAATTCTCAACCAAGGATTTCCATCTTTTGAAAGTTTTAAAACATCATATTTCTTTCTAATGTAATATACCTAACTTTTTCTAGTTACATCATCAATGAAAGTGACATAATAACATGAATCATCAATATAATTCACCTTAACTGGTGCCTATACACCTGTATGCACTAACTCTAACTTACCCTCCTTCCTGGTAGGTCCAACCGTGAGGAATCTCACCCACTTCTATTTCCCATAAACACAGTCCTCATAGAAGTCCAAATCTAACTACTTTAATCCAGGTAAATTGTCCTTTATAATATGCATACCCTTATGACTCGTATGACCAATTCTCTGGTTCTACAAAGTTGGATCTCCACCTGCAGCAAATAAATTACAATAATCCACACCATTGGTTAAATACAAAGTACCAGTTCTATTACCACTTGCAACCACAAGATATCCCTTGGTAACCTTCCAAGAATCCTCTATAAAACTGACCGTATAACCATCACTACCCAGCTGACCCACTGATATCAAGTTCCACATCAACTTAGGCACATTCATGGCATCCTTAAGTATCCATGTGTTCCCATTATTCATTTTCACACAAACACAACCTTTCCCTACTATGATGCATGGTTCATTATGACCAAGATATACATGTCCAAAAGCTCTTTGAACAAATTCAGTAAAGTAATGTTTATGTGGGGTGGCATGGAAAGAAGCCCCTGAATCTAAAACCCAAGACTTAACAATATTATCTAAAGAAATAATTAAGGCATCCTGAAAAACATCACTTACTGCCACATTTACCTCTTTAGTTTCCTCCTTGTTCTTCTTATCCCGAAGAGCCCAACAATATTTATTAGCATGACCAACCTTCCCACAGTGCCAACATTCTAACTTTCTCTTGGACATTGACCTTCCGTGATCATTCGACTTCCCATGGTTACCTTTCCCTCTGTTCTTTAATCTACCTCTGCTCTCCTCTGTCAAAGTGTTTCTAGAAGTAGAAGAATATCTAGTGCTCTTCCTTCACATTTCCTCACTTAAGATAACACCTATTACATTCACAAACTTCATCTTTGAATTATTAGAGACTGAATTACTTACAGCCATAACCAAGTTGTCCCAACTATCTGGCAAGGAGCAAAAAATCAGGAAAGCCCTGACCTCATCATCAAAGTCAATTTTTACCGAGTTTAACATACTCACAACCATATTAAATTCATTCAAATGATCAGAAACAGAACCATTCTAAGACATCTTCATATTAAATAGCTTTTTCATAGAAAATATTTTATTAGAGGCAGAGAGTTTTTCATATAACTTCCCCAACGCACTCATGAGACCTTCCTTGGTCTTCTCCTGCGATATGTTGAAAGTAACCGAAGATGCAAGGCATAACCGAATTTCCCTGAGTGCCTTTCTATCCAGAAACTCCCAATCCTCATCTAACATGGTTGTAGGTTTCTTTTCTTTTCCAGCCAACAGAACATGGAGGTCCTTCTGATACAAGTAATCCTCCATTTGCATCTTCCACAAACCAAATTTCTACCCATTGAACTTCTCAACCCTCGATCTTCCATCATCCACCATATCTCCCACTCAAGCTAAACTTTCCATGTGATTTACTACTTTAGAGAAAAAACACCAAAACACTAATACCAATTGTTAGGAATTAGGGAACAAATATGCAGAAAAAATTCCTCGAATCACATTAGTAGGAAACTATTTAGCAAAATAAAACTTTCATAAATATAACAACATACATAAGTAATGCAAACAATAATACAAGAAAGGATTTAACATGGTTCACCCAATGTGGGCTACGTCCACCAAGAACTTGCTTATATTTTATTATTAATGAGAGTAAAACAACTCTCACAGTCTTTTCTCAGTTAGGAACTCACACTAGAACTCCAAAGATGCTAAGCCACATCTAAACCACAATTGATACCTCAATTTCTCAACCTTGATCACTTATTATCACCTCTTGATCACTAAGACTCAAGACCTCTTGAACACTCAAGATATCTTCAAGATACCCTAGCACATCTATTTATAGGATTAAAAATATTTTAAGAAGTCTTAAAGCTGACCCTAGAAGTTTAAAAGTCATAATCTTTCATCTTCCCATGGCTAGAAAAATTGTCATGACATTGACAACCAATTAATAGCAACTTAATAGCAACAGCACAACAGGCGATTGCAGAATGCTCCTGAAGACTCCAAACTTAACCATTCAAACTCCAACACTTCAATACTAATTATAGAAGACCAAAAACATGATCCACACCCCAACATATATGGTTGTAGATATAGGTGGTGGAGATGTAGTAGTATATGTATTTGATATAGAAATGGATGAAAGACTGGATGTGATGGGTTGAGATGTGATGGTGTAGAGATAGGCGTGGATGTTGATGAGGTTATCATCCTAGGAGGAGTGTATAAAACTAAGTTAGACGTGAAAGATGATGGATTGTAAATGTAGGTAATAACTTAGGCTCTTGATTTAAGGTGTTGATAATGTGAGAATTAGGTTCATAAGATGTGGGAGGTGGCATCTGATTTTTTGATGGAAGTTTAAAGGAATGAAGAGGTTGATTAGGTGATGTGTTATGATTTTCTAAATGAAGGTTACCTTGATTTATAAGTTGTTGGACCTGATATTTGAAGGAACGACACTTATCAATGTCGTGACCTTGTACTTGATGATATTTACAATAATTCCCCTCTTGATACCATATAGATTTGGGTTGTGAAGCATCAACCTGTCGGATAGGGAAATTTGAATGAGGTGGACCACCATGAATTTGTCAAATATGAAACTATATGACTTCCCTAGGGGAGTATAGTTAGGAAGTGGTCTAGAAGATCTTTGTGGAGGTTCCATGTGAGAATTGGATGTGTATGAAGATTGAATTACGATGGCACTAGACACAGTTTTGGGCTTATCACCACGCGTGGAAGATTTGTTGAACATGGATTTTTTCTTTTTTTATCTAATTTTTAAGATGGACTTGCACAAGGGTATGAAGTTCAAGTTTACGATCCATAGTAAATGCCTCTTCAAAGGTTTTAAAATATTAAATTTGAAGAATTGAGCATATGTTGTTTGTAGAAGACTGTGAGAAAATCTCAATGAGTTCATCCTATAAAAGGGATAATGATAATTGGTTAATAATGATATTTCATCGTGTGATGAAGTCCACAATGGATTTGTCATCATACTGTCGAATGGAATAGAGTTCGATAATGGTAATCTTGTGCGTAATGTTGAACAATAAATGTTTAAGGAATAATTGCGCTAGTTGAGTGAAGGTGAATAGTGAGTGTTGTGAAATTGTTCTACCGATCTAATGTGGGACCTACCAATGACATAGGAAATGTGTGAAGCATGAGATAATTTTCATGGGAGATAAGGTAAGATGCAATTCTAAAGGCTCATAGATGTTGTTGGGGATCCTCCTTGATATTAAACTTGGATAACTTCAACAGTTCCCAATGAAGATATGGCTTAACATGAACGTATGGGTTAATGGGTTCATTGCAGATATGATCTTATGAAAAAAAATTGTATCCCAACGTATCAGATTCAAGGTTAGTCAATTTATTCAATAAATATTGTAAGGGATGACTAGGTGGTTGAGATGTTGGAGGGTGAGTTTGAGATGCATACGATTTGGATGGGTTAGTTAATTGATATATTTGGTAAGTTTGAGGATGTGTTGGTGTAGGTGGAAGTGGTTGATAAGGAGGAATATAATTAAGGGGTTTTGATTGAATTGGTTGAGACAAATCTTGATGTTGAGATATGTGGATGTGGTAAGATTGGTTGGATTGATTTGGTTGTTGTGAGATAGGAACGTTTGATTGATTTTTTGTGAGATTGGTTGGGATATTAGTGATAGGTGGTTGAGATACTTGGATAGGTTGGTTAGGAAAAACATAACTAAAGGAATCTTGAGGAGGAGATTTATGTGTTTGTGTCAATTTAGATGGATGAGGTTGTGAGGTGATTAAATTAGCATGGATATGTGAAGTAGAAATGGGCTGTAGAGTTGTGTTATGTTGTATGGATGTATAGGGAATCAAGTATGATACCTAATATGGTTGGATATGCATACTAGTGACAATATTAGATCAAGTGGGGATAGTGTTGATATGAGGTAAGTTGGGTGGAATAGAATTCACCAATTGAGTGGATTAAAGGGATTGGGGGTTTGTGGAGGACTTACGAAATAGGTATTCATAAGAGGTGATAGGATTAACATCAAGGAGTTCTTGGAAATATGCATCTCCATGAGGGATAGTAGGGCATCTAAGATTTTCTATAGGAGTAGGAGATGAAGGTGAAATTAGATTAGAAGGATTGGTTTTGATACGAGGTTCATTTTGGATGACATGATCTTCATGAAGCGATACCATAGAAACAAAAGGTTGGGAGATCAAAGGTGTGGTCTCAAGTTCAAAAGATTGTTGGGAGATATCATTGGAATAAGTGATGTCATTAGTTAAAGTGGATTGTTACGTGTTCTTGGTCTAAGAGGGAGTGATAACATGCATGAGGTAGATAAAAAAAATTCTATGTAGTTTATTAACAAACAAATAGGGAAACAAATTCTTTATCGTCATGATTATTTATATGTCAAAAAGAAGTAAAAAGGGCTAAAAAAGATCCTTTGAAATGGAAATCTATGGATTGTTCCAAGTGGTTTTGGCTGTGGATTCCTTCATATAACCGAAGGTACGTGAGGCCAAAATTTGTATATGATTCTATTAAATTTGAATTTTATTATGAATCTAAGAGTACAAAAATGTAATGAATTAAATATACTAAAATATAAATGTTAAGTAATTTATTTTGTAAATAAGATGAAATAAAATGAAAGGGGAAAGGTACTTACTTGATTTGGACTCACCTTGAAGGGATCTAGGACTGAACATAGTGATGAAATGGAAGAACAAAGTATCACAATGAACCTCAAAAAATAGTAGTGAAGGAAAATATGGACAGACTAGGGCACCTAAAGAGGGATAGAGGAGCCTTTTGGTGTCTTGGTCTGAAATATGGGCACCCTGGTCTAAAATATGGGTTCCTTGGTCTGTGAAATAGCTCAGAATCTGATCATGATATGGTCACCAGATATTCACAATACTTCACCTTTAGTTAGGTGAATATCAAAATTGGTTCACCGATATCACTATCAACCTCCAATAAAGAACTACATGGAAAACCCCAAACAAAGAATCAAACCCTAGAAAATATCCAAATTAATGGGTCAGACGATCATCAATTGTTAAATGGATGGACTTATGAATGAGTGTTGCACTACATCTCAAACCTGATGTACTTCTATATGATTGTGTGTGTAATAATGTGCCTAGGGTTCCCTACCACCAATGATGCCAAATTAATGGGAAATAGATAGATAAAATGCAACATGGTGGATGGAATAGAATAGAATCCCCTTCATATGCAATGTGTTTGTAGAATAGTGCCCAAATGAAGTCCATTGCTCTATGTAGATAAGTATCCCTTAGTAGAACTAGTATGACCTTAAGATAATATATATGTTGTGTTTATATAGGGATATCTTGTTCAAATTTTGACACTAATGACCCGACATGTTGACTAGTACCTAAGGATATGGGAGTTTAAACCATAAAGACTGGCCTCGGATTTTTAAATTAAAACCAAGTGTGATAGGGACCAAGCTACCTAGAAATTAGGATAATGGCACCCCAAACACCCTAATCCCTATCTAAGCACCCTATTCAAAGACTAGAGATGAGAACTGAGTGAACAATGATAGATAGAAGACCCTAAAATATGATCGGAACTGTGTGAGTGAGTGACAAATGTGTAAGACAAAAAACACAAACCAACAAGACTGATGATTGAAATACGAGATGGGTCATTAGTGAATACTTTTCTTACACCATATCTATATATAAAACAACATACATAGTGGTGCAATAATAGTAGTAAGTTTCCCCCACTTTGTGTTGGTGAGTGAAAGATCGGTAACATAAATTAGTTAAAGACGTGTACCTGAGAGAAGTCTGGACAATCCCATGCTATAGGAGAATGAATATATGGGGAAGGAGAGTGTTCCAAATAAGATCATATAGTGTGATAAACCATGGGTCAACATGTTGATCCATGCAGCGTAGCAAGAGATGAAAAATCATGATGAAGTTCACTAAATGAGAGTGATGATTGTAATGCTAGATGATTGATGATTTAGAATGTTGTAACATGACGATTGATATGGGGTAGGGAGTGATCAATTTCCTACTCAATTGCATGTGCATGAAAAACTGAAGGATTTGGGCATCATGTCACCACAAGAAAATTGTAGGGAGAAAGGTAAGTTATTCTCAAACCTTTAACTACATCCTCAAAAGGTCTAGCAGATGCAGATGGATACAAATCAAAGTTTAAGTGGTTTTGGATCCAAATATTTTGATCAAACGTGTTGACCCATATAGGAGCAGTATAGGAAAGAAAATGACCTCTCATTTCCCCCACTCCATGGGTGTCACCGTAATGTGTGATGGCTTCCAAGTTAGGTCATCTAGAAGAAAATGAAAAATGTAGAATAAATTCCCATGTTAGGTCATCTATGAAAATAGCAATGTAACTCCCAAGTTAGGTCATTTGGGAGACCAAATATGTTGTATTATGTTGATTTAATGGTGTGACTTTGATTTTTAGAAGTTTGAATGTATTTGATTAGTTGATTGAATGATTAGTTTACTCATATAAATATTTTATGCTTTCTTCCCCTAGGTTAGGTCATTAGGGGGAATCAATAGAAAATGATGAAATGTCGCATGGTGTATTAGCAAATATTCAAAAAATGAATAATTATAACTATTGAACGATAATGTAGTGGTGTAAGGGGAATTATAGGATGACCCCAATTATATGCCCCCCTTTTAGTGAAAGGGGAAGTTATAATGAGAATGAATGTTGAGCCGAAATTAAGTACAGTAATAGACAATGTATGATGACTATCACAAAAAAATATGTGTAGATTGAGTAAAAGAAAATGTCAAGGAAAAATATCATGTGTTTCATTTGTACGATATAATTGTAGGTGTAATTCTGAATATAATTACACAATTGGAATAAAAAGTAGAGTAAAAAACATTCAAGATATTGGAAAAATCGTGTGACGTGTATTATTTGAGTAGTGAATGTGAAGTATGACCATAGTAGAGTGAATAATGAAAAGTGGCTATAAATAGTAAAGTGAAAAAGTGATTAGTCAACTCATTTATCTGTTGAAATAGTGTAAGAGTGTTCTTTGGGTGTTTAAGGATGCCACAAGTGAGAGCATCACAACATAGATGATTCGAGATGGCAGCAACCGTCGTGGCATCGGGTACGATGACGGAGTTGGTAAGTGCATTTTTTTAAAAAAAAAGCGTGTAGTAGTCATTTTTAGTGATTTTTTGTGAAACTGTGATTTTTTGTTTTTCTCAACGTGTTGGACCTCGACAAGAGTGGTAAAAGCATTAATGGCCTTTAGCAGAGAAGCACCCAAACCTGGGCACTGGTGTCGCACTCCTGGGCACCCTAGTCCTGCTTCTGGGTGTCCAGAAATTATGATTTTTTCCTAGTGATGTAAATCTGAAATTTAATGTGTAATGATGTCACAAGTGGTGATGTTTGCATATGTGTATTGTTTTAACACATTGTTTGGTATTGTGCAGAGGGATATCCATTCAATGGAATTCCTTTTGATCAGCATATGAGTACTTTACTTGGGTTGGGCTTGTCAGACATTGATTGGGAGGTTATGGACTGTGTCGTCCTATGACACATAGAAAGGACGGGGGGATGTTCCCCATAATATGGCCATGTTGATAGTGGTATGTGAGATATGGTATGTAAATACTTGTACATTTTGGTTACCTATTAGTGAGATGACAGTCACATTAGAGTATGTATATCGCATACTACGATTGTCAATTTTTAATGAGAGGGTACACATCATGGTTGTGGAGAGCATGGAGAGAAAAATCCAAGTCGTTAGGTAGTATTCTATGGGGACTCAAGTGCCTGTCAAGGTCCATATAGATTGGACTCAAGGAGGAGAATGGAGGTGGGATCAAAACAACTACTTTGTTGTATATATGGGGCCTACGAGAATATAGCAGTATTAAGGCCAATTGGTTGGTCCACGAGTAGAGTGGACTAGGAAAAACATATTTTCTAGGAGATGGGTTGGTGTGTGTGGGAAAAAGATGGATACTGATACTTATAGAGCCTTGATAGATCGTATGGGGCCATATGCAATGATATCAAGGTCATACTAATATTATGTAGGATGGCTAGAGGAGTTATAGAGTTATGATGCATATGAAGGACTATGTGGTTGGAGGAGCAATTCCGAGGTGTGATAAAGTTATTTCAAGCATAACAAATATCTTGACATTTTGGTATGGCCCAGGATGTGCCCCCAAAGGAATATGTGTGGGTTAAGGCTATTAGAGTACCTAGGAGGGCCAGAGCTTGACCAAGGCCCACAAGATAGAAGCTAGTACCTCCCAGTCCAAACAAGGCCGATGCAGCCATAGATCCTATTAACACAGATGATGTGGGGTGTACAAAGGCATACATTGCATTTTGGATAGTACATCGATGGGTGATTTTGTTTCCATTTTGGCGGATGTGGCAGGATTACCACATGGAGGAGGCGTAGAGGGGAAAGCTCATGCCCCCAAAAATGTATGGTGAGTATCTATATTAGTTGTTTTCTATGATTGGTTACTTGATTATGTGATGGTTGTGGTTGTCTAATGTGTTTTTCTATTGGTTGTAGGTGATGTGTATTGGGAGCTTGATTGTGGAAACATCTATCCACACATTGACGTGGAATATGAAGACCAACATACTTGTGGGTGGAGGTATGTTAGATCATTGTGGATGATATTATGGGTGATCATTCTCATTTGATTGAGGAGGTAGCCATAGAAGAAACCTCGTGTACCATGATATTGCGAAAGAGAGATGGGGCATGAGAGGAGACATGACAAGTGAGAGAGGCAGTGGGAGGAGGTCCTTTAGCACAAGATGTGTTTGCACAATTCCTTGTGTTACAGAGTCACTTTGTATAGTAGTCTAAGGAGAATACATTATTACATAGGCAGGAGGAGAGGTATAGGGGTCGTAATCAATGGTGTCGCGTTAATGGTGAGGCGTCAAGTTCTAGAGAACTTGTTGAGTACCAGATAGTTATAATGATGATGAGATATAATTTCTATTGATGTATTTGAGGAAGGGGAGTTTCCCCCCAGTTATGAGATGTTTTGTAACTTTGATTGTGATCGATATATATATATATATATATATATATACATACACACACACACACACACACACATATAGACGGATTTATCGACATATGATGATTATATTCCTTGGGTATTGATGTGATGATGTGTGATTGATGTTAACTGATATATGAATCTTGATGTGTTTAGATTTTTTGAATTGATTTTTATTTCATAGTTGTTGAGTAATGTGTAGTGTGATGATGATATAGTGTAATGAAATTGTGATGAATGATCAATTGTCGTGTAAAAGTATGATTTAGTTGTGACAGTGTAATGAAGTGTATGTTAGTAAGATAAATATAGGGGAGAAAATTAGTGATGTCCCCCAATGTATAGATGATGTAGTTCATTTAGAGAATATCCGTCAGTAGTCAAGAATGAACCATGTAATGAAAGAGTGCAATATCAGGAAATGATTTGATATAATTCGATAGATGAATTGTAAAGCACGTGAATATAGGTTCTTATTATAATAGATCCCTCAAAAGTCATGTAAGAACCATAAGAATACAAATGCGTCATTGGGGAGTGAGGTGATAATAAAGACCGAGGCGACGTGAAGTAGTGGAAGTGTGTGGGATGGAAGCAACATTAGTATATGATCCAAACTAAATGTTCATATGGAGCAATGGTGGGAGGTGTGAATTTTCAAGGGCAATGGAAGCCAATGTGAATCAATAGCATGATGTGATGGATGATATGGATGAGATGGATGATATGGTGCAACGATGTATGAATGTGATGGAGATCGGCCATGCATTACAACCTGTGGCGATGGTCGAATAACAACCTTAGCAACTAGATGGAGGAGAAAACTGAATTGGTGTGTAACAGGTCGCTGACAAGGATAAGGGGATATGCACTGCTCACTTGAGCGAGAGCCAAAGGATATGATTACCTTATCCTCTAACTTTTGCAATCAATCATGAAGGGTGACGCAATCATTATCCCTATGGCCATTGATATGGTGATAATTAAAAATATGGTTGATCGCGTTGATGCTCTAAAAGCTGTTGTAGGTTATTTCAGTTAGAGGGTAAGAGTATTAAACTCTCATTGAGAAAATCATGCAGCACATCATGCGGTTGAGTGTGATGAGATAAATGCAATGGCTCATGTGAAACAAGTGTAAAATATTGAGGTTTAGCCTAACGCAGAGTAGGATAAGAAGGATGGTTTTGTGATGTAGTATGTTGAGTTTTTCTTATGAGAAGGAGATGGAGACCGTGTAGAATGTTCAACTGACGGTAATGGAACTAGATGATGTAGTAGTAGTGACTATAGGTGTAGGATTTATAACATGTGTAGCGATGAGGTCTTGTTCTATATAAATAACTCTATAGCATAGAAGTGTAAATGATTCACATGAGTCATATTGTAATCATTGTTTTAGGGCTGGAATCAAACCATGAAAAAAGATAAATTGATTTTATAGATTGATAGGTTGAAAGAATAATTGGTGCATACAAACATTGAATTGTAAGATGTAATCCATGATGGGTTCTGATCTTCCCTGATGTAAAGTAAGTAGATGATCATAAAGTAACTCTAGGGCCATTGTTGATGATAAAGCGATGGAGAAAATATTTTTCCATCTCATGATTAGTGCTAATAGACCCAAATGGTAGGTGAGTATACCATTGCAAAGAGTCATCGGTATGGCTATAACAAAAGGCTTTAAGAAAATAATCGATCATTAGAATATGAAGCCATGGCCATACGATAATTTTTGAAATGTAAATAGGGGTTTTTAGTACCATCAAAACATGAAAAGGTAGGCATGATAAAATCCTTAGGAAATGTTGAGTTATGAATCTTGTTAGGACTAGGGTTTTCATGCAATGAAATTGTTATCAATGGAAGCATATTAGGCATTACTTTTTAATGTGAGTGATTGAACCTAAGATTGTAAGGGACCCAAAGTATGCATGAGATACAAGATGTCTTGTGAAGGAATAGTAGAAGATGGTAATAATGTGTTAAGAGGTTGTAACTTGCCATTGTGAGTAATCATAGGTACATCTAGAGGAGACAAAGGAGATTTTGATTCTAAATGAACACTAAGTATAGGCATTAAAGAAGATATAAGTGATGATTCTATAAAATTTGAATTCTATTATGAATCTAAGAGTACATCAACGTAATAAATGAAATATATTTAAATATAAATTCTAAGTAATTTATTTTGTAAATAAGATGGAATAAAACGAAAGGCGAAAGGTACTTACTTGATTTTGAATCACCTCGAAGTGATCTGGGACTTAACAGAGTGATAAAATGGTGGAACAGAATGTCAAAAGAACCTCAGAAAATAGCAACAAAGGTAAATATTGATAGACTGGGGCACCTGGAGAGGAATACGGGTGCCTGTGGGTGCCCTACTATGAAATATGGGCACCATGGTCTATGAAACAACTCAGAATCTGATCTAGATATGGTTGTTAGGTCTTTGCAATACTTCTCCTTTAGTCGGTGTGAATGTCGCACTTGGTTTTCTGATGTAGCTATCAAAATCTAATGAAGAATTTCCTATAAAACCACACACAAAGCATCAAACCCTAAAAAATATATGCAAATGAATGGGTCGAAGTATCCTCAGCTGCTAAAATGGATGGACTTATGACTGAGCCCTGCACTACATCTCAGACTTGATGTAGTTCTATGTGATTATGTGTGCAATAATGTGCCTAGGTTTCCCTAGCGCCAATGAAACCAAAGTAGCAAGAAATTAGCTAGATAAAATGCAACATAGTGGATGGAATAAAATAGACTCCCCTTCCTATGCAGTGTGTATGAAAATAGTGCCCAAATGTAGTCACTTGCTCTATGTAGATAGCTAGCCCTTAGTAGAAATAGTTCACCCTTAAGATAGTATGTATGTTGTGTTTATATAGGGATATATTGTTCAAATTTCGACACTAATGACCTGAAATAGTGACTAGTACCTAAGGAGATGGGAGATAAAACCATAAATATTGACCTTTGAATGTATAAATTAAAACCAAGTGTGATGGGGACCAGGGTGCCTAGAAATTAGGACCAAGGCACCTCAGACGCCCTAATCCCTATCTAGGCATCCTAGTCCAATACTATACATGATAACCGAGTGAAAAATTACATATAGGAGACCCTAAAAATTGATTGGAACTGTGCGAGTGAGTGACGATTGTGTGAGACAAGCAACAACAAATACCAACAAGACTGATTAATGGACTACAAGATGGGTCATTACTGAATACTTTTCTTACACCGGAACTATATATAATACAACATAATTGGTGGTGCAATAATAGTAGTAAGTGCATCAGTTTGTGACTACAATATAGAGTTTATAATGTTTCCAGAACACACATGGTGGATTTCTTATTGGGTGATGAAATACCAAAAGTTCCACCTGACAAGGATTGTTTGGATGCGTAAGTTGTTTGTGCATTTAGTTGTATGTGATGAGGTGAATGCAACGTGTTATACCACATAATTAAAATAGATTCTCAATCAAGAATGAAAGGGTTATTTTTATATCCAAAACAAAATATAGAGATTCGATGAGGACAATAAAACAAAAAATGAAAGTATGATGCAAAAGGAATAACTAAGAAAAAAGAGAAATACCCATAATATGCTATTATTTTTTATCTGATCTTCAAATTGAATAAGCAAGCGAATGCAATTCTAAGAAACCCACGATGCAAGGGAAATAAAAAAATCAAGCATGATCCTACACATGTTCCTTCCTTGAAATGTTAATGGAAATGGAAGAAAGAAAATGAAATCGAAAACATATAACAAGACTCGCCTTGAAAGGGTGGGTCCCCACTAGGCATGTCAGAATGTTGGACAATATTTCCTCATTCCTACTCATATTAGTGGACTAGTACTAAAGATAATAAAACAACTAAAAATATCAATAGTTTATGGACTTTGAGATGGAATAATGATGTGGGCGGGTGCAAACGAGGGATCCTTATGTGCAGAAAGCTATGTGACATGTAAATCAAGATAACTCGACATAAAAAATATTGGATTAGTAGATAAGATGGGAGGGTTGTTTAAAAAATTTAGTCCCGCGAAAGAAATAAATTCCTAGGATGGATGTCAACCCTCTTTTTGATAAAGATAGATAAAGTTATATATTGATAAATTTGATGTAGCTAAGATATGCATAATATGCATTAAATCTGATATAAACATAATACTGAACTACATAAATGTAAGGAAAGTATAGATCTGATCTAAATAGGTGTAAAGTAAATCAAACTTGCATGGGTCGACGGTGACCAGAGGCTATATAGGGCATGTTGACAGCGAATAAGGATGGTATACTGAAACAGTGATGTAAAATGCATATTTGAGAGCTCTAATGGCAGATCTAGAGTTGGTGCAACAATGGAATGATGA
This sequence comes from Taxus chinensis, assembly GCA_019776745.2. Lineage (NCBI taxonomy): Eukaryota > Viridiplantae > Streptophyta > Pinopsida > Cupressales > Taxaceae > Taxus > Taxus chinensis. The sequence continues at coordinate 592,909,045 of CM034151.1, read as the reverse complement.
ACAAAAACCATCAAAATAGTCAGGAATAGGTATAAATAGAAAGAATGCAAGAAAATTTGAGATCTAAGGGTAAATGCTTAAAATATGGACTAGGTCGGGTGGCGACTAAGGATGGGTCGATGGCAACTGGTGACTAGAAGAATGGATCTGGAATGACAGAGAAATTAAATTATTAGATCTAAGGCAGGTTAGATGTAGGAACACAAAACAGATGGTTAGATATCTATATGACAGAGAAGTTGATGTACTAAAGGCTAGGATGATGAAGACCAGACAAGGTTGATGGAGACAAGGGTTGGACCAGGCTTGTACAAAAGGAGATGAGATGAAACGAATACTTGTAGAAAAACACATAGAGCTGAGAAGGCTGAAACTGAGTCCTTGATGACAGATAAACCTATATAAGATATTAGAGACTGATATGGATGATAAATAATAATGATGAAGCAATGCATGCAAAAGGTGAAGGATATCTCCCTAAAAATCCAAAGTGGGAGCACAAGATCTTGAAGAGGACTCCAATATAATTGTGGCAGCTATAAAGGCACTCAAAGATGAAGGCAAGATCATAAGAAAGCGAGATTCTCCAAAATTGCATCCATGAACAAGGAGGGGTGAATGGGGTTTTATAAGGTCGACGAATACCTTGGTCATTAGTTGGAAACTATGGAGAGACGTCCATTTGGGAGGTGAAGTAATGTCCAACCTAAGGCAAAGAGGCTCAGATGAAGTGGGATTAGGGTTTCATTGGAAATGGATGAGCTAGGGTTGCATACAGAAGAGAAATGAGTAGGTGGATGGTTAAAATGCGTAAATAAAGGAAAGGGCTTAGTAAAAATATTAAATGGGGGTAGTTAAGAACATAGAAATGATAAAGTGGAATAATCTAGAGATGGTAAAATGGAAGAATCTAGAGATGGTAAATGAATTAATGGAGGATTAGAATTTACTGGGGATGATTAAGGGTGATTAGAATAATTCGATGAGGATTAGAGATAATTAAGGATAAATAACATACTGAAATGGTTAAAGGTGGGAAATGATAAGTTGAATTTAGGAGGAGATTTGAATGGATGACCATGAATAAAAGAGAGTGAACGTAGAGTGGAGGGTGATGATACCAAATTTTGGTGTCTAACGGATCTTTTATAAGATACAATATGACAATTTCGACCCAGTTGACTAGAAAGTGAAAAAAAATTCCATAGGGTTGTCAAGTAAAATGTCAAGACATTTTTCATGCCAATAGGGTATCAAAATAAAATACCATAGGGAATATAAGATTTACAAAATATATTTGATTCAAGAGTTAGGTTCACCAAATTTTTACTCCATTTTTTGGCTTTAGGATGCTATTGTACAAAAAACTAAGAAGGATGTAACGGTTGGAAATAGGTAGACTATTATGATCTAATTCACTTCCAACATCAATTATACATGACCAAGATAATTCATTCAAAATTGAAATGAGATAATGATAAAAAATAAGTAACTATTTCAAAACATGATGAGAGAGATAGACTTATTTTTTCATTATTATTCTAGAGTGATTTAGGTATGTATGACAGTGTAACAGGAATATCAAAATTTGTAGACTACACAATAAATTATAGAGCTATAAAATGAGTATATGTAGGACTATACATAATCCATATGGCCTAGGAAGGAGTTATATGGTCTAGGACATGAGTTTTATGGTTTTAGAATGGGATACACTCATTATATATAACATCTTGTGTGCTTTAGTTACTTATAAATGGTTCTTGTTATATGTGGCTCCTTCTCACACAACCTTGCAATCACTTTTATTGACCTATAAAAAGTAGAAACCCTAATGACCTATAAAACACTTCATTAGAGAATTAGAAAACCAAAGGAGAAAATAATGTGTGTGCATTTGATGGTGGACTACCCTAGGCATTCATATTCCCATTTGTTGAACCAATCCAAGTGCTTCACTGCATATCCTCTAAAATCAATTCTCATGTTTTTCTCCTAAGTTATCTTACAAATGTGTATTTATTTATTAGTCAAACCTTAGGAGTTCCCTCGTGTCTCTTGACACCAAGATAATGGGCTAAATACATAGTGTAGAATGTACCCAATGTTATAGTAGTGAGATATGGTACACCTCAAGTGTGTGACCTAACCCTTGTGTTGATTGAACCCCTTGGACAATGCTCCATAGTGACTTTGATATTGTTGAGAGTTGGTTGAGTGCTTCAAAATTATAATAGGGAGTACCCTAGATTATGTGTAACTAATTTGAGAAGATTTAGGAATCCTTTGAGTGCTTTTGGAATGATGTGATATCCAAAAATTCCCCCAAGTTATTTTTAGATCTAATAAGACTAAAAATGGACTTAGCCATTTTGAACAGGTATGGAACGTTTAAATGGACGTCAAATTCCATTTCCAAAAAATTACTGGCCGTTGGAATTTGAAAACCTACGAGAGACAAAGTATTAAAGCATTGGTGGGTTCCTATTAAAAATCCCCAGTATGAAGAAAGATAAAACCTACAAAACAAATGGGAAAAGGGCTAGTGTTGTGTGGAAAGGATTAAAGCCACGGTACAAAGGAAAGTAAGAGGACACACAACTTCAAATCAATGATTCAAGTGGGCTATGTGTCGGCATTCCGATAGTCTAAAAGAAAGATACACTCTGTGGAACAAGCCACAATTAATATTTCTTCGGGTTTGGGAAAGTCATACGAGGTCAAAGGGAACAAGTGGCAACATTGTTCGAAACCAAAAAGTTTCTAAGTCCCTCAAGGTAGCAAGTTGTGATGAAAAGAGCTAGGTGGACATAATTTGTTAGCTCACATTTCGTATTCTAAAAATTATGACAATAGAGCCACATGGAGCCATTTCATTGACTTACAGTTCACAGTTGTCACTTAAAATCTAAAGAGTCTTCATAGCCCAATGTAAAAAGGAAAAATTATATTAACCAGAGTTTTGCGGGTTTCATAGGCATATTTCAAAGGGACTGGCCTTGCGAAATGTGTGGAGCCTCCTCATTGTCTCACACTTCACAAATTGTTAGTGGAGATCAAAATAAGACTAACATGCAAAGAGGCGTGGGACTCTCTCATTGATCCACATGTCACAAGATCTGAAAAGGGAAAAAGTATAGTTTTACTCCCCGAATGAATGTGGAAGGATCTCATTGGTTCACATTTCTAAAAGAGAAGGAAGGGAGAAAAGGACAATTTATCGGTGGGAAGATGAGTTGTAACTTTCTATTGGTCTATATTTTTTAATATGTTGGATCTATTTAAAGCCAAAGAAAAATTTAAGGAAAGAAAGGAAGATCAAGAAGTAAAAACCCAAAAATATAACTCATGATGGAATGACACTTGGCAAAAGGTGAAGAAAGCACACGTCGGAAGAGCCCGATATCTGAGCCAATCAAAAGATGTCATGTGTCGAATTCTTGTGCCTCTCGACTTGTAATACTTCAAATGATCATATATTTTGATTCCCTGCTCCAAATCGAACAAAATCGATCTCATTCAAAAGAATTCCTTAAGAACTCCAATTTGGCATCATGAGAATCTAATTTTGGTGTGAATTTATAGGAAAAAATGAGAAACAATGGTTTGAGATAATTGTGAACAGTTGCAGATGGCTCAACCACTTAATTTAATGAAGTATGGGGTTTTTCCTTCCTTTACAAGCAAAACACACATGGAAAACACACTTGACAAGCCATGTTGCAAGGAAGGATAGAGATATTTTAATGACAACAAGATCAAATATGATCTTCTTCCTTCTCTCTTCCCATCTTCTCTCTCTCTTCTTCCTTCTTCTATATGTGTAACTGGAACTTATGTAAAAAAGAATGGCTCTTTGTTATAACAACACTATGTCAAAATGGTGACCGACTACTAACAAGTTTAAGACCTCTCACTTTGCCTCTACAATGGAACCTTGCATTTTTCCATGACTGTAATGGAATTGTGCATACTTTGAGCAATATAGAATCTATTTTGTGGCACATTCGTCTTCCCTAGCTCGTTTTATATGTATTTATTGCCTTTTTATTCTATTTTGTCATGTTGTGTGTATCTTCTACTTGCAGGTCCCATTTTTTTGTGTTGTCAATGTGAAACAAGGTTCAGTCCACATGGTTCTTATCTGTGGCACATCTCTATGTCCTCTCTCCCATGTTTTCTCACTTTTCTTCCCCTTATGAAAAGCTCTCACCCTTTTCCTAGTGTTATCACCGCCTTTTAGTATAGGATTTCACTTTATGCATATTTCTAACTCTCTCTCTCTCTCTCCTCTCTCTCTCTCTCCCTCCCTCCCTCCCTCCCTAGTCCCTTGGCATGGTTAGTTTAGGATTAGTTAGTTGCATTTTCCCTTCTAGGAGTAGTTTTTAGCATTAGATTAGGTAAAGGAATGCGGCCTTCTACGGATTTTGATCTCAACTAGAAAGTTCCACAACTTTATATATCATCCCATGTTACCCAAAAAAATTGGTTTCTCCTTCACTAATTCATGATCCAATAAGAGGGTGTTATTTTTTGGTGATAATAGTTTTGGTACGCTTGGTTGGAAAAGTTTGAAATAAATATTTTTCATAGCTGTGCATCCAAGTCCTTTTAGAGGGAGTTCCATTACACCCCCTTGTGTGCTTTACATCTTCATTTCACCAAGTTTGATGTGCCCTTGTTGAAATCTTAGCATTTAGAGGAATTTTTAATCACATCTGGTGACTCCATAAATTGAAGTAACCCATTTTCTCATCAGTAGGCCCTTCCTTTTCCTTTCCATCCATTTTCCTTTCATATCTTCCCATTTTCTTCCATTAACGAAGTTGTACAATTATGACATCATTTCTTTCTTGGGATTCTTATTTGTAGTAGAAAAACCAATCCTCTCCATCTCCACAGTTTCAAAATCCTACTTTAAATTAGTTTTATGAGCCCCATCATGAATAACATGCATATAACCCACCCTCCACTAACCCATATGGTTATATTCCTAACAAAAATGTTTATGAAGAAAAAGTTTATGCAGGTGATGGTGGTATTTCCATGGAAAATGTTCATTTCTAGAGGTAGATTCAAGAAATGGAGGTGAGCATGGCACAACTTAGAATCAGATCTTCAATAAAGGCAGTCATAAGTGGTTTTAGGGTCCCTTATCCATGGTTTGGCCCTATACCAAGCTGGTTTATCCCTTAAAAAAGATACATTTTATAGCTAAGATGATGCCTAAAATCACAGAGTTGGATAAGTTAATGGAGGCTTATCAACTTAGTATTAGGCAACCTTGTCAATGAGGTAGTACTACACTACCATATTATAGCACTCCCATTCCTCCTTCCCAATCTATGCCATCTCAGCCTATTTTTTATGTTCATATCTTTTTTCTTCCTGCTTTCCTTGAGGATTCCCCTTCTCCATCTTCTTCCCTTCTCCCCATCTTCATTTTTCCACCCTATTTTCTTCCAAGTCCCTGTCTCCTCCACAAGAAAGTATCCCACCTCCTCCATCATCCAAACCTTTGAAAAGTTAGCCAAGGAATGAATCCTTTCCCCATTTCAAATCCAATCTACATGTGCCTGAAATTCATGAATAACTAGTTGAAAATCATGAAGTAATGGAGCTTAACAAATAGACGAAGGGCCTAATTTGTTGCTTACCTGAGGACCCATTCCTCACTAAACAAGATTTTGAATCTTTCATGACAAAGAAGGTTAAGCTACATTCTTCTAGACAACAAGATGCATGCAAATATTTGTAGGGGAAGGTTGAGAAGAAGTTAAAAAAAGTAGATCAGATCCAGAGCTTCAAGGATTAGATCCATGATTTTGAAGAAAAAAAGGTTCATCACCAAGAAACTAAAAATCAACCTTCTCCAATCTCTATAAAATCAGTTGAGGTAAGCCCCATTCTTGAAAGCCAAGAAATAATTATTGAAGAATTAACCATTCCTGAAAGCCAAGAAATAATTATTGAATAATTGATTAACTCTGAGAGCATAATGGATGAAGAAGTGACCCATCCCATTGCTGAAATCCCTCCTATTTTGATTGAAAATTCTGAAGACAAGGAGGTTGAAACTAAATATTTGAAATTAGAGGAAGATAAGATTCCAAGTAAGAAAGATGTTTCATTTGAATGTAGTGAATCCCCATTTTCCTGCATTCTTAGAACTTACTGCACTTTTGAAAAATTGCAATGATATACCAAGCATATCTTTAGATGTTACAATAATCATCGAGGATCTTCATACCGAGGAGGACACATCAGATCCAGATGACTTGGATGAAGAAGATATCATTGGAATCTTCTTGCTTTATTTTGTTGATAAAATTTCATATTGTTATTCCACTTCATCCTTACAGAAGTATGATTTTGTGGATGATTTTGATCTCTAAGACTTCATGTTTGTGCAAGAGGAAGGAAAATATAATGAAAACATTACCAAATCATTCATCATGGAGGAGGCAGAGATGTTTGTAGAAGCACCAAATAGTCCAAATTAGCCTACAAGCATCTCCATTCTTGAAAAAAAAAAGTCTGCAAGATGCCCCCATTCATGGGGAAGAGCTTCAAAGAAATGGGTAAATCACAAGGATAAGATTATTGGTTCCAAAATCCCCTTGCCCAATTAGGTATCTGGTTAGTTTGGAGCCCAAATAAGAGTTGTAATCAATCATGCTCAATTCAGAGCATGAGGATGATCATCAAAGTACCATAGGCTACCTTCAATGCCTCCATGCAAATGTAGAGAAAATTGAGGAGGTATTCATCTTGTTTTTTAGCCGATACTTTGAAGAAATTGGGAGTGAAATGCATGTTTTCGTTTCCACCATGTGATTTTGTCGCCAAATAAATCACATGGCCACATTTTGTGAAGAAAAGATGTTATTTCTCACAACTTGTTGCAGGTTTTGTTTAGCTTATCTTCCTCTAGTTAAAGTGGAGTAGGTAGGTTTGTTTTCAATAAAATAAGTGCTTATGTGCACTCTGCATGTTTTCATTTGGAAACATGTATGATTTTCTATGTTTGTATATGGCTTTTGCGATCTTTTTTCTTTTACATAATTTATTTTAGGCAAAGCAGTGTTTATGGCCAAATCAAATTATGGGGTAGTTTTCAGAGTGTATTCTTCATTCCAAAAGATCATTTTACAGTTTAGAGCACATGGTGCCTCTTCTTCAATCTAAATGTGTTTTGGGAATTTTTTTAAAGAAAATAAAAAATCCCAAAAAATCAACTTCAAGAACAGATCAAGGCAACTTCAAAACAATTTGAGTAGGTTTAATGGAAAAATTTGATAGTTGGAGCGATTTCAAAGTTTCACTCAGAGCTCCACCAATCGTGCTAAGTTCAATTCATGCTCCATATGGATCAAGGGTAAGAATTACTCAACTTTAGATCAGTTTTTAAAGTTTATGGGCTAGAATCCATGCCTAATGGATGCATAAGGATAATGATCTAATCTAGAAGGAAGATTATCTAGAGAAGACACCAAATTGTTATCAAAAGATCTGCCATGGGTTATTTTTGGCTCTAATAAGCTTAAAAATGTACTTAGCCATTTTGATCAGGTTTGAGATGTCTAAACAACTGTCAAATTCCATTTCCCAAAACCATTGGTAGTTGGCATTTAAAAATCCGTGGGAGACTAAGTCTTAAAGCATTGATGGGTTCCTATTAAAACTTCACAGTACAAAGAAAGTGGAAACCCACGGAATAAAGGGGAAATGTGATAGTGTTGTGCGGAAAGGATTAAAGACATTGTACAAAGGAAGGCAAGAGGACACATGAAAAAATATCAATGATTTTAGTGGGCTACATGTCGACATTTTTGTAGTCTCCAAGTAAGATGCATTCCAATGACCTCAAGTCCATAGAATAAGCCATGATTCATATTACGTCGGGTTCGAGTAAGTCAAATGATGTCAAAGGGGACAAGTGGAAACTTTGTTCAAAGCCAAAATATTTCTAATTCCCTCAAGGTAACAAGTTACGATGCGAAGAACTACATGGAGATATTTCGCTAGCTTGCATTTTGCATTCCAACAAGTTTGAAAAAAGAGGCACATGTAGCCATTTCATTGGCTCACGATTCACAGTTTTCGCTTAAAAGGTAAAGAGTCCTGACAACCCAATGTAATGTGGAGAATTTATATTGGCCTGAGTTTTGCGGGTGTTAGAGACAACTTTTAAAGGGATTGACCTTGCAAAATGTGTGGATCCTCCTCATTGGATCTCACTATGTAAATTATCAGTGGAGATCAAAATAGTACTAGCATGTGAAGAAGCATGTCACTATCTCATTGGTCCACATGTCACAAGATCTAACAAGGGAAAAAGTACAGTCTGACTCCCTAAAGGAACGTGGAAGGATTTCATTGAGTCACATTTTTAAAAGAGAAGGAAGGGAGAAAATGACAATTTGTCAGTGTGAAGAGGTATGGCACCTTTCTATCTGTTTGTATTTTTTAATATGGTGGATCTTTTTAAAGCAAAATCAAAAGCCAAGGAAGAAAAGAAAGTCCAAGAAGTAAAAGCTCGAAACCTGAAGCGATGAGGGAATGACAATTGGAAAAAGGTGAAACATGCACACGTTGGAAGATCCTGATCTCTGAGCCAATCAAAAGCTACCACATGTCAAATTCTTGTGGATCCCGACTGGTAAAAATTGAAATGATGATATCATTTGATTCCCTTCTCCAAATCAAACAAAATCGGTCTCATTCGAAAGGTTTACTTAAGAACTCCAATTTAACATCATGAGAATCTGATTTTGGCATGAATTGACTGAAAAAAAGGAGAAAAAATGGTTTGAGATAATTATTAACAATTACAGATGGCTCAACCACTTAATTTAACGAAGTATGGGGATTTTACTTCTCCTACAAGCAAAAAAAACTTGGGGAATACACTTGACAAGTCGTGTTACAAGGAAGGAAAAAGATATTTCAATCACATCAAGATCAAATCTGATATTATTCCTTCTCTCTTTCTGTCTTCTCTCTCTCTTCTTTCTTATTTTATAAATGTAACTAGAACTTAGGTAAAAAAGAATGACTCTTTGCTATAACGACACTATGTCACAATGGTGGCCGAGTTCTCACAAGTTTCAGACCTCGATCTAACTTGGTCTCTGCAGTGTAACCTCACCTTCTGCCATGACTTTAATGGAATTATGCATACTTTGAGCAATAGAGAATCTATTTTGTGGCACATTTGTGTACCTTGGCTCATTTTATTTGCATTTCTTGCCTTTTTGTTCTATTTTAGCATGTTGTGTGTATCTTCTACTTGCAGGTCCCATTTTTCTGTGTAGTCAATGTGAAACAAGGTTCAATCCACATGGTTCTTATCTGTGGAACATATGTCTTCCATCTCTCCCATGATTTCTCACTTTTCTTCCCCTTGTGGAGATCTCTCACTCCTTTTCTAGTGCTATCACTACCTTTTAGTGAAGGATTTCCCCGTATGCATCTTTCTAACCCTCTCTCTCTCCTTGGTCCCTTGGCATGGTTAGTTTAGGATTAGTTAATTGTGTTTTGCCTTCTAGGAGTAGTTTTAGCATTAGATTTGGTAGAGGAAGTTAGCCTTCTCCAGAGGTTGATCTCAAGTAGCAAGTCCCAAAACTTGAGAGATCATCCCATATTGCCCAAAAACGTTGGTTTCTCATTCACTAATTCATGATCAAATCAGACGTTATTATTTTTTGATGATGACATGATTTTTACAATAAGAGCTTGTAAAAAGGTCAAATGAGTTATAAGGTGATAAAAAATAGCTTATATAATCTTTTGTAGGTGAGATATTAGGATAAGAATGACCCCAGGAAAATAAAATGACCCAAAGAATAATTTAAATTTGAAAGTAGAGTCAATGAGTGTGAAGGGACGGGACCCTATAGGTTGGCCAGGACCAAACCCCAAATCTCAACCCTTCCATATGGTTTTGTATAGGAAAGAAACATCTAAAATGAAATTTGTACCATGAATATTAGATGTTTTAAGTTGCTTTGATGAAATAACATTTCTAGAATTGTTGATAGAGCATAGTGTATACAAAATCAAGTTGTAGAAAACATAAAGATATGTGGAGATTAGATTTTGAATGTGAACATTTTTCTTAGCAAAGATACAAGGTCAAACTTGGCATTACCCAAGGACAAGTTACCAAATTATATTGTCTACAAGATCTCTTGTGAAGATCCTCCAATTGGATGATAGGTGGCATGATCTAGTTGTTTCATCAATGACTAAAAAGAGTTAACTTTTCAAATGGAAACATTCATCATCCAATATTTACAAGAATTTTTTCCATGTGTCAATATCTCGTCTTATCGAAGAATTTTTTGGTTAAAGAGATCTCATGACATTTATAAAAACATTCAAATCATGTGGTTTCCAAGGCCTCATACTGCAAATGAACGATACTTGTTTTCATTAAGTCAACATCGAAGAGAACTGCATCATGCCACGTGGAATCATATGGTAAACTTGGGTAATTCAACTTGGAAACTCATATTCTACGAATTTTGGATGGGTGTCATCATCTTGTGGACCTAAGAAGTTGATGGTCTTTTTTTAGCTTTAAGTTCAAAGCTTTGGATCCTTTCCTAAGATCTTCCACTTGGATGACAAGTGGTGTGATCTAATTGTTTTTCTGAATGACTAAAAGTATTTAATTTTTAAATGAGCATATTCCTCATCAAATCTTCACATGAATTTTGGTTACATGTCAATATCTTGTCTTAATGAAGAATTTGTTTGTTGAATAGATCTCATAAAAATTCAAAAAACTATCAAAACCTACAATCCTTGGAAGGCCTTGTACTATGGATGAGTGGCACTTGTCTTCATCGAGTAACTTTTGGAAAACTCCACTGATATGTGGTTTTGTGATTTGAGTTGTAAACTGTGATTCATATTACATGTAAGGAATATTTTCCAGTGAAATATTTTTAATTCATCTTGAAAGAAAATCAACCAATAATTAAGCAATTTCAATAAATACTTATTTGAAATGTATATATGTCTATATGAAGTTAGCTCCTTTAAAAAACCACACTAAATTTGAAAGCTTGTCTTAGGTGCAACTACAAAATTCTATAAGAAATATATAACACCTACATACACATAATCTTTTAAGCAGTAAATAAACTTTATCAAGACAAGTAATATGCGATCGCATTGTCACATAAATATTCTATAGCTGCAAAAATTGAACGTGCCTTATACAAAGCAAAAACACACTCATAAATCCTTAACATTAGTCTAACTCCATGCTACACAAATTTAATATGTCAAAAATAAACATCATATTTTAACCATCCAATATCAAATGAAATCATTAGCATATATATTATAGACTTTTTTCATTGATTTGGGTATTATAACTCAAGCACTAGAATCAATGTTACGAAAACAAATGCATTATTTCTCACTATTTGAAAACATTATAAAACGACAATATTTTATTATTTAGCGAGAGTTTTGAAGAAATCAATAACTTTCGGTCAAGACAATAGTCATTATTTCCGAAGGTATGTGCTAACAAACAAGATTTCATAGTAACACACTAGCAATTGCACCGCAGGGTGTAATGGATATGCCGATAGGGTGCAAGACACAGAAAGGAGACCTGAGAAGAGTGTTACGAAGTATGGAATGGTGAAACTGCAGAATATTGATAAGAAACGGGAAGAGGAAGTAGCAGTTATAAGGGGGCTGTACAAGAATTATACGTAATATTCTTATGTATTCATATTGAAATCACCATTTCTTCATCTAACCACAGCTATTACTGAGGTTCACATCAATTCATCACTTGAGGCAAAACTACCACTGTAACAGCCAACCTTTAAATGTGAAAATGCAATTACAAGACAGCAGGGATTTTTAATCGCTGCATATAACTTGGAGACTATTCCCAAGTTTAAAAGCTACCTATGATTATAGTCTTTCTAAAAGATAATTATCAGATCATACTCCTTCATAGATATTCAAAAACTCTTTAGTAGGGCTATGAGCAGTCATTATAGCCCAAAATATTGACCTTCTCTTGCTGGTTATGACAAGATATCAGTATCTTTCACCATCTGTTCAAAGGACAGAAACAATAAATTGAAAAAATAGAAATGAAGATTACCATCACTCTAAGATGCATGGGTTAACAAGTTCCATATGAAATCAATGTCCTCAAAAAAGGAAACTAACTAAACAGTTAGAGTTTTCAACGGTCTCACAGGCCTCCAATTTAATGGAAATAATTAAAACCATTCTATTTCATTTGATTTCAAAAGCGTAGTTATATAAGAGGAATTGATACAAAAAACAGTACACCCAAGTTGAACCGCCAACAATATCATGAAGAACCAACCGAAAGGGTTACAAATTTCACTACTAAGCTCATTCATCAATCTGATGTTACATTACGAAGACAGTATATCCGACCATTGGCAAATAATATGGATGGTTTAACATGATAACATAATTGCAAGTATCTCTGCAGTAACTAAATATTCTACATAGTAGCAAGATCTAATAAATCATATTACACGCAGAAGGTAACCATTACAAAATACAACAGGAGTTCCCAATAATCCCTTGTCCTAATAGAATATTAGAGTCTGTTATTCACTACCGGTCCTCTCCTTCCTCGAGCTTGGATGCTTATTTTATCTCCTCTCCAACGGAAGGAGACGCCACATGTAGATGTAGGAGTCTCTACCTTTATACTGAGGAAACTTTTCCAACCAGCCTGACAAAAAAATGAATGAATCTTCGGCTGCAATTCCAAAAGCATGATTCATTAATATGGGTCTTTTTTAATTTTTCAGAAAAATAAAACAGGGATAAAGAAAGATGAAAAGGGCAGTAGAAAAGACCATACCAATTTTCTTGTCTCTAGATTCTAATATGTCTGACTCTGAAGAAGTATTGTTGTAAGAAAAACCAACTCCAGCAGGGGAGTCCAAAAGTAGGATATTTGCCATTACATAATGTCTGAATCTCAAATAAATAGATTCTTATTACGCATGCATAATAGGCTAAAAACCAAGAGGGTATAGCCCATAACCAAACTAAAAATCGAAATCTTACATTGTGGAAACGAATGTCTCGTTAGGCTTAACCAAAGCACCGATATAACGAGAAAGCCAATAAATGGAAAAACAACAAACAACTTAAATGAGGGCACGTTGCCATCCTTACTCTAAACTATTGTGCTCCACTCCAAATTAGGAGAAGTTTCCACCTATGAGCGGCAACACAACTTCCTGAAACATGGAAAGAAACAAGGAAAACTAAAGCCTTTTGATGCTATCACTAACACCATTTTTATTGCACAATGAGTATGTATACATTAAATCTATAAAGAGTGTACTATGTTTTCCGGCCAATGCAACCGGCACGGTGCCCATCGATTCTAACTCCATGCACTGCAACAACAATGGAAAGAAAACCAAAGAAAGAAAATAAGACATGAAAACAAGATAATTCATGTAAAAAAATGTCAAAAGGCATGCAATGGTTCGTGCAAGAACTCTATTAAAATTGAAAGCAAAAGCGCCTTGACATGAAATTCGAGAAACGCTACTAAATAAATTTTGTAAACAAAATGTGATGCAAGAGTGAAGGGGGTACAGACCAAAAACGAAATATTAGATACAACACACATACCAAAAATGCAATCCTGTAACGAACAGATACATCTTCTCAGACTAAATGAACATGAAATGAACTTGAAATATGAAATGTGTAATTGTTAGTCCAGGTGGAAGGAAAAAAAAGAATTGTAGCAAAAAAATCAAAAGAAGGGAAGACACAGTGCTTACTGTATCTGGGAGTAGTCCAACCCAAAGATTGCGATGAATCAACTCGTGTGAACCATTGTAGATTCCTAAAACAACAAAGGGAAGCAGGAAAAGTAAAGGCAACAATGCAACTGATATCAATAAAAACAGAAAGCAATAGTGTCATGACATGAAAATCCTAGGAAACACTAACGAGTAAATGTTTTAAACAAAACGTGATGCAAGAGTGTAGGGGGTACAAAACACCAATGGAATATTGGGCGTGAACTTGTTGTATCTAATATATAATTGTTATTCTAGGACGAGGCAAAACAAAGGAGCAGCAAGAAAATCAAATGAATGCAAGATACAATTCTTACTGTATGATCTGTATCTAGAAGTATTCCAAGTCAAGGCATGCGAAGAATCAACCCATGTGCAACACCAACGATGTAGTTTCCTGAAACAACAAAGGGAAGGAGGAAAAGTAAAAGAAACCACGTAGCTGCAACGTATTTAAAATCGTGAAAGAATCAAGAAGCTTTATCAAAAAACAGTGAAGAAAGCATCGAAAAGGAAGAGCATCAACAATGCAACAGAACATATTAGAAGCACCAGCGCCGTCTACAATCAATACAAGCTCCAAGATACACACCGATCGTAGATGTATTTGTTGCATGAACACTTGACATCACAGGAAACATCCAGTACAAGGTAAGAGAATAAGAGAAACTATTAAATACAATGATGGAAGGAGCTTAAAGAAAGTAAGAGGAAATTATCTAGCAAGAGTGGGAGTCAATAACCAAAACCTTTAATATAGCCCAAAACGTGAAGATTACATGGAATGACAAGTGAATCATGCACTAATTATAACATATTTTAAACCAAGGCAACACGTACAACTATGTAAATTTGCAACCACATTTGCAAACAATAAAAACCCCAAAGATATAAAAAATTCCATTTAGAAGTGCTCACCGGTGACGGGAAAGAATGTATTGAAATATAAAATATCAGCAATGACATAGCACATTTCATTCATTTTTCCTTTCCATTAGCCAGTTGGCGAGGTTGATACAGAGTCAACCCAATAGCGGCAGGCCTGATATGGAAAGGTCATAACAAACAGACAAGTAAACAAGACCAACTTAATTAATAAAGATTTTTTTAATGTCAGTTGCTGGAACTAAATGCAGCGCACGGTGGTGGAATTTCACCTCTGAAAGTGGAAGCTGGCAAGTGGATTTTTGAACACCCTTGACTCCGTCTTGAATTTCGGTCTCCCAATATAATACTAATGGAACTTATTATTGTATAAAAGCGGTAAAAAACTTATGGTCTATACTAAATCTCCTGGAAACAACATATATATGCATTTTACAGATGTGGAAAACATGTTTTGACCGTGTGAAGTTATGCTGACCATCAAGGTAATTTTGCTGTCAATATTGGTATAGCTGTTTGTAAATCATCTGCTTCTTTTGAAATGGGTAAAGGAAATGCAAACTGATCCGAAGAAAGGTACATCTCCGTATTAAAATATTGATGCAAATTCAATGAAAAGTGGTTGAAATGCAAGCCAATTGAACGTATTGAACATAAAAAATTCAAAATGGAAAGAACTCATAATCAGATAGTAGGTAGTTAACTTAGTAATAGTATTACTAAACATTATAGCACAAAAGTTTTTAAGTCCAAGAAAGGGAAACCACACAGATCGTTTCACGTGTTTCTAATATGCGGCCACATTGCACAGCCAAATATAAGTCACATTCGATATTGGCGCTCAAAAAATAGTAATCTAATAGCTCCAAAGGACTGAACCAAAAAAACAAACATAAACATCAACGCAGACATTTCTTTTTGCAATAAAGTCCTACAAAATAAAACCAAGGAACTATGATTACTTTCTTTATTTTTCGAGCAGGTTTACAGTTTTTTATTTATTTTTAGTTATAAAACCATAGAGGCCAAAAAGCAATGGAAGCGGGCCAAGAGTATTACATACGTGCTAATATTGCGGCGGTATGCACTCTTTCTCAGGAATATTGATATATTCTTCACGCTGTTCCACTTTCTCAGTGATGACAACATTAGAAGCATGATCATCATCCATTTCATCTTCACAAGGGTCTTCCTCTTTTGATTCCTGCAGCTCATCTTTTCTGCGTATGATATCTGAAATGTATTATTTGAGAGGAATATCAAGCTCCATTGCCTTTCTCCCACAACTAAAAGGAAAGTCTCTAACTGCTGAAGGTCGTTGAGCAGACATCTTCTCTCTGATGGCAGCGATAACAATATGGAAAGAATCCATATTTGTTTGCGCTCGAGGCTGAGAAGAAGCCTAAGGAAGTTCGTTTGGCAGGCTTCGCGCCCTCCTCTTTTTGCTTCTTCTTTTTTTCTTTGGCCTCATCATCTCTCCCGAGCAAGAAGAAAGAGTGAGTAATTTTGTTTGTATAAGGGCTATGCATACGCGAAAATACTGAAAGAAACAACAAATGGCAGCAACACGAGATCACCGAGGAAAGGTACTACACCAAGGGGTAGGGCGGATGGTTAATGAAATCAAGTGGGGGTTACACGTAGATGAAGTGTGTTAATATCAAAGGATGACGCCGATATAGAGTGAAGGAGGCTCTCTTCTTGTTTCCTCTTATGTACATATGCTCCAGTTGCCAGTTTAAAATATTGTTGGAACATGAAAGCTCGCGCTATGCACTATTCCTTCAAGGTACAAATTCTAGATATTGTTGTGAATGTCAACCCCTGTCTCTATGTGTCACCAATATCTATTGTTGCTTCACGTAAGGTAAGGCCCTGTGATTTGTGTATAGTAAACACCTACACCATTTTCAACGTAATCTGGTAGTACGAACCTCGTGTAATAGGAACAATAGGAACAAATTTTGGTCTGACATGGTCCCAAGGAGGGCCAAGATCGTTTTGAAACTCAATAATGAATGCAAGTGGAAGGTCAACTGGTTTTGTGCCAAGGATGTACAGAATGTGTAACACATCTTTGAGAGCACTGTTATCCCAATTTTGCCCACCCCCCCGGCAAAATTGGTCAAACATGACCCCGCACAAAAGAAAATCAGAAGGGTCGGCTCTGTCCTATGAGCTCACATTCAAATCCAACAATCAAGGACAGGGGGACTCAACAATGCAATCCAAGCAGGATCGACAAAGGAGGCCAACGGTGTCAAGGGAAACCAAAGGCTCAACAAGAGAAAACCAGAGCAAGGGCTCGAAGTTTTGGACTTCACATATGATTCAACTCAAGGCCCGAACTGCCCAAGTATAAACGGACTCGCGGAAGACGCCATGTGTTAGTTCGGTGCAACTTCAAAGGCGCAGCCCAAAGCAGAGATCCAAACAAGTGCAGGCTTGCCACGTGTCCAATAGTAAAAAAGGGGATAGAACCGGCCATTTAAATCGACTAAGTATAAGAAGGGTCAGCGGAAGCCTCCACATGCCTCATCCATGCAACTTCAAAGGGAAAATCCGGAGGCAGGTCCCAAATGTGCGTTGAGCCTCCACATGTCCAGGATCATACATATGACCCCACCAAACAAAGGGGACACATGCCATGTTTCAAGTCAAAGCGGGAAGGTGGGTCGCCGGAGGAAGTTTGAATTTTTTGGCTTTTGTTCGGAAAAGATGTAAAGTATAAAAGTGAGCCACACCTCCACCGATGCCTAGAGAAGACACGTGTCAGGCCTAAATTACATGCAGAGAGGTGGGCCTTGGAAGGATTTTTGCTAAAGCAGGTCGTTGGACCTAGGGAGGACTTTTCGCTAAAGGGGAAAATGCGGGCCGGCGGGTCCAGGATGATTTCTTTTGCTAAGCAGGACTGCGGGGCTGCGGATGAGATTTTTCCAAAAGTGAATTTTGGGCTTGTTGAGCTGCGGGGAATTCTGTGATTTTGGTGTTTTTTACACATAAGGTGAAAAGTGACTTTCGGGCCCGTGGATCCGTTTTGCAAAAAATTTTACTCCACGATTTTTGTACGGATTCAATTCAAACATTCAAATGGGCGTAGCTTTCAATCCAGTGCTCAAAATTCAACAAATTTGGCACCATTAGAAAGGTCTCGACCTCCACTACGCCATGAAAAAATAAAATATTATTTTTAGTAGAATTTGGTGGGTGAAAATCTTGAAAACGTCTTTTCCCCATTAATACAAGATCTGATTGCTTCAGCTTCCAGGATTTTTGATTTTGGTCTGCCATTCTTCCTTCTTCAACACTGAACGAACATGGGGAACCAAAATGGACAGATTGTAGGAAAATTTGCAGGAGCATTAGTGCCTAGTGGTTGAGCTTCTAATCAGATTTCCCGCCTCCTTTCCCTCTTCTCTCTTCGCTTGATCTATAAAGGTAAGAGCTTGGCTTGTTGTAAGGGGTTGGACATTTTTGTTTTGCAACCTCCCTTCTTCTCTTGTCTGCAAGGGAATTTATGGAGTTTTCCAAGCCGCTCATTCACGTTATAATACAAAAATTTGCATCTTGGCTACTGTAATGTATTGTATCAACTGTGGAGCAATAATATATGTCTGTTGTTGACTCTCAACCCTCTCATGTGTTAATTGTTATCTTCTGATCTCTCATTGCAGTTTGGTTATGTGTGTATAGTTGTTGTATTACATTTCTATGGTCTGTGTTAAATTGAAAAACGGGTGTTTAACATTCCTTTGGTGCATCACCTTTTTAGCTTAGGTTTATTTTCTCGCATCTTCTTAACCATGTCTCCTTGGCAAGATAGAGTAGGTTTTAGAGTAGATACTCTACAATTTATTTGTATGCACCTAAACAGAGGAATAAGAACCAGCCTTCATCTGGAATGCTCTCTCAATTTCAAAGTCCCACACTTTGAGATATGCTCCATGTTATGCAATCACGCTGAGAGTCTCAACCCATCGAGTTGCAGACATTCAGGGGTGCTATGATTTTGCACTAATAGTTTTGACACGCCCAGTGGGACACTGAGGTTATATCTTCTCAGCTTTCTAAGGTGTCTCATTATCAATAGCAAATCTTAAGCCACCGTGAGCACTAACAATTTTGGCACACCCGATGGGATAGGTTTGAAGCACCTTACCACTTAATTTCATCAAATTGATGTGTTCTTGGTGGGATTCGGCCTTTTAAGGCACATGCAAAGCACATCTGGCGACTCCAGTTGGTTAACGACCCCTTCTCTGAGTTGTAGACCTTTTCCATCCATTTCCACCCATTTTCATTCATCTTTCTTTCCATATCTTTTATATTCTACCATTCATGAAGTTGTGCAATCATGACTTCATTCCCCTAATGGAATTCACACCTACAGTAGTGCAGTCTAACTGCAATCTATATCCCAAATACTCCAGATCATCATTATGATCAGATCCAAAACCATTATGCTTACCCATATGAGCAGGGTAAAAACCAATTTGGCCATGAAACTTATCAATAACAAGGGAACGCATACAACGGTAACTGTTACACGAAGAATGCCAATTTGCATAAGGAGATTCAAAAGTTGGAAGCACACATGGTGCATTCAAGGGCTACAACAAAAATGGAAGCATTCAGGATTGGCTATAGGGTACCTTGTCCATGGGTCAGCCTTATGCCAAGACATTACAACCCTTAGGAGAAGATTGAATTCATGTTTAAAATGTTGCCTCACCTTACACAGTGGATTGAGGATATTGAGGCATGTAAGAAAAGCATGAGACAACCTTGTCAATGGGTAAGTTAGTCACCAACTCCATGTCCTTCATTTCCTCTTTCTCAAACTCTATCATTGCAGTAGTGTCATGAATCTAGCTTCCCATATGCTGCCCCTAGTTTTGAATCCCCTTCTTCATCCCCTAATCTTCCACCTCATCTCAACTCCTCAGTCCTTTTCCCTCCCAAGTAGTCATTCCCTCCAAACAAACAAGAAGTTTCACTTCCCTCTCCACCAAAAAAAATAGAAAAATTGGTTGAACCCCAACCTTCCACTGCTCCTACTTTCCCAAGTCCATGTTGGGAAGAGACTCAAAAATCCAGTCAAGGAGAACAAAAAAGAAAAGAAGAACCCAACAAATGAGAAATGATAGAAACTATGAAGATTTGGGCTTCCAGATTTTGGATTACAAAGATCCCCTTGATGGTTAAGCCAATAGAGGAGGTCAAGTTTGAATAACGAGTGGTGGCTAAGGTTGAGTTTGCAGCAGAAGAAGAATAAGAACAAAAAGGAGAAGATCAGAAATATTTTTGCTCTGAATGCAGTGTCCATAATGGCACTTTGTCTTAAGAGAATGTTGATCCAATCCAAGCTGAACAACTAGTTAAGATAGAGGAAGAACAACCAACTCCAAGTCCCATCGAAGAGGAACAGCTAGAATAGATCAAATCAGAGTTAAAGCCACTTGATGAAGAAAGCATCATTGAAATTTTTTTACTATCATTTGAAGGACCTGATTTGATTGATGAATCCATGAAGGAAGAAGAACAATCAGCTCCAAGTCCAGTTGAAGAGGAGCATATGGAAGGTGACCAAGATAGATTTAGAGGCACATGATCATGAGCCAATTACACAAGAGATTATAGACCCCTCTCCCATTCAACCTCTCCAAAATTCAGATTTTTTGGAAGAGTTTGAACTCACTAGCTTCATGTTTGAAGATGAAGATTCATATGGTGAAAATAAAGAATATTTTAAGATCGCTATGCAAGAGGGAGAGACCTTATTAAAGTAGAAAAGTGAAGAGTTTGATTTCCTATCATACTTAAAAGAATTTTCTGATAAGGAGGAGCTATTTGAAATTTCAATCTTTTCTTCCCCATCATCCATCCTTCAACCACAAGAACCTACTACCATGGAAGAGAAGGTGAAAGCAAAAACTTGCATTTTACAACATGCCTCTTGAATCAAAGTTGGAAGATTTTGATCTTCCAAAAGCCACACCTACTATAAAGGAAGAAAAAGAGTATGAGGCTATCATCCCTCGCACATCATCCATCAAGGAAGATCTGCAAGAAGACTCCATTTTTGGAGTTAAATACCATAACAATGGTCAAATTCAAAGGACCAGACCTTTTCCAATCAGATACTTGGCTTCATTGGAGCCAGTGGAGAAGTTGTGCAACCAGTCATGCTTGCTTCTAAGCATGAGGGAGAGCCTCAAAGAA
The DNA here is from genome assembly GCA_019776745.2 of Taxus chinensis. Classification (NCBI taxonomy): domain Eukaryota; kingdom Viridiplantae; phylum Streptophyta; class Pinopsida; order Cupressales; family Taxaceae; genus Taxus; species Taxus chinensis. The sequence goes on along the minus strand of CM034151.1, from coordinate 592,888,088 downwards.
CCATTGATCAACTGAAATGCCTCTTCAATTCAAATGCAGAGAAACTAAAAGAGGTATTTGTTTTGTTTCCAGTTGATACCTTGATGATTTGGGTGGAGGATTGGCCTACTGTCATTTTTTCACTTATACCAACAACCAGATTCCATGCCAAATCATCTTCATAGCTTCAAATTGTAAGAAGGGTAGCTACTTTGCATTGCCAATATCAATTTTTTTTTTGAAATTACTTGTCTCTTTCATTAGTGTAGGGTAGCTGTAGGTTTTAATCCCTCTAAGTGTGTATGCAAATTGTCTTGTTGTAGTTTACATTTCAATTTCCCTAAATGCCTTTGGTATAGTTTCCGTTTCTCCCATGTTATATCGTTGTGCAGTTCAGTGGCCCTCCAGTCCATTTCTAGAGCAGGTTAAATCCCTGGGTCAATACAATTTTATACCCTCAGAACCTCATTTTAAAGATTTTCTTATGGACATTGAGAGTGCAGGTAGCGGGGCAGGTTCATGGTCAACAAGCGCAAGTAATCATACTCACAGTTTCAGGGACAAGATCAGTACCAGGATATTATTCGTTACTCCATGCCCAATGGATACTTCCAAGGCTATTGATCTCTTCATCTTGTAGGCAGATGTCCCTGTGTTTCGCCAAACTGTTATCCCAATTTTTTCTTGTGGAAAAATTGGTCAAACATGACCTCGCACAGAAGAAAATTGGAAGGGTTGGCTCTATCCTGCGAGCTCACAATCAAATGCAACAATCAAGGACAGGTAGACTCAATAATTGATTCCAAGAAGGATCGACAAAGGAATCCAACAACATCAAGGGAAACCAAAGGATCAATAAGAGAAAACCAGAGCAAGGGCTTGAAGTTTCAAACTTCACAAACGATTCAACTCAAGGCCCAAACCACCCAAGTATAAACAGAGTTGTGGAAAACACCATGTGTCAGTTTGGCACAACTTCAAAGGCATGACCCAAAGTAGAGGTCTAAACAAGTGTAGGCTCGCCACGTGTCCAATATTAAAAAAGGAGACAGAGTCAGCCATTTAAATCGAATAAGTAATAAGAAGGGTCTATGGAAGCCTCCACGTGCCTCGTTTGTGCAACTTCAAAGGGAAAATTTGAATGCATGTCCCAAATGTGTACTGAGCCTCCGTGTGTCTAGGATCATACATATGACCCTGACAAACAAAGGGGACACGTAGTCATGTTTCAATTCAAAGCAGGAAGTCGGGTCGCCGGAAGCAGTTTGAATTTTTTGGCTTTTGTTCCGAAAAGGTGTAAAGTATAAAAGTGATCCGCACCTCCGCCGATGCCTAGAGAAGCCACATGTTAGGCCTAAATTACGTGCGGGGAGGTGGGCCTTGTGAGGATTTTTTTGCCAAAGTGGGTCGTTGGACCTAGGGAGAACTTTTTGCCATAGGGGAAAATGGGAGCCGGTGGGCCCGGGATGATTTCTTTTGCTAAGTGGGTTTGCGACGAAGCGGAGGAGATTTTTCCAAAAGTGAATTTCAGGATTACGGGGATGTGGGGAATTTTTTTATTTTAGCATTTTTTAACATAAGGCAAAAAGTGACTTTCGGGCCGCCAGATCCATTTTGTAAAACTTGTTTCTCCACCTTTTTTATACGGATTCGATTCAAACATTCAAATGGGCATATCTTTCAATCCAGTGCTTGAAATTCAACATATTTGGTACCTTTGGAAAGGTCTCGACCTCCACTTCACGATGAAAATATAAAATATTATTTTTAGTAGGATTTAGTGGGTGAAAATCTAGAAAATATCTTTTTCCCATTAACACGGGATCCGATTGCTTCAACTTCTACGATTTTTGATTTTGGTATGCCATTCTTCCTTCTTCAACATGCCAAATAAACATGGGGAACCAAAATGGATAGATTGTCGGCAGATTTACATGATCATTAGTGGCTAGTGGTTGGGCTTCCAATTAGATTTCCCGCCTCCTTTCCCCCTTCTCTCTTCACTCAAACTATAAAGGTAAGAGCTTGGCTCATTGTAAAGTGTTGGACATTTTTATTTTGCACCCTCCCTTCTTCCCTTATCTGCAAGTGAAATTTTGGAGTTCTCCAAGCCTCTCATTCAAGTTGTAATACAAAATTTTTCCTCTTGGCTACTGTAATGTACTGTATCAACTTTGGAGCAATAATATATGTCCGTGGATGACTCTCAACCCTCTCATGTGGTCATTGTTTTCTTCTAGTCTCTCATTATAGTTTGGTTATCTGTGCATGGTGGTTGTATTGCATTTCTATGGTCTATGTTAAATTGTAAAATGGGTGTTTAACATTCCTTTGGTGCATCACCTTGTTAACTTAGGTTTATTTTCTCGCATGTTCTTAACCCTATCTACTTGGCAAGATAGAGTAGGTTTTAGAGTAGATCTTCTGCAATTTATTTCTGTGAACCTGAACAGAGGAATAGGAACCGACCTTCATCTGGAGAGCTCTCTCAATTTAAAATTCCCACACTTTGAGAGATGCTCCATGTTATGCAATCACACTGAGAGTCTCAACCTATCAAGTTGCAAACATTCAAGGGTGCTGTGATTTTTCACTAACATTTTTGGTACACCCGGTGGGACACTAAGGTTAGATCTTCTCATCTTTCCAAGGTGTCTCATTATCAATAGCAAATTTTAAGCCACCATTCCCTCTAACAGTTTTAGCATGCCCGGTGGGACAAGTTTGAAGCACCTTACAACTTCATTTCATCAAGTTGATGTGTTCTTGGTGGGATTCAGCCTTTTATGGCACATGCAAAGCACATCTGGCAACTCCATCTAGTCAACGACCCCTTCTCTTAGTTGCACACCCTTTCCATCCATTTCCACCCATTTTCATTCATCTTTCTTTCCACATCTCTCATATTCTACCATTCATGAAGTTGTGCAATCATGACTTCATTCCCCTCATGGAATTCATACCTTCAGTAGTGCAGTCCGCCTCTAATGTATTTCTCAACTTCTCCAGATCAGCATTATGATCAGATCCAAAACCATTATGCTTACTCATATGAGCAGGGTCAAAACTAGTTTGCTGATGAAGCTTATCAAGAACAAGGGGATGCATACAATGGTAACAACTACATGGAGAATGCTGATTTCTAGGAGGAGATTCAAAAATTGGAGGCACGCATGGTGCATTCAAGGGTTACAACAAGGATGAAAGCATTCAGGATTAGCTATAGGGCACCTCGTCCAAGGGCTGGCACTATGCCAAGACATTACAGCCCTCAGGAAAAGATTAACTTCATGGTTGAAATTCTACCTCACCTTGCATAGTGGATTGAGGATATTGAGGCATGTGAGAAAAGTACGAGACAACCTTGTCAATGGGTAAGTCATTCACAAGCTCCATGTCCTTCATTTCCTCTTTCTAAAAATCTATCATTATAGCAGTGTCATGAGTCTAACTACCCATATGCTGCCCCCAGTGTTGAATTCCCTTATGCATCCCCTAATCTTCCACCTCATCTCAATTCCTCTACCATTTTCCCTCCAAGCAGTCATTCCCTCTAAACAAATAAGAAGTTCCAGTTCCCTCTCCACTAAAAATAGTAGCAAAACTGGTTGAACCCCAACCTACCAATACTTCTGGTTTCTCAAGTCCATGTTAGGAAGAGACCCAAGAATCCAATCAAGGAGAACAACAAAGAAAAGAGGAACCCAATAGAGAAGAAATGATAGAAAATACGAAGAGTTGGGATGCCAGATTTTGGATTACAAAGATCCCCTTGATGGTTAAGTGAACAGAGGAGGTCAAAGTTGAATAGCGAGTGGTGGATGTTGATTAGCGAATCAAAAAACCCATGAATGTCTGCAACTTGATGGGTTAAGACCCTCGGTGTGATTGCATAACATGGAGCTTTTTCCAAGTGTGGGACCTTGTGAATCGGGAAAGCTCTCCGGATGAAGGCTAGTTCCTATTCCTCTATTCAGATGCACACATAAAAATGCAGAGGGTTTACTCAAAAACCTAATCTAACTTGCCAAGGAGACAGGGTAAGAAGATGCATAAAAAATAAACCTAAACTAACAAAGGTGATGCACCCAGGAATGAAGAAACACCTGTCTTGCTATTTTTCACAAACCATTAAAATGCAATGCAAGATCATGCACAAATAACCAGATTTGTAGTGAAATATCAGGAGGAGGAAAATGAACACAGAGAGGGTTGAGAATCATCCACATACATGTATTATTTGCTCCAAAGATTGATACAATACACTACAAAATGCCAAGAGGCAAAGTTGCATTACAGTTTTAGATGAGAGGTTTGAACTCCACAATTTCACCTGCCAAAGAGAAGAAGGGAGGGGCAAAACAAGAATGTCCAACCTTTAGAAAGAAGCCCCTCTTTACAATTTATAGGAAGAATGAGAGAGGGAAGAGAGAGGAAATCCAAATCTACCCCAACCACCTCCAGACTGCATTTAATTCATCTCGTTATGGCAGTAGGTGAGAACCTTAGCAAACCCAAAAAATGGTGAATTGTATTTTACATTTTTCAAGAACTTGTTCTCATCCAATTAAAGATATCTAGTCGTACTTGGACAGAGGACCTCGTAATCTTATCAAAAAGTCCAACCTTGCGTGAATCTGAGCTCCCTGTGAAAAGTTATGGCCATTTGAATATTTGCGCTAGGGTTTGCTTTCTGTTGGGTTCGGGGTGTCAACGCTCAAAATGCTGCACCTCCTGAAGATGCGCCTCGGCACAACTATCCTCATGTCAACATACTCTTAAGTGCACCATAGGAATTGAAAATGTGGTGTTGATGTTTTGTGCTTTGTACCCCCAACCTGCGCCAGGGTGCGAATTTTCACATGTCGACACCTTCTGATGTGTGCCCACAACTTGCGCCAGGGCATGAATTTTTACATGTCGACACCTTCTGATGTGCACCCCCAACCTGTGCCAGGGTACAAATTTTTGCATGTTGACACCTTCTGATGTGCACCCCAAACCTGCAACAGGGCGCGAATTTTTACATGTCGACACCTTCTGATGTGCGCACCCAACCTACGCCAGGGCGCGAATTTTCACATGTCAATACCTTTTAATGTGCACCAGAGGTGCTTGGTGATGCAATAAATGTCAGGTTTTCAACCATGCAATGCACTTTCAAAACCTGAAATGAAAGATTTTGATTTTCCTTGATTTCTATATTCTTCTGCTCTTGACTATATTTACCCGGAGGGGGAGATATATGCAACAATTTGTAGACTCAATGGGATCGCCTGCCTGCTAGGTAGAAGATCAGTGGCCTTTTAGGAATCCATTGGGCATGGAGTCATAAGCAATAACTTGAAACCAACTTGATATCTGATCTTGAGCCTGATACCGCAACTCCTTCTTCGAGAGCACGTTGGACTGTAGAAATTCAACTCAAGAGCAACGAAACCTATGCTGAAGCATTTAGGGAAATTGAAACCTAACTACAACAAGACAATGTGCATCTGCACTTAGAGGAATTAAAATCTAGGCTAATATTTACAAGGGTAAACCTTTTCCTTTTAGTAGCAATGTTTAATATAGATTCTGTTAACCGGAATCGGAAGTTCTTGTCCATCCAATGTAGACAATTGGAAGGCGTTACTACTTTTACATCCCGTGACCATGTAGGGGCCACTCCAAATGGCATCAAACTTGGAATGCCTTCCTAGTTTTGCCCGATCTACATCCCATTTCAGAACTAGGTCGCCTTCCTGGAAGGTCTTTGGTATTGCCTTCTTATCAAACCATCTTTTTACTAAGGCCTAATACTTCTCAATCGTCTGAACTACATGTTCTCTTATTTATTCCAATTCCATCAACTCTGCATACCTGGCCTCCATTGGTTCGAACTCAGACAACTCCAACTGCTTCATGAGCTCCAATGCTGGTAATTCTAATGATATAGGCAATACTGCCTCTTTCCCATAAACCAACTTGTAGGGACAACTACCTGTAGACCTCTTTGGTGTTATCCTGTCAGCCCATAACGCTGATTTTAGCTTGGTATGCCAAGTTCTTTGGTTTTCATCTAGAGTCCTTCTGATGATCCTTAGCAAATTCTTGTTCGTGGACTCTGCCTGTCCATTACCCTGCGGGTAATAATTTGAAGATGTGCTCAAATACATTCCATTCTTGATAACCCATTCTGTAATCTTGGAACCTATGAATGCCAATGCATTGTCTGATATGATAGTGGCCGGCACACCGAACCTGGTCACTATTCCTTCATAAAAGTCTAGTATGTTAGACTCATTTGCTTCTTTGAGCACTACTGCTTTGGTCCACTTGGTGAAATAGTCTTTTTCCGTGAGAATCCACTTGTGGCCTTGGCTTGAGTTTGGGTTGATGACCCCAATGAATTCCAATCCCCATTGCATAAATGGTTGGTCAACCAAAATTGGGTACAATGGAAGCGCTGCTAGTCTTTCTTTTCCTGTGAAGAGTGCACATTTCTTGCACTTTCTTATCCATGTATAGCAGTCACTAAACACTGTCAGCCAATAATACCCTACCTTCATTATCTTGAGAGCTGTTACTCGTGGGGTGAAATGTCATCCAGAATCTACATCGTGAAAATCTCGTAACACCCTCTCAATTTGGCCTGTCCCAATGCACCTCAATAAAACTCCATTGATGTCTTTTTTAAAAAAAAACACCATCAACAAGCACATATGGAATGGCTTGTAATCTAAAGTATCTCCTTTTTACTTTGCTCAATTCTGGAGGGCATAGGCCTGCCTGTAGGAATTGTATCATATTCTTAGTCCAACAAGGAGCAGGCACATTATCATTCTCTTGTTTTTGTCCATCCTGTAATACCAAGACAGTCTCTTTTTCATCACCTACTTCAACTTGCTGACTTGAGGTTAGTTGTTCACATAATCCCTTTCCATGGACCAACTTAGTGACCTTAATTTCAATGTCATATTCCATGACATGAGTGATCCATCCTGCATGTTTCTCATTCAAATCCTTATTTAGAAGGAAGTCCTTGACTCCCGCATGAGAGACCAATAATTGGATCTTGTTATTTGAGACTAGGTGCTTGAATTTCTTTAAGCTCTTGATCACTACAAGGAAGTTCTTTTCAATGAAAGAGTACCTAGTTTCGTATTCCTCCAAGCCTTGACTGAAAAAAGTAACTGGTTGTTCTAATTCTTCTTTTTTTTGCTATAACAGGATTGCAGAAATTGTGTCTCCACCACCGAAGGCATATAACATGAAGTCCTTGGAGAAGTCTAGATTGACGAGAGTCAGACCTTGAGATATAGCCTCTTTTATTTCCTCAAGACTTGTCTTTCCTTTAGATGTCCACTTAAATGCCATGCTCTTCTTCAACATCAGCGTTATTGGCTTTACGAGAGCTGCAAAGTTTAGAACAAACCTGCGGACAAAATTGATTCTTCCTAAGAAGCTTTGAAGAGCCTTCTTATGACTTGGCAATGGTAATGCTCGAATTGCTTCAACTCTTTCCGGGTCAATTGTCAACCCCTCCTTTAAAACAATATGGCCTAGAAGTTTTCCTTCGTGAGCCAAGAATATGCATTTTTGGGATTCAATGATACCCCAAATCTTCTACAGCTCTGAAATACCTACGTCAAATGAAAGAGGTGATCCGCTGCATTTTTTGAGAATACAGTGATGTCATCAAGATATATCAGAACTATTTTATTGATCAATCCCTTGAATTCCATATCCATTGCCCTTTGGAAAGTGGCTCCATCATTTGATAGCCCAAATGAAATCTTCTTGTAGGAATAGGTGCCCCATTTGGTGGTGAAAGCCATCTTGAACTAGTCATCTTCTTTCACCATTATCTGATTCTATCTTGAGTAGCCATCTACGAGAGAGAATCTCTCCGAACCAGACACCACTTGCAATATTTGTTCCATTGAAGGAAGTGGGTAATGGTCTTTGAAAGATGCCCTGTTGATGTCTCGGAAGTCCACACACAACCTAATTTTTCCACTCTTCTTCCTGACTGGAACCAAGTTTGCAACCCATCTTGAGTGCTTGATCGGGAATATAATGCTTGCCTCTATTAGCTTGTTTAGATATTTCTTCATTAGAGGCTCAATGTGAGGGTTGACTGGTCTCTGCTTCTTCCTGATGGGCTTAGCATCTGGATCCAATTCTATGGTATGTTGTGCCAAATTTGGATTGAATCCTCTCAAGTCTTCATAGCTCCAAGCGAAGACATCTAGAAATTCTTGGCAAAGCTGTATGAAATCTGATTTCTCCTGCTCAATGGCCACTTTACCAATTTGAAGTGTTTTGCCTTCCCCAACCAGAATTGGATCTAAATCTTCTCTCTTGACCTGTATGTTATCCTTTTCCTTACGGAACTGGTCGTTAGGGTTGAAGATAGACTCCAACGTTACTAAACCCTTAGGAATCTTATTTGTCTGTAGCTGCACTACTTGATCCCCGTATTGCTGCTCTAGTCTGTCTTGATTCCTAGCTAAGAATTCAGCCTCTTCTTGTAAAAAATTGATGATTTGTTGATCATTCTCAAACACCTGCCAGCTTGTGTTATTATCTGGAACAGCTGGTCTCACAATCACATGCATATATGGTTGTGTTTTTTCCCTTCTGATGTTGTCAACCACATCAAACGTTGCTCCAACTGTTGCGAGCCTATCTGCAGGTTCATTTTTCTTCCTGGGTATGGACACAATGTTGAAAGCTTCTAAATCCTCAACGAGGTCCCATACCCTGTTCTTGTAGTTCCTTAGCAGGTCATTCTTTGTAGCATGTTGTCCCCTGACTTGGTTGATGATTAACTCACTATCTCCAAACACCTGTAAGTTCTTTATGCCCTTTTTCTTGGCCCAATGAAGTCCATGAATCAAGGCCTCATATTCAGCTGTGTTATTTGAACAGGAAAATTGGAAACAGAAAGCTGAATAATATTTGATGCCTTGAGGTGAAACAAGCATAAATCCTCCTCCTGCACCTTGCCTACTCCTTGATCCATTGAAAATTAACTGCCATACCTCATTGTCATCCTTATGGTCTGGTTTGGTGATGCTAGGAATAGGCTAGTTTTCTTCATGTATGCAATAGACTCCTAGCTCAGATTCTTCTACTTCTTGGAAGGAATCAAAATCATGTAGCTTGCTCACCCATTCATCAAGAGTCAATTCTGGGATGCTTCAAACTTTGGTGTCAGCTTCATTTGTGCTTGGATAATCTTCTTGATCAAATGCTGAACAGTTGGCATTGATTTGGCTTTGAGTATGAGTTTTATTATGAAAGTTTGCAATTGGTTCGGATCTGATTGTGAACTTAGTACCATATCTTGTTCTGAACAACATGTGTGACCAGTCAGCAGATAAGTAAATTCTAGCTGTGAAATCCCTTGATAATCATAGGGCAAAGAGTTGTGGCAAATCTATCACTGACACATCTTACAAAATGATAACGTTGGGCCATGCATGCAAGGTAAGATTCAAACCTTTAATCACTCCCCACCGTTGCTACTGCTGTCCCATCCAATTACACTACCCCGTTTGATATGACTTCATATTGGAGACCCAACTGATCAACTATTTGCTTGGGCATGACAGAACTACTTGTCCCAGAATCAATCATGCAATTGTGTACTAGTTTATCCCCAATGATTAATGAAACGTAGAATGGAGGGGGTTTCAAAACTTTACCTTGTTTCCCTCCATGATTCCCTTCAAGATGAGCAGCATTTGTGAGGACATTCTCTTGCATATGGACCTACTGGTTCGAAGTTGACCAATTCTTCATGGCAGCTTGTAGAAGATTTCTTTGGCCTGGGATGGATAAAGATTCTCACATTGATATATTCACATTTGTCTTCTTCATTTGATCAATGATGCTAAATGGGGATGAAAGATCTCTTTACTATCTTTTAGCCTGCACATTCCTTTCGTGTGCATGGGCAGAAACAACAGGAATTTGAGTTGGATTAGAAGGTGGTTTGGGATGTCCTTGTGTGTTTGGAACTGTATTTTGCTTACCAACACCTTGTGGAGTGATGGAAGGTTATAGATCACTTGGAGCCAATGACTGCCCTTCACCAATATTCCTCTTCTTTGATCTTGTGTTAGCTACTACACTCTGAGAAATTGTTTGATTCATGCAACAAAAATCCTCAGCTTGCCAATTCACAAGTGCGGTATCATTTGGAGTTGTGTATTGCTGAGATGTCCCTTGTTGCTGATTTTTTTCTTGACTCACTTCACCCTCTACGCCAGTAGTTGTCACCATCAAGGCTTGGTTCAAAGCACCATTGAAGCACATAGATTGGTTGTGAGGTTCATTTCATGGGAAACACCAATCATACTCTTGAGCTATGTTGTTTTGCACTGACACTAATGCTTTAGAAGCAGATGCAACATTGGGGTTATAGGGCTGAAATGGTCTATTAGTGGGAGGCATTACTTGGATTTGATTTGCAGCTAGATTGGGTGGCTTATTAGGTTGAGCTTGAGGATGATAAGAAGGTCTAAAGCTTTGGGCTTGCTACCTCTTGAGTGTAACCAGCTCATTTCCCAAAATTTGCAATTGTTTCATGACCTCTTGGAGTTCATTTGAATCACTAGAGGATGAAGTAGAAGTTTCATTTGAACTTTGATTTCTAGGAGTGGGAAAAGGAGCCAAAGTGGGTGCTTGACTAGTGCTTGGATTTTCTAAGTTTGGATATAAGGGCATGGGAGGCCTAGGAGCCAGCTTACCAGCTTGAATAAGATAGTTTTCATCCCTAATGGAAATGCTATAAGCAGCAGGTAAGGTTGTGCCTCCCATAGATTGAATTAACATAGAAATATCAGAATTCAAAGCCTTAAGATAATATAGAAAATCACCTTTAGTTGTTGGCCTAATGGCCATTGGAATTCTATTCCAAGAACTTTGAAATCTGAAGTTGAAGTCAGTCAACTGCTCATTGGGAGCTCTCTTGATAGTTGTCAATTGTTTAATTAGAGACAAATTGTCTCCCTTTTCTCCAAACTGATCATGGAGAACTATGCATAACTGATTGCAATTTTGGATAGAACCAACTCCAAGGATCCTAAACCATTGCAATGCCTCCCCTTTGAATGAAGATGCTAGTAATTTGACAGCAACATCCATTTCATTTATCTCATGGATTGCACAAACATTAGCAAGGTCTTTGACATGATCACCAGGAGTGGTATGATTTTCTCCAGTGAAAAATGGAATGTTCTTCAATGCTGCAATTGGAACTGGATTATTTGCATTGAGGGCAAGTGGGCTGCTTCCAGTGAAGTTGACAAAAGGTTTTTGTTACGCCATTCTAATTGGCCTGAGAACCCTTGTTGATTGGATGAAAGGTCAACCAGGCGGAGGGGTTGATAAAGTCCTGTTAGGTGGAGATAGTGATCTTTGTGGTCTTCTTCCTCTCCTTCCTCTGCCTGGTGATAGTTGTAAGTAGAAAAATAACCCTTCTTCTCGAGTATCATACCTGGTTCAAATTCTTCTCATGTACCTGGGAAACCTGTGCTGCTATACCACTGAATTCTATCCCTTCGGAGTCACCAGATGTGTTGGGGAACGAGCCTCAAAAGGCTATATTTTTCCAAGTTACACACCAACCTTGACAAAAATTAAACTCAAAATTTTGAAAGACCTGTATATTTGAGATTTTTAGGGTTTGGAATTTGATTTGGAATGGCAATCCCGAAAACTTGAAAATGCAAGACTTCTGAAATCCCGAAATCCGAAATTCAAAAAACTCTGAAAAATGAAAATCAAAATTTCAAAAAACTAAAGATACCCTTTTGAAGATTACCCCCAGATCTATTAGGTGGTGAAATTTTGATTTGTTTTGAGCAAGTTAAGCCCTTGAAAATCAATTTTAGAGTTTAACCTCGAAAGTGAAAAATCTAAAATTACAGAACTTGTAATTTCTAAGTCAAAATTTCTTGAAAATTCCTTCAAATCTTATGGAATGACCTCTTGGTCCCACCAGGCATGCCAAAACTATTGATTGGCGAATCAAAGAACCCCTGAATGTCTACAACTCAAAGGGTTGAGACTCTCAGTGTGATTGCATAACAAGGAGCTTTTCCCAAGTGTGGGACATTATGAATTGGGAAAGCTCTCCAAATGAAGGCCAGTTCCTATTCCTCTATTTAGATCTGCACACATAAAAAACGCAGAGGGTTTACTCAAAAACCTAAACTAACTTTCCAAGGAGATATGGTAAGAAGATGCATAAAAAATAAAACTAAACTAACAAAGGTGATGCACCAAGGAATGAAGAAACACCTGTCTTGCCATTTTTCACAAACCATTAAAATGTGATGCAAGATCATGCAAAGATAACCAAGTTTGTAGTGAAAGATCAGGAGGAGGAAAATGAACACATAGAGGGTTGAGAATCATCCATAGAAATGTATTATTTTCTCGAAAGATTGAAACAATACACTAAAAAATGCCAAGAGGCAAAGTTGCATTACAATTTTAGATGAGAGGTTTGAACTCCACAGTTTCACCTACCAAAGAGAAGAAGGGAGGGGTAAAAAAAGAATGTCCAACCTTTAAAAAGAAGCCCCTCTTTACAATTTATAGGAATAATGAGAGAGGGAAGAGAGAGGAAACCCAAATCTACCCCAACCACCTCCAGACTGCATTTAATTCATCTCGTTATGGCGGTAGGTGAGAACCTTAGCAAACCCAAAAAATGGCGAATTGTATTTTGCATTTTTCAAGAAATTGTTCTCAACCAATTAAAGATATCCAGTCATACTTGGACAGAGGACCTCGTAATATTTCCGAAAATTCCAACCTTGCGTGAATCCGAGATCCCAATGAAAAGTTATGGCCATTTGAATATCTGCGCCAAGGTTTGCTTTCTGTCGGGTTCGGGGGTGTCAATGCTCAAAATGTTGCACCTCCTGAAGATGTGCCTCAGTGCAACTATCCTCATGTCAATGTACTCTTAAGTGTGACATAGGAATTTAAAATGTGGTGTTGAGGTTTTGTGTTTTGTGCCCCCAACCTGCGCCAGTGCGCAAATTTTCACATGTCGACACCTTCATATGTGTGCCAAAGGCACTTGGTGATGCAATAAATGTTAGGTTTTCGACCATGTAATGTACTTTCAAAACCCAAAATGAAGGATTTCAATTTTCCTTGATTTCCATATTCTTCTTCTCTTGACTATATTTACCCGGGGGGGGCAGATATATACAACAATGGCTAAGGATGAGTTTGTAATAGAAGAAGAACAATAATAAGAAGGATAAGATCAGCAATGTTTTTTCACTGAATGTAGTGTCCATAATGACACTTTGCTTGAAGAGAATACTGATCCAATCCAGGCTACACAACCAGTTAAGATATAGGAAGAACAACCAACTCCAAGTCCCATCGAAGAGGAGCAACTAGAAGAGATAAAATCAGATTTGAAGCCAGTTGATGAAGAAAGCATCATTGAAAATTTTTTACTTTAATTTTAAGGGCCTGATTTGATTGATGAATCCATGAAGTTAGAAGAACATTCAGATCCAAGTCTAGTTGAAGAGGAGCATGTGGAGGTGACTAAGACTGATTCAGAGGCACTAGATCATGAGTGAGTTGCACAAGAGATTACAAACCCCTCTCCCATTCAACCTCTCCAAAATTCTGATTTTTTGGAAGAATTTGAAATCACTAGTTTCATGTTTGAAGATGAACCTTCATATGGTGAAAATAATGAAAATTTTGAGATCACCATGCAAGAGGGAGAGACCTTGCTATACCAAAATAGTGAAGAGTTTTATTTCCTATGAGACTTAAAAGAATGTTCTAATAAGGAAGATCCAGTTGAAATTACAATCTTTTCTTCCCCATCATCCATCCTTCAACCACAAGAACTTGCTTCCATGGAAGAGAATGTGCAAGCACAACCTGCAGTTTGCAACATGACTCTTGAATCAAAGTTGGAATATTCTGATCTTCCAAAAGCCACACCTACTACAAAGGAAGGGAAAGAGTATGAGACTATCATCGCTCTCACATCATCCATCCAGGAAGATCTGCAAGAAGACTCCATTTTAGGAGTTAAATACCATAACAATGGGAAAATTCAAAGGACCAAACCTAGCCCAATCAGATACTTGGATTCATTGGAGCCAGGGGAGAAGCCATAACCAGTCATGCTTTCTTCTAAGCATGAGGGAGAGCCTCAAAGAACTAAGGATCAGCTGCAAAGAATCTTCAATCAAAATGCAGATCAACTATGTAGTGCTCACTTCCCTTTGACACCTTTTTGATACTAATCATGATACTGCTGATTATATTATGAACATAATTATGGACTTTATTATAGTATGATGTTAAATGTTAGATCATGGATTATTGTTGACTTGATTCAGTTATGATGCATGATGATTATTAGAGACATTTTATATGTTGATGATGATATACTGTTGGACATGGTTATATGATGGATGTTGTTCGGACTTGTGATATTTGGATATTGTGAGTAGACCTAGAAATGGAAAATTATTAAAATTGATGATGATATAGTTGTTGATAAAACTATAAATGATATTGTTAGATTGCTTTGATGTTGTTGTGATTCATATATCTAGATGATTTTGGAATTTTAATTATATTTATATTATTTTGGATGTTCTGATATGGCCACGAGGCCGAAGGAGGTATTTGTGTTTTGCAGGTTAAAATATCACAACAAACATCGGGGGATTGGAGACCAACCACATTGGAATTCTAGATGAATTCAACAAGGTCACCATGGCAATTGTATTTGTTTGTGTGTGTTTGTTTGTGTTAGGGATTCCCATGGGGGGAATCACCTTTAAATGTGACCAAGGGATTTTATGTTTTTCTTTTATTTGGTCCCTTTTGTTTAAATTTTGCATGTGTTTTATGTGGTGCACTTACCCTTTCATTATTTATTTAATGTGGTGTTAATATTGTGAGTAATCATATTGTTTAGTTAATTAATTAAAAGATGTCATAAGAATGTAATTAATAGAGTTGTTGGCCATGTTTTAAAGTGTTGTAAGAATGTGTAAGTAATGTGTAAGTGACCTTGTAAGTGATGTGTAAGTTAACTCTTGAGTGTGAAACACTCCACCTTCTTAGAAATTCGAATTTGTCCTTGGAGGATGTTTTTGGAGGCTTGTGGGACAAGTTAAACTTGTCCCATACCTCTTAAATTTATTTACCAACCATACCTATGGTTGGGGAGTTGAAATTAGACTTTTATTATGCATTTTGGGAAGACTTATTGTAGGTTTTAATTGCACTTTTCTTACATGTTTTAATTTCAGTCCTTTGGGGTGTGGGTTGGATTTGAGTGTGTAAGTGAACTGTCATATTATTCACCCACTTATTTATTATGCATTGGAGAATGAAGTTGAATTTTGGGGGTTGGGGTTGAGGATGTGTGATGTGGCATCCTACATGGATCCTCCTCATCCTCTTCTCTTCCCTCTTCTATAAAATTCAAATTGTTTGCCTTGTTTTGGGTTGCTTCACTTTGGAGACTTCATTTTGGGTGAATTTTTCTTGTTGTTTTGGGAGCTCTTGCTTGGAGAAGTTTTTGAAGATTGTTGCATGCTTGTGCTTGGTTGTTTTGGATTGCTTGCATTGGGATAAAGCTTGTTGTTTTGGAACTTGGAACAACTCCATCATGGAGAGGTAGGAGCTTGGCTCTTGAAATGCTCTTCTTGTATATATGTAAATGTTCTTGTGTGAATGTTTTGGTATATATTGTGGGTTGTTGGGTAGATGGCCTAGGAATGGTGTAGGAGAAGACTATGGGGTTATTTTGTGGGAGGCACAAGTGGTTTTAGAGAGGTATAAGGGTGGAGGGAGTTGGGATTTGGGTTCCACCTTACAAAGAAATAGACTTGCATTTCTTTACTCGTTATGGGGTGCCATAAGAGGTTGGGGAGACATAAGAAAATGTGAGGAATAAGGGGTACTTGGGGGAGGCATAAGGGCATGACAGGGTTTTGAAATGATATATATATATATATATATATATATATATATATATATATATATATATATATATATATATATATATATATATATATATATATATATATATATTAGTGGGTTGTTCTCAGGTGGTGATACCTATTTTCCCCTTTGGGAGGCATAAGCAGCATCCCCCATAGCTTCTTGCTCCTTTGGCTTGCTTGATGAAGCCTTTGTATTGTTTTTCATGTTTTAATGTAGTTGTAAACTACATTTGTTTGGGACTATGTTTCTTTATGAAAATGTTGCTTGTATGTTTGTGGAAGCCTATTGTTTCCATGAGTTGGATCACATCTTTTATTACATTGTGGTTGGGGCTCGGGGGCCAATGAAGAAGGATGGATTCTCCTCTTCATTGGATGTCTTGGTTGGGTGGAGAGCATTGCCTTTCCCCTACTCCTGTTGTGATCAAATTGGAAGAATGAGGAGTATGCATGTTGTTGTTCTGGAGCTGAGAAAAGATAGTTTGATAGTCCCTTGTGAAATGAAATCTCATTGTAACCTTTCCCACTTGAAGTGGATGAACTTGTAAATGGTTGTAATGGAAAGATGTTGTACTGATTGCAAGTTGTATATTGAAATGTAAAAGAGTTATACTCTGTTTTCTATTTTGGAAAGAATGTGAAAGAAAGATACGTGTTTTTGTATGTTGCATTTTGAAACCAAAGGGAAAGGAAGTTGTAAGAGTTCATTTAAATTAATGGAAGTGGTTTTTTCTTGTCCATATGTTGTTATTCCATTGGAAATCTGTGTTTAGCATTTCACTATGAAATCCCTATTTGAAAAGTGGTAAAGTGAAACACGTGAGAAGAAAATGTATTATTCTGTTCTTGTATATAATATATGTTTTGGAAGGAATAAAATGAAGAAAGGTTGTAATGTTGTATTTTGGAATCAATAAAGGATTGCATTACCTTTTTCAATCTATATTATTGTATTGAAATTGATCATCCATTGTGTTTTGAAATCTCTGTTGAAAAGAAGAATTGCATGTGAGGAAAAATATAATGCTCTGTTCTTCAAAAAAAATGTTAAGATTGGAAATCAGAATTTGCATTTTAGCCTGTAGATGGTTTGATTGAATAAAATAAATGTATTAGGCTAGGATTAGAATGAATTTCCACACTTGGGAGATGGAAAGTAATTAAATAGATCCTTTAAAAATTTGCCCTCTGTTTTATTCTTTCAAACTGGCAATTATCTAAACAAAAAATGCATAGATCGAACCTGCAACAATAAAATAACAAATTAAATGATTAAATTGAAGTATTAGGCCCTAAATGAACTCAATTAGACAAAAACAACTTAATGGAAATACTTCAAAACTTGGAAAAACTGAGTTCAAAGTTTCCACAGTCATTTTGCTGTCAAATTTGTAAATTTTGAATTGGAATTCAATCAAATAGATATACCTCACAAAATTATCCTAATTCCTCCTAAGAACAACTCTTCATGTCTATTTGACATGTTGAGAGAGGAAGAAGATCAAATTGAATAAATCTCACAAGTTAAAATTTACCAGTTCGCACTGTAAAAGCCTGCAGGCCGTTTTCTTAAAATTGACCCTTTAAAATTTATCAAAATAAAAAATTAATGATCTCTATGCAAAGAGGACGTTGAGAGATTTCCAGAAAGTCCTTGTTTTCCCAAAACTAAGCTCTCTATCAAAAGTTATGGCCTTCTGAAGTTTTTCTTCCTTGGCGTAAAAAAATGGGAAAAATTTCCTTGGCGGGCCCGCGGCCCAAATTTTTCCCTTAAGCACTTAGGAAAATTTTCAGGAAAATTTTCCAAAATTTCCCCTACCGCCCCGCCTGGCCACAGCCAATCAGAGGCTGCCACGTGGCACCACGGGGTGTTGGCGGAGGGGCAGACCCCTTTTTAAACTTAGCGCATCCAAAAAAAATTGGGAAATTTTTTCCAAGTTTTCCCCGCCGCCCTGCCGCCCATGCGACCAATCAAGTGATGCCACGTGGCATCACGAGGCATCGGCAGAGGAGCAGGTCCTTTTTTCCTTTTTGTGTTTCAGAAAACTTTTGGGAAAATTTTCCATGTCTTTCCTATCCGTCCCACTGATCCGCAGCCAATCAAGAGAGCTAGCCACGTGTACCTTTGAGGATCTCGCGGGAGCATGCGGTGCAGAAAGTTAGCTCCTCTTAGCCCCAGTGCAGGAAATTTCTACCCACAAAGTATTTGATCCCACGTGCCCCTTGCCCTTCCCCGCGCTAATGCTTTTTGCCACACTCGGTACCACGTCTCCCGTGCCCACTGTGGACTTGACGGACCCACATGGTGGACACCCGCGGTGGTGCGCGGGTGCAAAGTTAGTTTTTCGCCCCATGTGGAAAATGTTTCCAAAAGTCTCCCCGTGGCCCGCCAACCCGCCCTTTTGGGAAAATTTTCACCCCTGGGCCCGCAGGTCCACTCTTGAGGAAAATTTTCACATCAGGGCCCACCGGCCCATAACTTGAGAAATATGAGGAGTTAGGAGGACTTATTTATATCAATGGAAAGGTGAAGAAATTTCCTATCCAATGGGAATGTTTTAGGGAATTTTTGAATGCATTAAGTGTGAGAAAAAAATCAAGTTAAACTTTAAGCCTGTTAGAGAGTGGGTATGGTGAGGATTTACCCTCTGAAACCTAATTGAACCTTCTAACCCTAAATTTTAGACCTTATGACCTCTAATAATTTTAATCAGAGTAAAGTATGTTCTAGTGGATTAGAATTATTCTGGAACTTGTTAAGTGATAGTTGTTGCCTTGTAACCTGGTTGTAGACTCTTCTTATTAAAAAAAATTATTCCATAATTTTCCTAACTAATCCTAAGTTGTTCTTGGGTCTCAAGTGGGTTGTTTTTAGCAGGCCGTTACACTTGATATCAGATCAATGGTTCAAAATTTTGGACCATTGGGCACATTAGAAAACTTGAGACATGAAACTTAAACCTATCACACTTTTAAATCTAAAAAGCAACTTATTTAGAGATTACATATTTTAGTAAACATGGAAATTCAATAAAAATTAGAAAACTAAACTAACTATTGCCTTGGTTTGTACAAGAGGCGCAAACGAGACGAGCGATATTTTCATATAGACCCAGAATTACCACCACTAGATCATGTTGTAGTAGCTATCCTACCCTATATTTTACAGACTCTTCAGGATGTTAATTCCTCTTTACAAAGAGGATTAACATGAGGACATGCAGCCATACATGATAGAGTCCCTTCCATTGAGGATCATTTATCTCCTCAATCCAACGATGTGCATGGAGGAGAGAACTCCCATGTAGAGTTATCTAGGGAACATTCACCAAAGAGGGGATAGGGTTACCGAGTTTCGGGACATAGAGAGAGGTCTCAAAGCCCTGTAGGCTTAGGGATGAGCATGTAGAGAGACCTAGAGGCCGTTAGACCATAGCTGTAGATCACATCAGGGAAGACCTTGAAGCTTCAACCATCAAATTATTCTGGTTATATGGGTGGATTTTAGGAAGAGGCCTGGTTGGTGAGCTTGAGCGGATACTTGAGCAGATACTTCAAGCTCTATCCTTGTTCTAGAAACACAAAATCCTGTGTTATGATCCATATACTAAGGGATGCAGCTAGTGTCTTAGTGGAGGATAGAGGAGAAGAAGCTCCATGTTGATTTTGAGACAATTACTTGGGAGCTCTTTGAGGAGGGTTTATAGGAACAAATATTTGTTATACAGGTTCATACAATAGCGAATAGATGAGTTCCATGACCTTCGACAAACATCTCTTATTGTGGTTGAGTATGAGAGTAGATTTCTGGATCTACTCCAGTATGTTGATAACATACAAGATGAGAAGGTACTAGATTCACATAGGTTCATTCAGGGCATAAATCTAGACATTGGAGGGTATAGTGTGGATCCATTGTCCACAGACATTAGCTAAGGCCGTCGAGAAGGCCTATATAGTAGAGGAAACCCAGGGAAAGACCCAGTAGGCTCGAGACTGAATCGTGGAGCAGCATACAATAGATGTAAGACAATAGATCAAGGGAGTTAGTACCTCTTCCTCATAGTGGACAGGGTTTGGCACAATCAACTTTTATACCATAGTAGCAAGCAACAGTAGTCCTGTCAACCTTATAAACCTCCTCAGAGGTTTGATGCATGGAGAGGTCAGAGTATGGGGCCTCCTCCTAGGGGTCCCACCAGAAAACAGAGTGCTTAGAGAGCTCAGTCAGAAAAAGCTCACCAGCAAATAACTTAACAAACCGTATAACCAGATCATTAGGGTCCACACCACAAACCTCTAGAGTACCAACTGGACCTGCTACACAAGGGAGAGGATTATGAAGCTATTTTGGTTATGGTGTTACTGGAAATTTTTTGAAAGACTACCCACAGAACCCTAACAAAAGGGGTAAGACATAAATCTCATAGCCTACTATTGGTAATACAAGGCAAAATCATAGAATGTATGCAGTGGTCAATAACCGCCAGGTAGAACATTAGAGTATAGTTATTGAGACTACAAGTAGCATTAATAGTATTCTTACCTCCATCTTGGTTGATTCTGGTTCTTCTTGATTCTCTCATTGCACCATCTTTAGTAGAGTGATGTAGGGCTGGGTGGCAGTTAGGTAAGGTCATAGTTGGGATGTTGAGATGGCTTCTGGGAGCCAATATCTCTGTAGACTCCTTAGTTTTAAGGGGCGTGTGGTCAATTTTGGACCTTTCACCACTACCTTGAATCTCTGTATCGTTCCTTTGGACTCTTATGAAGTCATCCTGGGTATGGATTGGTTGTCTGGACACAAGGCTAGAGTGGATTGTTACCACAAGATTATATCTTGGGCAGATGATTTGGGAGATGAGTCAATGGTTTCAGGGGTTAGGAGACCCATTTCTATTCATACCATCTCTACTATACAGCTTATGCGATGTGTATGATAGAGGTTACTAGATGTATGCTATTACAGTCAGATGATAGATTAGAGGATGGGTCTAGTGGACCATCGCTAGATGATCACACCATTTTGAGAGAGTTTTTAGATTTCTTTCTCGAGGGAGCTACTAGGGATTACCACCCCCACCGTGAGATTGATTTTCATATAGACCTAGTTCTAGGAGCAGAGCCTATCTCACGAGCACCTTATTGAATGACCACACCAGAGCTCCATGAGCTCAAGTTACAGCTTGAGAGCCTTTTAGAGAGATTCCTTATCCTTCCTAGTGTGTCCCCTTAGGACGCACCAAGTGATTTTTGTGAAGAAGACGGATGGATCCTTATGGTTTTGTATTGATTACCACTAGCTGAATAAGGTCACAATTAAGAATCATTATACCCTTGCATGCATTGATGATTTATTTGATCAAATGAAATGAGCCACGGTTTTCTCTAAGATTGATCTTAAGTTAGGCTACCATCAGTTGAGGATTTCGGAAGGTAGACATTCATAAGACCACCTTTCCGTATGAGATATTGCCATTATGAGTTCACAGTCGTGGATTTTGTTTTGATGAATTCCCCTGCAATATTTATGAGTTTGATGAGTGGGGTAATTAGGGACCTTCTTAGTTCACTTCATGCTCATATTCCTTGATGACATTTTGATTTACTCACGTATGCATGAGGAGCACATGGGGCACCTTCGCTAGGTTCTTTAGTGTCTTTGGGAGCAACAAATTTTCGAGAACTTGGAGAAGTGTGCATTCTTTCAGATGGAGGTGCAGTATTTGGGCAATATCATTTCTGGGGAAGTTATCACATTCGATCCTTCCAATATTAGAGCTATTATGGATTGGCCAAAAATCACTACTGTGACTGAGGTGCGCAGCTTCATGGGATTAGCAGGTTACTACCGAACATTTTATCAGGACTTCTCTCGGATTTCACACCCCATCACTTCCCTACAAAGGAAAGGGAAGAAGTTTTTTTGGTCAGATAGGTACAAGTAGGCCTTCAATAAACTGAAGGAATGACTCACTACAATGCCTATTCTTATAGTTCCAGATCCACAGGGTGAGTTTTTCATTTGCACTGATGCTTCTTTAGTAGGGCTTGGAGGTGTGTTGATGCAGAAGGGCAGAGTAGTAGCTTTTGAGTCTCAAAAAATCAAATATTATGAGCTTAACTACTCGAATCATGATCTTGATCTTGTGGCAGTTGTGCACACTTTGGTTCGATGGAGGCATTTTCTACTTGGTCAGAGATTCACACTCAGGACAGATGACCTGATTCTTTATCACCTCTTCACACAACCCAGTCTAAACACTCGTCAGTGGCATTGGATGGAGTTACTTTGTGAGTATGATATGGAGATAGAGCATGTGAAAGGGAAGGAGAATGTGGTGGTAGAAACTCTCAGCAGACAGAGACATATGGCTATGGCCACCTCAGTGAGCACAGATTTGTGGAGAAGGATTCTTTAGTAATTTCCTCTTGACAGCTTCTGCATTACAATTCGAGCAGAGATCGAGTCTCAGAGACCCCTCAAAGGGAATTTTGATGTTTTTTATTTAGAGGTATATGGTCTTCTTAGGCATAGAGGCTATATTTATGTTCCCAGAGATGGAGGCTTGAGGCAGGAAATCTTGGCAGAGGCACATCATGCACCTTATTTAGCCCATCCCGGGGTGAAGAAGATGCATGCCACCTTGAGACGGTTGTATCATTGGAGAGGACTTCATAGAGATGTGGCCTAGTTTGTGTCAAGATGTTTAGAGTGCTAGAAAGTGAAGGCCAAGCATCAGCATCCAGCTGCCCTTCTCTTTCCTCATGTTATACCGACGTGGAAATGGGACACCATTTCCATGGACTTCATTGTTAGGCTACTTTTCTCTAAATTGAAAAAAGTGGCTCACTTTTCTCTAGTAAAGACCACTTTTATAGCTAGTACAATGGCATGGGTATACTTGGATGAGATTGTCAGGTTGCATGGGATTCCATGGAAGATCATAAGTGACCGTGATCCTTTGTACACTTCCCATTTTTGGACTACCATGCAGCATGCCCTTGAGATGAAGATTAATTTCAGTATAGCATATCACCTCGAGACAGATGGACAGATTGAGAGGGTGAATTAGATTTTAGAGGACATGCTCAGGATGTATGTGATGGATCAACAGTCTAGATGGGAAGAGAACATGTACTTAGTGGTGTTTTCCTACAATAATAGTTTTCAGAGTTCTATAGGCATGTCTCCTTTTCATGATTTGTATGGTAGAGAGTGAAAGACACCTCTTACTTGGGACATGATAGAGGACAGGGTTTCTCTTGGACTAGCTTTGTTAAAGAACATGGAGTAGTAGGTGATTTTGATCAAACAGAGACTACAGGAGGCACATGACAGGTAGAAGAAGTGCGTAGATCAGCATAGGTTCGACCGTAGTTTTGATGTGGGCATGAAGGTGTTCCTTCATGTCAAGCCACATAAGATCCCTATCGATTATGAAAAAGGTTCTAAGTTAGATCCTAAATTCATGGGTCCTTTTTAGATCTTAGAGTGTATCGGCCCTTTGGCCTACCGTCTAGCATTGCACCTAGCTTGTCTCGCGTACATGATGTGTTTCATGTTTTAGTTCTTAGGATATATGTTACAGATCCTTCTCATGTGTTAGACTGGACATCATTGCAGGTGAAGTATCAGGGGCAGGTGATGGTGGAGCCCGTTTACATCCTAGATTGCAGGACCCTAGGCCTTCAAGGTAGAGAGGTTGATCATGTTCGGGTGCAGTGGGAAAGATATGATGAGACTGCAACTAGATGGGAGGATGCTACTTTTTTACGAGTTCAGTTTCCACATTTTTTGTAGTGACTTGTAGGAGGAATTTGAGTCTAAGGGGAGGGGGATGTAGTGCCCACATCCCTTTGACACCTTTTTTATACTAATCATGATATTGTTGATTATATTATGAACATTATTATGGACTTTATTATAGTATGATGTTAAATTTTAGATCATGGATTATTGTTGACTTGATTAAGTTATGATGCATGATGATTATTAGAGACATTTTATATGTTGATGATGATAAACTGTTGGACATGGTTATATGATGGATGTTGTGAGTAGACCTAAAAATGGAAAATTATTAGATGATGACATATTTGTTGATAAAACTATAAATGATATGTTAGATTGCTTTGATGTTGTTGTGATTTATATATCTAGATGGTTTTGGAATTTTAATTATGTTTATATTATTTTGGATGTTCTGATATGGCCACAAGGCCGAAGAAGGTATTTGTGTTTTGCAGGTTAAAATATCGCAAAAAACATCGGGGGATTAGAGACCAACCACATTGAAATTCTAGATGAAGTGAACAAGGTCACCATGGTAACTATATTTTTGTGTGTGTGTTGTTTGTGTTAGGGATTCCCATGGGGGGATCACCTTTAAATGTGACCAAGGGATTTTATGTTTTTCTTTTACTTGGTCCCTTTTGTTTAAATTTTGCATGTGTTTTATGTGGTGCACTTACCGTTTCATTATTTATTTAATGTGGTGTTAATATTGTGAGTAATCATATTGTTTAGTTAATTAATTAAAAGATGTCATAATAATATAATTAATAAACTTGTTGGCCATGTTTTAAAGTGTTGTAAGAATGTGTAAGTAATGTGTAAGTGACCTTGTAAGTGATGTATAAGTTAAATCTTGAGTGTAAAACACTCCACCTTCTTAGAAATTCGAATTTGTACTTGGAGGCTGTTTTTGGAGGCTTGTGGGAATTTATTTACCAACCATACCTATGGTTGAGGAGTTGAAATTAGACGTTTATTATGCATTTTGGAAGACTTATTGTAGGTTTTAATTACATTGTTCTTACATGTTTTAATTTCAGTCCTTTGGGGTGTGGGTTGGATTTGAGTGCGTAAGTGAACTGTCATATTATTCACCCACTCATTTATTATGCATTGGAGAATGAAGTTTACTTTTGGGGGTTGGGGTTGAGGATGTGTGATGTGGCTTCCTACATGGATCCTCCTCATTCTATTCTCTTCCCTCTTCTATAAAATTCGAAATGTTTTCCTTGCTTTGGGTTTCTTTACTTTAGAGACTTCATGTTGGGTGAATTTTTCTTTCTATTTTGGGAGATCTTTCTTGGAGAAGTTTTAGAAGATTGTTGCATGCTTGTGCTTGGCTATTTTGGATATCTTGCATTGGGATAAAGCTTGTTGTTTTGGAACTTGAAACGAATCCATCATGGAGATGTAGGAGCTTGGCTCTTGAAATGCTCTTCTTATATATATGTAAATGTTCTTGTGTGAATGTTTTGGTATATATTGTGGGTTGTTGGGTAGATGGCCTAAGAATGGTGTAGGAGAAGACTATGGGGTTATTTTGTGGGAGGAACAAGTTGTTTTAGGAAGGTATAAGGGTGGAGGGAGTTGGTATTTGGGTTCCACCTTACAAAGAAATAGCTTGGATTTCTTTACTCGTTATGGGGTGCCATAAGAGGTTGGGGAGACATAATGTGAGGAATAAGGGGCACTTGGGGGAGGCATAAGGGCATGACAGGGTTTTGAAATGATATATATATATATATATTAGTTGGTTGTTCTCAGGGGGTGATACCCATTTTCCTCTTTGGGAGGCATAAATAGCGTCCCCCATAGCTTCTTGCTCATTTGGCTTGCTTGATGAAGCCTTTGTATTGTTTGTCATGTTTTAATGTAGTTGTAAACTACATTCTGTTTGGGGCTGTGTTTATTTATGAAAATGTTGTTTGTATGTTTGTGGAAGCATGTTGTTGTCATGAGTTGGATCACATATTTTATTGCATTGTGGTTGGGGCTCGGGTGCCAATGAAGAAGGATGGATTATCGTCTTCATTAGATGTCTTGGTTGGGTGGAGAGCATTGCCTTTCCCCTACTCCTGTTGTGATCAAATTGGAAGAATGAGGAGTATGCATGTTTTTGTTCTGGAGATGAGAAAAGTTAGTTTGATAGTCCCTTGTGAAATGAAATCTCATTGTAACCTTTCCCACTTGAAGTGGATGAACTTGTAAATGGCTGTAATGGAAAGATGTTGTACTTATTGCAAGCTATATATTGAAATGTAAAAGAGTTATACTCTATTTTCTGTTTTTGAAAGAATGTGAAAAAAAGATACGTGTTTTTGTTTGTTTCATTTTGCAACCAAATGGAAAGGAAGTTATAAGATTTATTTTAAATTAATGGAAGTGGTTTTGTCTTGTCCATATGTTGTTATTCCATTGGAAATATGTGTTTAGCATTCACTATGAAATCCCTATTTTAAAAGTGGTAAAGTGAAATACATGAGAAGAAAATGTATTATTTTGTTCTGTATATAATATATGTTTTGGAAGGAATAAAAAGAAGAAAGGTTGTAATGTTGTATTTTGGAATCAATAAAGGATTGCAGTACCTTTTTCAATATATATTGTTGTATTGAAATTGATCATGCTTTGTGTTTTGAAAAATCTGATGAAAAGAAGAATTGCGTGTGAGGAAAAATATAATGCTCTATTCTTAAAAAAAAAAGTTAAGATTGGAAATCAGGATCTACATTTTAGCCTGTAGATGGGTTGATTGAATCAAATAAATATATTAGGCTAGGATTAGAATGAATTTCCACACTTGGGAGATGGGATGTAATTAAATATATCCATTAAAAATTTGCCCTCTGTTTTATTCTTTCAAACTGGCAATTATCTAAACAAAAAATGCACAGAT
The DNA here is from genome assembly GCA_019776745.2 of Taxus chinensis. Taxonomy (NCBI): domain Eukaryota; kingdom Viridiplantae; phylum Streptophyta; class Pinopsida; order Cupressales; family Taxaceae; genus Taxus; species Taxus chinensis. The sequence continues at coordinate 592,861,405 of CM034151.1, read as the reverse complement.
CAAAACTGTAACAATAAAATAAAAAATTAAATGATTAAATTGAAGTAGTAGGCCCTAAAAGAACTCAATTAGATTAAAAAAACTTAATGGAAATACTTCAAAACATGGAAAAACCGAGTTCAAAGTTTCCACAGTCGTTTTGTTGTCAAAATTGTAAATTTCTAATTGGAATTCAATCAAAACGATCTTCCTCAAAAACTTATCCTAATTCCTCGTGAGAACAACTCTCCATGTCTATTTGACATGTTGATAGAGGAAGAATCTCAAATTGAATAAATATCCAAAGTTAAAATTTACTAGTTCGCACTCTAAAAGCATTCAGGACGTTTTATTAAAATTGACCCTTTAAACTATATAAAAATCAAAAATTTATGATCTCTGTGGAAAGAGGACATTGAGATATTTCCATAAAGTCCTTGTTTTCCAAACATTGAGCTCTCTATCAAAATTTATGGCCTTCTAAATTTTTTTCTTCCTTGGCATCAAAAAATGGGAAAAAATTCCTTGGTGGGCCCGTGGCCCAAATTTTTCCCTTAAGCACTTTGGAAAATTTTCAAGAAATTTTTTCAAATTTTTCGTACCGCCCCGCCAGCTATAGCTAATTAGAGGTTGCCATGTGGCACCATAGGGTATTGGTGGAGGGCAGACCCCTTTTTAAACTTAGTGCATTCAAGAAATTTTTGGGAAAATTTTCCACGTTTTCCCTGTCGGCCCGTGGCTAATCAGGTGATTCCATGTGGCGTCACGAGGCATAAATGAAGGAGTAGGTCCCTTTTTTGTTTTTGGAAAATGTTAGGAAAATTTTCCATGTTTTCCCTGCCGTCCCGTTGACCCGCAGCTAATCAGGAGTGGCCACGTGGCTTGAAGAGCCAGTGGAGGCACGGGTAAATGTTACCCTCTTAGCCCTTCGAGGCGTTAAACAAAATTTATCCCTAACGCTCTGATTTCCCTACATTGGCTTAGGTGATGCCACGTGTCTGTTGTAGCTTACAGACTTGTAGGCGTAATGTTGGATTTTCATCCCGTGCGGGAAATTTTCCCAAACGTCTCCCTCCGCCCCGCTCTCCCTGCACTAGTTTGAGAAGTGTCACGTGTCTCTTGTGGACTTGCAAATCCATGGGTGCGTGGGTGCAAAGTTAGTTTTTTACCCCGCATGAGAAAATTTCCAAAGGTCTCCCCGAGGCCTGCCAACCCGCCCTTTGGGCAAATTTTCACCCCTGGGCCTGCAGGCCCACTCTTGGGGTAAATTTTCACCCCAAGGCTCACCGGCCCATAACTTGAGAAATATTAGGAGTCAGGAGGACTTCTTTATATCAATGGAAGGGTGAGAAAATTTCCTATTCAATGGAAATATTTTAGGGAATTTTTGAATGGGTTAAGTGTGAGAAAAATCAAGTTGAAACTTTAATCCTGTTAGAGAGTGGGTATGGTGAAGATTTACCCTCTTAACCTAATTGAACCTTGTAACCCTAAATTTTGGACCTTATGACCTCTAATAAAATTTTAATTAGATTAAAGTATGTTCTAGTGGATTAGAATTGTCCTGGAACATGTTAAGTGACAATTGTTTCCTTGTAAGTTGGTTGTAGACTCTTCTTATTAAAAAAAAATATTCCTTAATTTTCCTAACTAATCCTAGGTTGTTCTTGGGTCTCAAGTGGATTTTTTTAGTGGGTGCCAAAAAATAAAAGAGGTATTTGTTTTGTTTCTAGTTGATACCTTGATGATTTGGGTGGAGGATTGGCCTACTATCAGTTTTTTACTCATACCAAGAGCCAGATTCCATGACAAATCATCTTCATGGCTGTAAATTGTAAGAAGGGGAAACTACTTTGCATTTCCAAATCTAGTTTTGTTTGAATTTGCTTGTCTTTTTCATTAGTGTAGGGTAGCAGTAGGTTTTAATTCCTCTAAGTGCGTATGCACATTCTCTTGTTGTAGTTTAGATTTCAATTTCCCTAAGTGCCTTTGGCATAGTTTTTGTTGATCCCATGTTGTATCATTGTGTAGTTCAGTGCACCTCCAGTCCATTTCCAGATCAGGTGAAAGCCCTAGGTCAATAAAATTTTATACCCTCAGAACCTCATTTTCAATATTTTCTTATTGAAATTGAGAGTGCGGACAATGGGGCGGGTTTAAGGTCAGCAACGACAAGCATTCGGGCTCACGGTTTTAGGGACAAGATTAGTACCGAGATATTATTCGTGACTCCATGCCCAATGGATACTTCTAAGGCTACTGATCTCTTAATCTAGCAGTCAGACATCCCCGTGAGTTGCTAAACTTTTATCCCAATTTTTCCCCCCCATAAAATTTGGTCAAACATGACCCCACACAAAATAAAATTAGAAGGGTCGGCTTTGTCCTATGAGCTCACATTCAAATCCAAAAATCAAGGACAAGTAGACTCAATAATGGAGTCTAAGCAGGATCGAAAAAGGATTCCAACGACATCAAGGGAAACCAAAGGCTCAACAAGAGAAAACTGGAGCAAGGGCTCGAAGTTGTAGACTTCACATACAATTCAACTTGAGGCCCGAACCACCCAAGTATAAATGGACTCGTGGAAGATGCCATGTGTCAGTTCGGCAAAAATTCAAAGGTGTGGCCCAAAATAGAGATCCAAAAAAGCACAAGCTTGCCCCGTGTCTAATAGTAAAAAAGAAGACAGATCCAACTGTTTAAATTGACTAAGTATAAGAAGGGTCAACGGAAGCCTCCACGTGTCTCATTCGCACAACTTCAAAGGGAAAATCTGGAGGTAGGTCCCAAATGTGCACTGAGTCTCCATGTGTCTAGGATCCGACGTATGACCTCGCCAAACAAAGGGGACAAATGGCCATGTTTCAAGTCAAAGCGGGAAGGCGGGTTGCCGGAGGAAGTTTGAATTTTTTTGTTTTTGTTCTGAAAAGGAGTAATGTATAAAAGTGAGCCACACCTTCACCAACGCCCAGAAAAGCCACATGTTAGGCCTAAATTACATGTGGGGAGGCGGGCCTTGGAAGGATTTTTTTGCAAAGCAGGTTGTCGGACCTGGGGAGGACCTTTTGCCAAAGGGGAAAATGTGGGCCGACGAGCCCGAGATGATTTCTTTTGCTAAGAAAGTCTATAGGGCCGTGGAGGAGATTTTGGCAAAAGTGAATTTCGGGCTTGCGGGGCTGCGAGGAATATTTGATTTTGGTGTTTTTTCACATAATCTGAAAAGTGACTTTCGGGCCCACACATCCATTTTGCAAAACTTGTTTCTCTGCCATTTTTTTATGGATTCGATTCAAATGTTCAAATGGGCATATATTTCAATACAGTGCTCAAAATTCAACAAATTTGGCACCATTGGAAAGGTCTTGACCTCCACTACACCATGAAAACATAAAATATTATTTTTTATTAGGATTTGGTGGGTGAAAATATAGAAAACATATTTTCTCCCATTAATACGGGATCTAATTGCTTCAGCTTCCAGGATTTTCGATTTTGGTCTGCCATTCTTCCTTCTTCAACATGCTGAACAAACATGGGGATCCAGAATGGACAGATTGTAGGAATATTTACAGGAGCATTAGTGGCTGGTGGTTGAGATTCCAATCAGATTACCCACCTCCTTTCCCTCTTCTCTCTTCGCTCGATCTATAAAGGTAAGAGCTTGGCTCGTTGTAAAGGGTTAGACATTATTGTTTTGTACCCTCCCTTCTTCCCTTGTCTGCAAGTGAATTTGTGGAGTTTTTCAAGCCTCCCATTCAAGTTGTAATAAAAAAATTTACCTCTTGGCTACTGTAACGTACTATATCAACTCTGTAGAATTAATATATGTTTATGGATGACTCTTAACCCTCTCATGTGTTCATTGTTGTCTTCTGATTCTTACTTATTCAACACGTCGAACAAACATGGGGAACCAGAATGGGAAGATTGTAGGCATATTTACAGGAACATTAGTGGCTAGTGGGTGAGCTTCCAATTAGATTCCCACCTCCTTTCCTTTTTCTCTCTTTGCTCGATCTATAAAGGTAAGAGCTTGGCTCATTGTAAAGGGTTGGACATTTTTGTTTTGCACCCTCCCTTATTCCCTTGTCTGCAAGTGAATTTGTGGAGTTTTCCAATTCTCCCATTCAAGTTGTAATACAAAATTTTGCCTCTTAGATACTGTAGTCTATTGTATCAACTCTGGAGCAATAATGTATGTATGTGGATGAATCTCAACCCTCTTATGTGTTCATTGTTGTCTTCGTATATCTCATTGCAGTTTTGTTATCTGAGCATGGTGGTTGTATTGCATCTCTATGGTCTGTGTTAAATTGAAAAGCGGGTGTTTAACATTCATTTGGTGCATCACCTTGTTAGCTTAGGTTTATTTTCTCACATATTCTTAACCTTTTCTCCATGGCAAGATAAAGTAGGTTTTAGAGTAGATCCTCTGTAATTTCTTTGCGTGCACCTGAACAGAGGAATAGGAACCGGCCTTCATCCAGAGATCTCTCTCGATTTCAATGTCCCACACTTTGAGAGATGCTCCATGTTATGAAATCACACTAATATTCTCATCCCATCGAGTTGTAGACATTCAGGTGTGTTGGGATTTTGCACTAACAAACACCATTTATAAGCCCTCGTAGAAACCCACAAATTAGAGGTGAGTATAACTTGTTGGCCACAACATAATAGGATTTTTGGTTTCAACTGTTGCTCATCAGCTTCTATTGCATTGCTTTACCTTTTCTTAACAACAATGCTATAGGTTGTGGGAAATTCTAAAGATTGCAACATGTGTATATTATGGTAGAACATAATTTCATTAATTGCACACAAATGGATGGAAGAGTGAAAACCTATAGATTTTAGTGGTGATAGTGAAGTTTTTGTATGTTTTATCAATAAAAGCCAGTATTCCAATGTAGTTTCCACATTTCTTATGTTGTGCAAAATATTTCAAAAATTGATTTGGTCTTCGTTTTTTCCTTCTTTCTTGAACACTGTGTCCAAGGTCACTATTAGTATCCAGATTTAATCTCCTTCACAACTTGAACAGCATCATGAATCTGCACAAGACACTCAAGGATAGATAGATGTTTTGTATGTCATTTGTAGCTAGGGATCACACCTATATACTTGTTTTCATTCAATAATTGAGGGAGTGGATAGCACCTTCATGAGGGTTTTGATCTAACCCTCACTATTTTAGGTTGTGCCTATCAACCAAGGTAAGAGAACCTATGTTGCAGCCCCTATGTGGTAAGGAGATGAAGATATTCTTGTGTTTTGAGTATGGTGTGGAGGAAGATTTGTGAAAACATGATCAAATATCCATTATCCAAACTCAAAGGAGCTGTCACTACTAAATGATGGAAATGTTCTCAAAACAAAGCTAGAGCTACTAAAGACATGATAAAACCCTGATCAACCTTGTGCATTTTTTTGAAAGGATTGAATTATTTTGTGGACACACAATGCAGATGTAGGGGTATTGTAGGTAGGATGAGTTAGTTTAAAATGAAATTCTGATGAGAGACCTTGGGACAAGAGTAGCTAGAAATAATCACCTTCTTTGGGAAACCTTGCAAAAGGATTACAACACCTAAACAACAGAAATGTTTCAATGAATTTGAAGTGCTCTTTCAACCAGGATCTGTGCACAATGGATGCCCAAATCTACACTATTCCATACAAACTTTGATAGCTTGCCACAAAAGCTTGAAGCAAAATATCAATAAAGAATTCAGAACCCCTTGTTAGATCATGTCCTAAGGTACACCCAAAGGTTTGTAAATACCCTCAATTTACAAGGAAGGTAAGATGGATTTAAATTTGTTTATCTCCACTCAAATTAATGCTCTTCTGAATGGAAGATTGTAGATGCCTTCAAACCCTCTACAAGAAATGAGACCATGTATGACCAATAAAGATCCCAAACACAAGATTGCAACATGAGAATGAAACAAAAATTGAAAACATACTGAAATACAAGTGCATGCAAGCTTTTCCAAGAGATAAAACCAGTTAATCCAAGAATTTGATCAAATATATCAGCAAGGGAATGTTATTTAAACAATCTCAAAGCTTTTTGATGGCTTTACAGCTGAAACCAACTCAACATGATGAACATTTGATGCAAACAGGAATTAAAATGGCTCTCAGGCAGTTTCTCCAAAAAGGAAATTGACTTCTTCCAGTTTTCCCTGTGAAAATTCTTCTCTCTTTTCTCCAAAATTCTCCACCAACCTTACAAAATGCCCTCAAAATACATCATATACCCTATTCCAACTTGGATCCTTGCATCCCAAGCAAAGAATATGCCAAAGGGATCAAATTTGTTACAAAACCCTATCCATTTGATGAAAAGTGATATAAAACTGTAAAACAGCTCACATATTGCCACGGATGCACAAATATTTTAAAATATTGCATGAACTTGGATCCTTATCCATCCGAGGGTCACATTTTTGGCATGCCACCATGCCAACATGCATTTGCAATCATTTTTCACCTTTTATTCTCGTCATTTTTAACTCTGCAGCTTTTCATTTTTTACCTTTTACGTGTTTTTCACGGGATGAGGAAAATATTTCATGAAAATCACTATAGGGCAATAAAATATCTCAAATGAATGATTCCATTGCACTCAGAGGGCCGAGGGATGTAGATTCATATAAAATTTCATGTGATTTGGTGAAGAAATGACGAATCCAAGCTTCCTAGAGCTTCTATGGCACCCAAAAACGAGAATGCACAACAACCGTTGATTAAAATCAACTTTAAATTTCTGCCGTCCACATGTTAGATGAGATCTCAAATATTCTCCTTTTGTCTTTGGATGAGATGGTACACGTTCCCAAATACCATTGGACTAAACCTTTGCCTTCAAAAATGCATTTAAAAACTTTTTCGACCATGAGAAAATTTTGAATATCTTCCCCGCGAGCCCCCTGGACACACCACGTGTCGTCCTATGGGCCCCATCAAGAACCATGGCCCAACTTTATGAATTTTTCTCCTTCTTTGAGAAAAGGAAATTTTTCTCAAAAACCTCCGAGGGCCTGAACACCCGCTGCTCCTTCTGCCACGTGTCGCCCCCTGATTAGATGCGGGGGGACACCTTCAATTTTTCCTCATCGCTCCTTGGTGGATTTATTTTTGATTTTGAGATTTTTTCCTCCAAAGGAAAAAAATCCAACATATTCCCGAATCCCCGCTCCCTTTGCTATCATGGACACGTGTCCTCCTTCCATTGATCGTGGGATTACCTTGCATTTTTTACCCTTTAAACATAGGGGAAAAAATTCACGAACTTCTCCTTCGGCCCCTTCTTCCATCTTGCCTCCCTGACACATGTTCAAAAATGATTGGCTGTGGAGCCAATCCTTATTTTTTTCCATTTATACCAAGGGAAAAAATTCACAAAAACTTTCATTGGCCCCCCATTTCCATTTCTCCTCCCGGACACGTGTTTTCTTTTTACTGGTTACAGGCCTGTAGGCAAAAAAATTAATTTTGGCACTTTGAAGTTAAAACTTCAAAGGCTTAAAAACTTCCGCCCCCTAATATGACCCCTCCTAGACACGTGTCCACCTTTCATTGGGTGCAGGCCTCCGGATCAAAATTTTCCCCTAGCAATTTGAAGTCGAAAACTTTGAAAAATTTTCTAACTCCCCGCTTTTCCTTTCGACATCATTATGCTACGTGTCCACTTCTCTTTGGGTGTGGGTTTGCGGGAAAAATTTTAACTTCAACATTTTGAAGTTAAAAACTTCAAATTTTTCACAAACTCCACCCCTCTCACATGCTAACTTTCTTGGACACATGTCACCTTCCCATTGGTCGCGGGCTCACAGGCCAAATTTTTCCTCTGACACCTTGAGCCAAAAAACATCAAAAATTTCCCAAGTGCTTTGCCATCCACCTGGCCTTTGTGTGCCATGTGTCAACTTCCCATTTGCTGTGGGCCTTCGGGAAAAAATTTAATTTTGAGAAATTTTTCCAAAATGGAAGAAAAATTTCCTAAGTTACTTCCGCCACTCGCCAATCCTCGACCAATCATATCAAGCCACGTAAGCACATCCCTGTGACACTGCGGGGCTGCGGGGAAAAAGTTGATTTTGAGAAATTTGCAAAAATGAAGGCAAAAATTTTTAAGTGACCTCCGCCACTCGATGCTCCATCTTTCTAGTCAAATCATGCCATGTAGGCACAGTAGGCAAATGTGGGGCCACGGAGCAAATTTTCCCTTCACCAAAATTTGAAAATTTGACAAGTTATAACATTTTTTCCGCACATCCTTGGCCAATAGAAACCTGCCACGTCAGCATAGAGTTTACAATGATAAATTTGATGGCCCAAGAGCACGTAAAAAATGTGAAAAATTCAGGGAATGCCCTAGAAACTAAATTTTTTGACAGGGAAGGAAAAATTCTTCATGTTAAACAAACTGAATCATCTCTTAACATCATTTGCGACCTTGGGATTGGGGAAACAATTGCACAAATTCATGATTTGATCAATTTCAAGCTCTTTCACGATTTGGCAAAGGAGAAACCAGTACAGCCTGAGAAAACAAATAAATTAGGGCAAAAATGGGGGGAGGAACTTGGATTTTACCATAAATTGCACCAATAGTCACCACTGTTGTGAAGGTACACCAAAGAGAGGAACCATAAGATTTTACAGTGTACACCAGAGAATCCATTATAGGTGACAATTTTCCAAGGTCCACGACAAGAATAATGGACCGGCCTGTGAACGACGTGTTTATTTGGTGGGGAAATGTTTGACGAAGCCTATCATTTAATATTTCCTAGAAAGTTGTAAGTTATTTCCTATTAAGCGCATTTACATTTTTTATAGGAAAACACAAAATTGCATAGATGATTGAATAATTTATATTAAAAACTACAACTCTTGTTGGTCCTAGAAACAACAAAGGAAAACTCTCTTTCATTGGAGACTAATTTAATGTCAAATCCAAGTTGTGTATGAGGAAATACTTGCATGTTCCTAATGTTAGAAAAAAACTTTAATTTTCTCGCTGCTTTATATTTTGGAAAAGTTTTTAAAATAAAAAAAGGCAAGTGGTTTTTCATGCATATGTTATTTTTAAATAGATTGTCCGAGTTTTAGGCAAAGCTAATAAAGAAAATAAATAAAAATATTTGTATTGCATTAAATCATGTGCTAATTTTATGAGAGTGGAGTGTTTTATTGTTATATGAAAGCCATCTATTTATCAGAGGTAATTGTAAGTGTTTTAATATAACAAATGCATTCAGAGAGATTGTATTGAGCCGAAGCTTTGACAAGGAAGAAGAAATATATGCACATAAGTGTTGATCTAAGTTTGTAATAATCTATTTTATTTATAATTCTTTATTTTATTTCTGTTATTTATTATTTTATGTGCCTAATATTTACAAATTGGTATCAGAGCGTGGATTTTTTCAGCAGATTTCTAATTGAAAACATGTTATGACTTCTATATCTGGTCTACAGACACCACAATTTACATGAAAGCATTATGAGTATTGGTCATTAACAATGAAGGAACTATTCAGATCCCAAGATGTGTGCGAAATCATGGAGAATGGGTACATAGAGCCTATAGATACAGTAGCATATAACGTACTCTCATAGGAAGAGAAAGACACTTTGAAGGAATTAAGAAAGAAAGATGGAAAAACTCTTTTCTTCATTCATCAAGCCATGCATGAAAGCATCATACCCAGAGTGGCAAAAACCATTAAAGTAAAAATTATGTGGGAAACTCTGTAAGTTGTGTATCAAGGTAAAGAGAAAGTAAAAACCGTCAAGCTACAGTTACTCCGTAGAGATTTTGAAAATATGTCAGTGAAATATTCAGATTCTGTAGAATCATTCTTTAATTTTGTAGTTGGTTTAGTTAATAAAATAAAATCTCGTTGTGAAACTATTGAGGACAGAAGGATTATTGAAAAATTACTTAGAAATTTGCCTACAAAATTTGATCCTTCGGTATTTGCTATTGAAGAAACTAAGGATCTAAGTCGGTTTTCAATTGATGAGTTGCATGCATCACTAATAAATCATGAAAAAACATTGAATAGATCACATGCAGTTGTAGATCAATCCTTTTCATCACAGTTATCCAGAAATCATGGAAGAGGAAGATGAAATTTTAGTCCTAGAGGAAGAGGAAGAAGTTTATATAGAGGATGCAACAACGGTTCATCAAACTCAAGTGAAAGAGGACATAGTCAATAGCACAATCATAATCATTTTTCAGGTCAGAGATAGGATAAGTCGCATGTGCAGTGTCACCATTGCAAGAGATATGGGCATTATGCTTATGAATGCAGAAAAAAATAATATGATTAGAACAAACAGAATCAAAATCAGGTTGGGAGCTCTACTTCAATCTCTATGTTTATTGCATGCACAAAGATTTCTGAAGCATTATCTATTGAATATAATCTATCAAAAGAGAGTCCTAATGATGTATGGTATTTGGATTCTGGTTGAAGTAATCACATGTCAAGTAACTTAGATTTATTTTCTAATTTGTATGAGTCAGTAAAGACAAAAGTTACCCTCAGGAATAATAATATAGTGACTGTAAAAGGTAAAGAAACAATCAACATTATAATTAAAAAGGGGGAGCAGAAGATTAGGTAGGATGTTTATTATGTTGCAGGCTTGAAGCACAATCTTATGAGCATTGATTAATTGGCACAAAAGGGATATAAAATTTACATTGAAGACAATGAAAGTGTGATCATGGATAAAGGTCCAAGTACCCAGGTGGTTGATAAAGTGAATATGACAAGCAAAACAATGTTACCTTTGAATATTATACCAGTCACATCCGCAATTCATACTACATATTAGTCTGGGGCTAAAGAGATTGAATCATCTTTTCAGTCAGTTGAAAAAGATGAACCATGGCTATGGCATCTTAGGTTTGGTCATTTAAACTTTGATGGTTTGAATTTATTACACACAAATAAAATGGTGAAAGGTTTTCCTTTGATTCAGAAACTAGATAGAGTTCATGAAGGTTGTATTTTGGGGAAGCAACATAGAGATTCCTTCCTAGTTGATAAAATAAAAAGAACAAGTGCACCACTTGAAATTGTTCACTTATATTTATGTGTACCAATGCAAACAACTTATATTGGAGGTTGCTCATATTTTATGACATTCAATGATGAATATACAAGGAAGACATGGGTGTACTTTTTGAGACGCAAATAAGATGATTTTGATATATTTTAGCAGTTCAAGGATTTAGTGGAAAAGAAAAGTGGCTACTACATCAAAGTTCTGAGGACAAATAGAGGAGGTGAGCATATTTCCAATGATTTTTTAATTTTTTGTAAATATCATGGTATACACAAGCAGTTTACTTCCAGGTATACACCACAACAGAATGGTGTGGCAGAGAGAAATAATAGAACCATCATGGAGATGGCGAGAAGTATGATGAAGTAAGAACATCTTTTAAATGAGTATTGGGCAGATGCAATAGCAACTATTGTTTACATCATAAACAGGCATCCAACAAAAAATTATTGGAAACATGGTTCCTCAACAAGCTTACACTAAGAGGAAACAAAATGTTTCTTATTTTAGTATCTTCGGTTTTGTGTCATACACACATAAGCCTGATGAGATAAGGAATAATTAAGACAACAAAGGAGAAAAGTGCATATTTTTTAGACATTCAGATAATACAAAAACATACAAGTTGTTTAATTTAGTTACTAGAAAGGTCATAATCAGCAGCGATGTACAGTTCGTTGAAAATGAGGCATGGGATGGAAGTATTGAAAAAATATTCAGTGTGGCAATAGTTATTCTTCATGATGATATGGAAGATGAGAAAGTTATGCAATAGGGTATTATATCTTCTTCGAATCTTGGACATGCACCACAAGTTGTAGCACAAGCTACATCTTCATCTACATCTAGGAGATCTCCAAGATTTCAATCATCTTCAACCATCAAACAGACACCAAAAATAACACGAGAAGCAACTCCTTCAGTATAAAACAATCCATCATCAGATAGCCCTTTGCAGTGGAAAACAAGGACTCTTAGTGAGATTTATAATGTTGATACAACTAATGATTTTTCAGTTTTTGCATTGTTTTCTCAAGCTGTAGATCCAATATACTTTGAAGAGGCTATAAGCAATGAAGTTTGGGTTCAAACCATGGATGCTGAAATAGATGCTATAGAGAAGAATCAAACATGGAAATTGGTAGATATTCCAAAAGGAAAGGATGTGATAGGAGTGAAGTGGGGTCTATAAGACCAAATATACTTTTGATATTAAAGTACAGAAACATGAAATAAGATTAGTTGAAATATGTTTTTCATAGCAATATGGAATAGATTACAATGATACATTTGCACCTGTAGCATGTTTGGACATGATAAGAATGGTTTTAGCAATTACAACTCAAAATAAATGTCATATTTATCAGATGGATGTAAAATCAGCATTCTTGAATGGTTTTATTGGAGAAGAATTTTATGTGAATCAGTTAGAAGGCTATGAGATTGAATGTCATGAAGGAGAGGTATATAGGTTGAAAAAAGCACTCTATGGTCTCAAGAAAGCACCTAAAGATTGGTACACCATGATTGATTCTTATTTGATACAAACTGGTTTCAGTAGGAGAAGCAACATAGCCTACCTTATACATCAAGATCAATGAGCAAGGTAAAATTTTGATTGTTTTTTTATATGTGGATGAATTAATCATCACTGGAAATCTATCTACAAAATCATTCAAAATTAGCTATGAAGAAATAATTTGAGATGATAGATCTAGGCCTCATGCACTATTTTTTGGGCATTGAAGTTCAACAATCAGAAGTTGGAGTTTTTATTTCACAAGAAAGGTATGCTAATGATGTTTTGAAGAGATTTAACATGTTGAATTACAACCCAACGCCAACACTTGTTGTAGTAGGTGTGAAGTTAGGAAAAGATGACAGCGGATCATTTATAGATTCAACATTGTTCAAAAGGTGAACTGGAAGTCTCATGTATTTTACAGCCACAAGGCTAGATATTATGTATGGTGTGAGCCTCATCTCAAGGTTCATGGAATCTCCAAAAGATTCATATTGGCAAGCTGGAAAAAGGATTTTGAGCTATGTATGTGGAACTAAGAATCATGGAATTTTGTATTCAACATCAAATGAGTTCAAACTTATAGGTTACACAGACAGTGACAATGCCAGAAGTATTGTTGACAAAAAGAGTACATCCGTCTATGCTTTTCACTTTGGGACATGTGTAGTTTCATGGGCATCGAAGAAGCAGCCCATAGTGACACTATCTTCAGCAGAAGAAGAGTATGTAGTAGCAACAAGAGCAAAATGTTAGGATGTTTAGATGAGAATAATGTTAAAAGATTTGAGGTAGAATCAAGAGGATGCTACATATATTTTTTGTGACAATCAGCAATAACATTGTCCAAAAATCATGTTTTTCACAAAAGGAGCAAGCACATAGACATGAGGTATCCCTTCACCAGGGAGTTGGTTAACAACAAGGAAGTTTGTCTTGAATTTTGTAGATCCGAAGATTAGTTTGCTAATATTTTTATGAAATCTTTGGGCAATGAAGTTATTGAGTATTTGAGAATTTTTTGGGGAGTTTTTGATCATGAATATGTCAGATGTGGAAGTGCACACTCAACTCCAAAATAATAAAAGTTGGTAGGTCAAAAGTAAGGAGTGTTAGAAAAATACTTTAATTTTGTCCTCGCTTTATTTTTTGGAAAAATTTTTAAAACAAAAAAAAAGTAAGTCACTTTTCATGCATAGGTTATTTTTAAATAGATGTTCCTAGTTTTAGGAAAAACTAACAAAGCAAATAAATCAAAAGGTTTGTATTGCACAAAAGCATGTGCTAATTTTAGGAGAGTGGAGTGTTTTATTGTTAGATGAAAGCCATCTATTTATTAGAGGCGATTGTAAGTGTTTTAATATAACAAACAAATTTAGAGAGATTATATTGAGTCGAACCTCTGACAAGGAAGAATAAATATATGCACAAAAGTGTTGATCTGAGTTTTCAATAATTTGTTTTATTTACAATTCTTTATGTTATTTATTTTAGTTGTTATTTTATGTGCCTAATTTCTACACCTGAGGTTCCTTGAATTATAAATTTAATTGGGGAAGACAAGAGTGGAGATTATAGTGTTTCACAATAATGCCATGTGTTATGTCCTAACCATGATAATAATTTCTAGTTTTGAGAGTCGTGTTCAATGCCCTTGGTTTGATTTGGTAGTGGGCAAGATTGAAGTCTATGAATGTGGATGTTCATTCTTGCAATGCTAGTGGCATGTTCGCAACTAACCAGTCATGGAAGAGGTCAAAGTCTCGATATCCAAGCATTTCTACATTTGTTATTTTAATGGTTGCTCCTGGACGAATTCGAGACAACAATTTCCATTCATTTTCTTCTGCCAAATCTTGGTCACAATTACCATCTTCTGAAGGTTCGTCATTTCCTAACCCTTTATTTATTGAGGCCTTCTTTGAACATTCCATGGGGAGTAATTGCCACTGAGGATTTCCCAATAAGCAAAAATCTCATTTTTTTCATCTCAATGTCTTGAACAATATTTCAGAATGATTTATACTGAAGAATCTCACTAAAACAAAACACCTTAAAATATTCATAGGTTTTTTAGGGTATATTAATGAAATGGGGGCTCACTCGAACCACTGTTGATATTTCCCTGCTTTTCCATTTTTGTCTTATACATGAGTTGTCGAAAGACCAATTCTTTGCGACTTCAATAAGGGAAAATTCTTCGAGATGAGAAGTTTTAGCAAAGTATGCATAAAGAAAAGTAGAAGATGTTTTAGCGAATGTTATTCCATGAGAGATTCAACATAAAACCAGATTTCCTATATTCAAAGAAACAAACATTCGGCTACAAACCACCAATGGAATTTTCTGCAACATGTGGCATGTTTCTTGTGCACTAATTTCATGCTTGGAAATACTTTCAGTAAGGTCTTTACGATATGTCACTCTTGTAGGGTCTGTAGAATCAAAATATTATGAAATTATAACTAGTAGTTGTTTGTATGTCCGAAACTCGGCTTTAGAGGCATATTTTCAAATATATTTCAAAGTAGATTGTCTTGAAAAAACTGGATAACAATCAATATTTGCACGCCAAATAAAAATAATGTCAGGAAAATGCGTATTTAATATGTCATCATTATAATAGGGCATGTATTTTTTCTTTCCAAACTCATCCACCAAGAGGGACGATTCTATTTGTAGGGTCCCTGGGGAATTGTAGAGACATTTAACCTCAAATCCTTTTTTCCACAAGCATGTTTATACACTGCATTTTGTATGTCATTGGACATGATTCAGGAACTCCTCTTAATCTGCAACGAGGTCAGATGAAAGGGTCAAATCATTATCTAGAAGGCAAGGGTCATCCTCTGAGGAATGATGAATCGTATGCGTGAAGTTGAATTTCCCCTTATATTCCATGCAGAAATGTAGTGGTCATAGAATTTTTTCATTTCCTCGATCTCTTTGTGATTATGTCGGCCTTGAGCATCAACATTTGGAGCATTTTTCCACCCATAAGAATCCATGAACATGGGCTGAACCTTGATGTTGCCAATCATACCTGTTGGATACATTGTGTAAGCAACCAAAACCTATAAAAAAGTGAAAACATGTGGGCATATGAGCAAGAAGAATGAAGGGGAAGCTCATACCTATACGAAAAGTCAATTGCGTGAAGTGCTTTTGAAGAATTTCTTCACGGAAAATTGTGAAACACTGATGCATGTAGAGAGATGTGAGGTGTGGGTTTCCAATGACACTGGATATTCTCTAACACGAATGATGCCAGGGATCCATTGGTGGCACGCCAGGTGTAAGTCTTTTCAGGTCAGGCCACTTGGTGTCTACCGCACTCAAAAGTGAAGAAAAACGTTGGCGACGCAAACTTCACAATAATTTGACTTAGCTCGGGCCAAGATCTGTTCCAATAGAAATGTGTTCCGGTGTTCCACGCAAGTTTCCCCGAAATGCATCAATCGTTCTGCAGGTTTGTTGTCTGGTAGGTCTTTCAATGTTCCCCGCAAGTATGCTATTGTGATCCGTATGCGATCCTCTATATTTTTCTTTGCAAAGACCAAAACAGTGGGTTGGTTGCGGTGGCACATGATAAGGTTAAACAAAAAATAATGGAACCGAAGGTGTCTCCCAAATCTCCCGTCATGATACTACATCAAATGCAACGCGTATTCATGCAACTAAAAGCTCCGTAAACGTGGTGTAAATAGACATTTCCTGACAAGTTGAGAGAAGGCAAGGAAAGGCCATTGAAAACAAGCCTTTTGTATTATATTCATTTACGGGAACTAGACCTACCTAAGGCCTAAGGCCAATCCACTGTTGTAGACGGGGTCGATGCCGATTGTTGAAGGAAACCACGTATAGTTTCTATCTTTGTTTGCATGTTTGGAACGACATTAACAAAAGAGGAAGGTAGGTGATCCACATCATGTACAAGATTAATTCCAGCTCGTCATAGATTTATTCATTGATTTCATTTTCTGGCACATTAACTAACGCCTGACGCAAGAGGGATAAAACATTTGTAGGAGAAATAAGAAATGAAGAAATGGTTGCATGGTCGATAAGAACATCACGGCAAAATCTCGACATCACGTACAAGCCGCGACAAGGAATGTGCAATTTCTTCAATATCTTGAGAGAAAACTAATGACGTGCCCGCTATATTTATATTTCCCCCCACATGCATGTGTCACTTGCTATACGGGATTGAACCTTACAATGAGCATCTCCTCAACCTGAGTGAGTGCACGAAGAACAAAAGGTTTCTATCCTGGATCCATTCTATTCTCAGCGAAAAAGCGATGGACAATCTTTTCTGTTGGAAATATGCATGTGATGCATATTTAATTCCAACCGTAGTTTTTTAGGAAAGTTAATTTTAGTTTTAGTCTTGTTTTAGTTTGCTTTAGTTAAGTTAGCTTTATCTTATTTTTATCATTAGATTTAATTTAAATAAATTTGTTTTAATTCATGCATAGCATGCAACTATTTTAAAGCATGAGTTTAGATTTAGAATGCTCAGTTGAAGAGCTGTTAGTGGGTGAGTTATTCTATTTAAATAACAGCAATTGTAATTGCTTTGCATGCACACACAAAGGTGTGAAATCTACACAAGCAAGGAAGGATGTGCATTGAAAGCACATAGCTGCACACACAGCTTGATTGTAAAGAGCTGAAGCTCTGAGTATGATTAAGTTTTTATTAATGGAGATTATGCACAACAGTGCTGGTTTGAATATTCATCTATTTATGCAAGTTATTTAAGTATTCTGTTTATTTCTTTTATGTTGTTTGTCTTATAAGACTGTAGATTTTCTACAAATTGGTATCAGAGCGAGGTTATTCCAGCAGCTTATTAAATTGGTAGCAAGCTATGACTTCTACATCCGGCATGCAAATGCCACAATTTAATGGAAAGAATTATGAATACTGGTCGTTGACCATGAAGGTGTTATTCAGATCTCAAGACGTGTGGGAGATCGTTGAAGATGGGTACACAGAGCCCGCAAATGCAACAACATATACTGCACTTTCTCAAGCAGAGAAAGATACTTTGAAGGAGTTACGAAAGAAGGACGGAAAAACTCTTTTCTATATTCATCAGGCAATGCATGAAAGCATTCTTCTAAGAGTGGCAGCAGCCAGTCAAGCAAAGACTGCATTTGATACTTTACAAGTTGTATATCAAGGTAAGGAGAAAGTAAAAACTGCCAAGCTACAGTTACTTCGTAGAGATTTTGAGAATTTAGCAATGAAAGATTTAGATTCTGTAGAATCATTTTTTACTTATGTAGTTGGCTTAGTCAATCAAATCAAATCCCATGGTGAGACTCTTGAGGACAGAAGGATTATTGAAAAATTGCTTAGAAGTTTACCTACGAAATTTGATCCTTTAGTTGTTGCTATTGAAGAAACTAAGGATCTGAGTTAGTTTTCTATTGATGAGTTGCATGCATCACTAATCAATCATGAACAGAGGATGAATAGATCACATGCAAGTGTAGATCAGGCTTTTGCATCTCAGACAGCAGGTAGTCGTGGCAAAAGAAGAGGAAGTTTCAGCCCAAGAGGCAGAGGAAGAAGTCCATCTAGAGGACATGGCAGCGGTTCATCAAACTCAGGTGGAAGAGGATAGAATCAAGAACAGAGTTATGGTTAGAGACAAGATAAGTCTCATGTTCAGTGTCATTATTGCAAGAAGTATGGGCACTATGCTTATGATTGCAAGAAAAAGCAATATGATCAAGAGAGACAAAATCAAAATCAGGTTGGAAGTTCTATTTCTAAACCTATGTTTATTGCATGCACAACAATTGTCGAAGCAATACCTTCTTTATCCCCTATTGAATGTAATTTGTCAAAAGAGAGTCTATGTGATGTATGGTATTTGGATTCAGGTTGCAGTAATCACATGACAGGTTATCTAGATTTTTTTTCTAGTTTGGATGATTCAGTTAAGAGTGATGTAACTCTTGGAAATAACAATATTGTGTCTGTGAAAGGAAAAGACACGGTTATTATTCTAACAAGACAGGGGGAGCAAACAAGTATGCAAAATGTTTAATATGTTGCAGGTTTGAAACATAACCTTATGATTATTGGACAATTGGTACAGAAAGGATACCGAGTCTATATGGAAGAAAATGAGTGCGTGATTGTGGACAAAGCTCCTAGCACTCAGTTGATTGCAAAAGTGAAGATGAGTAGCAATAGGATGTTTCCATTGATTTTGAAACTTGGAAAAAAGAAGAAATCAGATCTGTTTGCAGCAAAGTCCTGCGTTAAGCCAAATCAATCTTTTGTTGAGTCATGCACTCAAACAGATGAGTCATGTGCCAATAAAAATCAGGTCTGCACTATAGCAAGCGAGTCCTGCGCTGATCCCTGTGTAAATATAGTTGATTCCTGCACTGAAGGAACACAATCATCTTTTCATTCAGTCATGAAGGATGAAACATGGCTTTGGCATCTAAGGTATGGACATTTGAATTTTGGAGGTTTGAATTTATTACATAGAAAAAATATGGTTAAAGATTTTCCATTGATTCAGAAACTGGAAAGGGTATGTGAAGGTTGTATTTTGGGAAAGCAACACAGAGATTCATTCCCAGTTGGAAAAACATCAAGAGCAAGTGCACCACTTGAGATTGTACATTCAGATTTATGTGGACCTATGTAGAAAGCTTCTATTGGAGGTTGTATTTATTTTATGACATTCATTGATGATTACACAAGGAAGACATGGGTTTATTTTCTGAGAAATAAATCAAGTGCCTTTGATACATTTCAGCAGTTCAAGGTATTAGTGGAGAAGCAAAGTGGATACTACATCAAAGTTCTCAGAATGGACAGAGGAGGTGAGTATGTTTCTAATGAGTTTATGAATTTTTGCAGATATCATGGTATACACAAGCAGTTTACTACTAGCTATACACCACAAAAGAATGGTGTGGCAGAGATAAAAAATAGAACCATCATGGAGATGGCGAGAAGCATGTTGGAGGCAAAACATCTTCCAAATGAGTATGGGCGGAAACAGTAGCAACTTCTATTTATATTTTGAACAGGTGTCCAACGAAACTTGTTAGGAACATGGTTCCTCAACAAGCATGGACTAATAGGAAACACAGTGTTTCACATTTCAAAGTTTTTGGTTGTGTAGCGTATGCACATGTACTTGATGAGCTAAGGAAAAAGTTAGACAAAAAAAGGAGAAAAAAGTTTTTTTTTTGGGTATTCAGAGAATACAAAAGCATACAAGTTGTACAATCCAGTCACTGGAAAGGTTGTGATCAACAGGGATGTTCAGTTTATTAAAAATGAATCATGTGATGTAAGTATAGAGAAAATAGTTATTATAGCGGAACATCTATTCCACATGGTGATATGACGGATGAAACTTTAGAGCAGACAAGGTAGTGCATCTTCGAATCTTGGACATGTATCCACAAATTTTAACACAAACTACACCTCCATCTACAAAAATAACATCTTACCAATATTTTATTCATCTTCAGCCATGCAAGAGACACCACAAAGAACACTAGAAGCTAACTCCATCACCAAAAAAGAAGTCCATGCATCTGAATAGCTCCTTTGTAGCGGAAAATACAGAAGTCTAAGTGAGCTTTATGATGTCGATACAACTAATTCATTTTCAATTTTTGCACTATTTTCTCAAGCTGTTGATCCAATATATTTTGAAGAGGATATAAACAATGAAGTTTGGGAAAAAGCCATGGATGATGAGATTGATGCTATAGAGAAGAATCAGACATGGAAGCTAATGGATCTTCTAAAAGGAAAGGATGTGATAGGAGTCAAGTGGGTCTACAAGACAAAATACAATGCTGATGGAAAAGTACAGAACCACAAAGCAAGGCTGGTTGCAAGACGTTTTACGCAGCAATATGGAGTTGACTACAATGAAACATTTGCACCAGTAGCACGTTTGAACACGGTAAGAATGGTTTTAGCAATTGCAGCTCAAAACAAATGGCCTATTTATCAGATGGATGTTAAATCAGCATTCTTAATTGGATTCCTTGAAGAGGAAGTTTATGTAAATCAGCCAGAAGGTTATGAGATTGAAGGTCATGAAGGAAAAGTATATAGATTGAAGAAAGTGCTCTATGGTCTCAAGCAAGCACCTAGAGCTTGGTACAATAGAATAGATTCTTATTTGATTGAGAATGGTTTTAGTAGGAGCAGCAGTGAGCCTACCTTATACACCAAAATAAATGAGCAAGGTAAAATTTTAATTGTTTTGTTTATATGTAGATGATTTGATCATTACTGGAAATCTATCTACAGAGTCATTCAAATCAACGATGAAGGAGTTTGAGATGATAGATCTTGGTCTTATGCATTATTTTTTGGGTATTAAAATTCAAAAATTAGAAGGTGAAGTTTTTATCTCACAAGAAAAGTATGCAAGTGACGTTTTGAAAAGGTTTAACATGTTGAATTGTAAGCCAACAACAACACCAGTTGCAGTAGGTTTGAAGTTGAGAAAAGAGGATGAAGGATCATTTGTGGATCCAACATTGTTTAAAAAGTCAGTTGGAAGTCTTATGTATTTGACGGCCACAAGGCCTGATATCATGTATGGTGTGAGCCTCATATCAAGATTCATGGAATCTCCAAAAGATTCACATTGGCAAGCTGGAAAAATAATTTTGAGGTATGTACGTGGAACAAGAAATCATGGAATTCTTTATTCAAGTTCAGATGAGTTCAAACTCATTGGTTATACAGATAGTGACAGTGCTAGAAGTATAGACATGATTGAAAAAGCACATCCAACTATACTATTCACTTTGGAACAGGAGTGGTTTCATGGGCATCAAAGAAAGCAACCCATTGTCACGTTATCTTCAGCAGAAGCAGAGTATGTAGCAGCAACAAGAGCAGCTTGTCAAGTTGTTTGGATGAGAAGAGTGTTGACAGATTTACAATAGAAACAAGAGGAAGCTACATAGATTTTTTGTGAGAACATTTCAGCCATAGCGTTGTCAAAAAATCATGTTTTTCATAAGAGGAGCAAGCATATTGATACGAGGTATCATTTCATCAGGGAGCTAGTAAACAACAATGAAATTCATATTGAATTTTTTAGATCTGAAGATTAGTTTGCAGACATTTTTACAAAGACTTTAGCAAAAGAAGTTTTCAAATATTTGAGAGATTGTTTGGGAGTTTGTGATCCTGCACATGACAGTTCTGAAAAAGAAAACACAACTCTAGAAGAGTGAAAGCTACAGTTTAAAATTAAGGGGGAGTGTTGGAAATATGCATGTGATGCATATTTAATTCCAACCGTAGCTTTTTAGGAAAGCTAACTTTAGCTTTAGTCTTGTTTTATTTTGCTTTAGTTAAGTTAGCTTTATCTTGTTTTTATCATTAGATTTAATTCAAATAAATCTGTTTTAATTCATGCATAGCATGCAACTATTTTAAAGCATGAGTTTAGATTTAGAATGCTTAGTTGAAGAGATGTTAGTGGGTGAGTTATTCTATTTAAATAACAGCAATTGTAACTGCTTTGTACGCACACACAAAGGTGTGAAATCTGCACAAGCAAGGAAGGATGTGCATTGAAAGCACACAACTGCACGCACAACTTGATTATAAAGAGCTGAAGCTCTGAGTATGATTAAGCTTTTATTAATGGAGATTATGCACAACAGTGCTGGTTCGAATATTCATCTATTTGTGCAAGTTATTTAAGTATTCTGTTTATTTCTTTTATGTTGTTTGTTCTATAAGACTGCAGATTTTCTACATTTTCTACAAAGCATATGTAGTAAGAATGTTTGTCTGTCGGTAATCTAGTTTTGATGCCAGTGTATCTTTCAAAAAAAATGGAACATGTTTGCATTGAAGAAATTCGATCAATTCTTGTACGGAAACAACATTGTGCATCAAGAAATCAATTATAATGAACACCAAGGGAAGGAGGTAAATGAGCAGTGGAAGAAAATGATGAAGAGGAGCATCCTGTGGAGGATAATTACAAACCGACGCTCACAATATTGAGTTCAATGGATGAACGCAAGAAAAGAGATGCTAGTGATGGTGAAGAATGCGAGGATGGTTTCGCAATAGAATCTTGTTCCATCAAAGTGGCATTTTTTTTCTATCTTCTTCTCCTATTAATTTCATCTTTTGGGGCTTAGTAGTGCAACCTTTCCATTTCATTTCTACGTCGCCTTTTATTTTTGGGGACAAGAAGAGGCAAAAGAGGGAGACGTGACAACATGCAATCACTTTTTTAGAAACTCCTGCAAGCAACTGTATGGAGTCATTAGTGGAGAGAGCAAATGGAAGGAAAGAGAGCATATATCATGTCACTATAGACCTTGCACTAATTTCCGTGTTCTGAACTGTAAAGCAACATTTAGTTTTAAAAATACAGTCCAACTAAATATTTCAAGAAGATGCAAATCTTAGGACTGCAAAAGATCAATTCAGTTGAAATTATTGTGACATATGAAGCAAACTCAAGTAAAGACTATTGCAGAAATGACCCCATTGTACAAGCCAAATAATTAACTAAATTGTAGTATGCCATTGACAGTGAGTGAAATATAAAGCTATTTATGTTATTATTCTTTAAAAGCATTTTCTTCTATTTTGACATAGGAATGTTAAATTTTTTTACAAGTATTTCAAGAGCAAAAATGCATAAGAGAAACAACGAATAACCAAAATAATTTTTGTTCCTAACACATGGTTTTAGAAGGATATGCAAATATCTGATGTACAAAACGTATAGAAATACAAAATGAAAGTGACATATGGAAGAATCCATTGAAGTAAAGGCTATAACACATACAACCTATCATGGGAGATAAGCAATTAACCAAAACATAACATGTTATTTCCCGTTTGTTTCAAATTATTTGTTTGAAACTTCCACTTAAGCAATTTCTTCTTTACCGAAAGTGGAAAGATCTAATGACAACAACCAAAAAGGGAAAAATTTATCTTAAAAACATATGTTTTAAAGTTCGAACAAGTATCGCATAACACATCCATTAGCAAAATGATAAAATTTATACTACATTGATTAGAAACACATGTATGCCATCGATAGTTGGTGAAACTGAAAGCTACACTTCTTTTAAAGAAAATTTTCTAAATTTTGACATAGAATTGTGTTTTTTTTGCAATTATTTCAAGAGCAAAAATGCATAAGAGAAACAACCTACCACCAAACTAAATTTTATTTCCTAACACATGGTATAAGAAGGATATGAAAATATTTGGTGTACAAAACATGTAAAAATTTGAAATGAAAGGGACATATGAAATAATCCATTGAACTTATAGACTATAATAACAAACAACCTATCGGAAAAGGAAAGAAAATAACCAAAATACAACATGTTATTTATAGCTTTTCAATGGAAAATATATTTTTCCAATCTTCTAATAAAAAAATTTCTTATACACTGAAAGCAAAAATCTCTGAGGATAGTAATAAAGCAAGGAATTTTTTTTTATTAAAAACATATTTTTTAAAGTTCGAACAAGTATTAGATAACACATCGATAAAAAAATAGCATTTAGACCGCAGTGACAGGAAGCACATAAACTCCCAGAGCAAAAAATGTGCAAGTCAATGTAGAAAATCTGCAGTCTTATACAATAAACAACATAAAAGAAATAAATAGAACAATTAAATAACTTGCATAAACAGAAGAATATTCAAACCAACACTGTTCTATGTAATCTCCATTAATTAACTCATACTTAGAGCTTCGGATCAAATTACAATGAGTTTTGTGCATACAACACTTCTCTAATTCTGCGTGTGCAGATTTCACACTTTTGTGTATGCATACAAAGCAGTTACAATTGTTGTTATTTAAATGGAATAACTCGCCCACTAATAGCTCTTCAACTGAGCATTCTAAATTTAAACTCTTTCTTTAAAATAATTGCATGTTGTGCAATAAAGAAAATTTATTATTTGAATTAAATCTAATCCTAAAAATAGTAATTTAACTAAAGCAAGAATCATGCTAAACTAAAGCAAATTAAATCTATTTTTAATCCTTCTAAAATATCTACAGTCAGAATTAGCAATGCATGGTGCATGTATATTTCCAACACTCCCCCTTAATTTCAAACTGTAGCTTTCACTCTTTTGGAGTTTGATTTTCTTTTTCAGATTTGTCATGCATGGGATCAAAAACTCCCAAACATTCTCTCAAATATTCAAAAAATTCTTTTTCCAAATCCTTTGTAAAAATGTCTGCAAACTGATCTTCGGATCTACAAAATTCAAGATGAATTTCCTTGTTGTTTACCAACTCCTTGATGAAATGATACCTCGTACCAATATGTTTTCTCCTCTTATGAAAAACATGATTTTTTGACAATGCTATGGATGATTTGTTGTACAAAAAATCTACGTAGCTTCATCTTATTTTTGTTGTAAATCTGTCAACACTCTTCTCATCCAAACAACTTGAAAAGTTTCTCCTATTGCTTCTACATACTCTACTTCTGTTGAAGATAACGTGACAATGTGATGCTTCTTTGATGCCCATGAAAACACTCCTATTCTAAAGTGAAAAGAATAGTTGGATGTGCTTTTCCGATCATTTATACTTCCAACACTGTCACTATCTATATAACCAATGAGTCTGAACTCATCTAAACTTGAATAAAGAATTCCATGATTCCTTGTTCCACGTACATACCTCAAAATTCTTTTTCCAGCTTGTTAATGTGAATCTTTTAGAGATTCTATGAACCTTGATATGAGACTCACACCATACATGATATCAGGCCTTGTGGCCATCAAATACATAAGACTTCCAACCAACTTTTTAAACAATTTGGATCTAAAAACAATCCTTCATCCTCTTTTCTCAACTTCAAACCTACTACAATTGGTGTTGGCATTGGCTTACAATTCAACATGTTAAACCTTTTCAAAAAATCACTTGCATACTTTTCTTTTGAGATAAAAACTTCAGCTTCTGATTGTTGAACTTAAATACCCAAAAAATAATGCATAAGACCAAAATCTATCATCTCAAACACCTTCTTTATGGCTGATTTTAACGACACTCTACGTAGATTCCCAGTAATGATAAAATCATCTACGTATAAATAGAAGGTTAAAATTTTACCTTCATCATTTATCTTAGTGTATAAGGTAGGTTCATTGCTTCTCCTACTGAAACCATTCTCAATCAAATAAGAATCTATTCTGCTATACCAAGCTCTAGGTGCTTGCTTGAGACCATAGAGCGATTTCTTCAATATGTATACTTTTCCTTCATAAACTTCAATCTCATAACCTTCTGGCTACTTTACATAAACTTCCTCTTCAAGAAATCCATTTAAGTATGTTGATTTAACATCCATTTGATAAATAAGCCATTTGTTTTGAGCTGTAATTGCTAAAAGCATTCTTACCATGTCCAAATGTGCTACTGGTGCAAATGTTTCGTTGTAGTCAAATCCATATTGTTGCGTCAAACCTCTTGCAACCAGCCTTACTTTGTGCTTCTGTACTTTTCCATCAGCATTGTATTTTTTCTTGTAGACCCACTTGATTCCTATCACGTCCTTTCCTTTTGGAAGATCCATTAGCTCCCATGTTTGATTCTTCTCTATAGCATCGATCTCATCATCCATGGCTTTTTCCCAAACTTCATTTTTTATAACCTCTTCGTAATATACTAGATTTGTAGCCTGAAAAAATAATGCAAAAACTGAAAAATGAATTAGTTGTATCAACATTATAAATTTCAGTTAGACTTCTTGTTTTCCATTGCATAGGACTATTCAATGTAGGACTGATTTGTGGTGATGGAGTAGCTTTTGGTGTTCTCTGTGGTATCTCTTACATGGCTGAAGATGGATGAAATCTTGGTGACCTCTTGACTGTAGATGGAGGTGTAGCTTGTGCTACAACTTGCAGTGCATGTCCAAGATTTGTAGATATAATACCTTGCTGCTCTAAAGTTTCATATGTCATATCATCATGCAGAATAGTTGTTGTTATACTCAATGTTTTTTCTATACTTTCATCCCATGCATCATTCTCAATAAAATGTACATCCCTGCTGATCACAACCTTTCCAATGAATGGATTGTACAACTTGTACGCTTTTGTATTCTCTGAATACCCAACAAAAATACACTTTTCTCCTTTGTTGTCTAACTTCTTCCTTAGCTCATCAGGTACATGTGCATACGCTACACAACCAAAAATTCTTAAATGTAAAACACTTTGTTTCCTATTAGTCCATGCTTGCTGAGGAACCATGTTCCTAACAAGTTTCATTGAACACCTATTCGAAATATAAACAAAAGTTGCTACTGTTTCTGCCTAATAGTCATTTGGAAGATTTTTTTCCTTCAATAGGCTTCTCGCCATCTCCATGATGGTTCTTTTTTTCCTCTCTACCACATTTTTCTGCTGTGGTGTATACCTGGTAGTAAAATGCTTGTGTATACCATGATATCTGCAAAAATTCATAAACTCATTACAAACATACTCACCTCCTCTGTCTGTTTTGAGAACTTTGATGTAATATCCACTTTGTTTCTCCACTAATGCCTTGAACTGCTAAAATGTATCAAAGGAATCTGATTTATTTCTCAGAAAATAAACTCATGTCTTCCTTGTGTAATCATCAATGAATGTCATAAAATAAATACAACCTTCAATAGAAACTTTCTGCATAGGTCCACATAAATCTGAGTGTACAATCTCAAGTGGTGCACTTTCTCTTGTTTTTTTTCTAACTGAGAATGAATCTACGTGTTGCTTCCCCAAAATACAACCTTCACAAACCCTTTCCAATTTCTAAATAAATGGAAAACCTTTAACCATATTCTTTCTATGTAATAAATTCAAACCTCCAAAATTCAAATGTCCATACCTTAGATGCCAAAGACATGATTCATCCTTCATGATTGAATGAAAAGTTGATTATGTTCCTTCATCACAAGAATCAGCACATGACTTGCTTGCTGTAGCGAAAACCTGATTTGCATTGGCACATGACTATGTTACACTAGTGCAAGAATCTTTTACCTTGCGCAGGACTCAACAAAAGGCTGATTTGACTTAGCGCAGGACTTTGCTGCGAACTGAGCTGTTGATTTTGCTGCAAACATATGTGATTTCTTCTTTTTTCCAGGTATTAAAATCAATGGAAACGTCTTATTTCTGTTCATCTTCACTTTTACAATCAACTGAGTGCTAGGAGCTTTGTCCATAATCACGCACTCATTG
Source organism: Taxus chinensis (assembly GCA_019776745.2). Classification (NCBI taxonomy): domain Eukaryota; kingdom Viridiplantae; phylum Streptophyta; class Pinopsida; order Cupressales; family Taxaceae; genus Taxus; species Taxus chinensis. Next base: position 592,833,530 of record CM034151.1, on the reverse strand, counting down.
TCTTCCATATAGACTCGGTATCCTTTCTGTACCAGTTGTCCAATACTAATAAGGTCATGTTTCAAACCTGAAACATAGTAAACATCTTGCATACTTGTTTGGTCCCCCTATCTTGTTAGAATACTAACCGTGTATTTTCCTTTCACAGACACAATATTATTATTTCCAAGAGTTACATCCCTCTTAACTGAATCATCCAAACTAGAAAAAAAATCTAGATTACCTGTCATGTGATTACTGCAACCTAAATCCAAATACCATACATCACATGGACTCTCTTTTGACAAATTACATTCAATAGGAGATAAAGAAGGTATTGCTTTGGCAATTCTTGTGCATGCAATAAACATAGGTTTAGAAATAGAACTTCCAACCTGATTTTGATTTTGCCTCTCCTGATCATATTGTTTTTTCTTGCAATCATAAGCATAGTGCCCATACTTTTTACAATAATGGCATTGAACATGAGACTTATTTTGTCTCTGACCATAACTCTATTCTTGATTCTTTCCTCTTCCACCGGATCTTGATGAACCGCTGCCACTTCCTCTAGATGAACTTCTTCCTCTGCCTCTTGGGCTGAAACTACCTCTTCTTTTTCCACGACTACTTGATGTGTGAGATGCAAAAGCCTGATCTATACTTGTATGTGATCTATTCATCCTATGTTCATTATTGATTAGTGATGCATGCAACTCATCGATAGAAAAATTACTCAGATCCTTAGTTTCTTCAATAGCAACAACTAAATGATCAAATTTCGTAGGCAAACTTCTAAGCAATTTTTCAATAATCATTTTGTCTTCAAGAGTCTCACCGTGGGATTTGATTTGATTGACTAAGCCAACTACATAAGTAAAAAATGATTCTACAGAATCTAAATCTTTCATATCTAAATTCTCAAAATCTCTACGAAGTAACTGTAGCTTGGTGGTTTTTACTTTGTCTTTACCTTGATATACAACTTGTAAAGTATCCCATGCGGTCTTTGCTTGACTGGATGCTACCACTCTTGGAAAAATGATTTCGTGCATCGCCTAATGAATATAGAAAAGATCTTTTCCATCCTTCTTTTCTGACTCCTTCAAAGTATCTTTCTCTTCAGGCTGAGAAAGTGCAGTATATGTGGCTGTATCTACGGGCTCTGTGTACCCATCTTCAATGATCTCCCACATGTCTTGAGATCTGAATAGCACCTTCATGGTCAACGACTAGTATTCGTAATTCTTTCCTTTAAATTGTGGTGTCTGCATGCTGGATGTAGAAGCCATAGCTTGCTACCAATTTAATAAGTTGTTGGAATAACCTTGCTCTAATACCAATTTGTAGAAAATCTGTAGTATTATACAGTAAACAACATAAAAGAAATAAACATAACAATTAAATAACTTGCATAAAAAGAATAATATTCAAACCAACACTATTGTGTGTAATTTCCATTAATTAACTCATACTCAAAGCTTTGGCTCAAATTACAATGAAGTTTGTGCATGCAACACTTATGTGATTCTGCTTGTGTAGATTTCACACTTCTGTGTGTGCATACAAAGCAAATACAATTGTTGTTATTTAAATAGAATAACTCATCCACTAATAGCTCTTCAATTGAGCATTCTAAATTTAAACTCTTGCTTTAAAATAATTGCATGCTGTGCAATAAAGTAGATTTATTATTTAAATTAAATCTAATCCTAAAAATAGGAATTTAACTAAAGCAAAACTCATGTTAAACTAAAGCAAATTAAATCTATTTTTAATCCTTCTAAAATAGCTACGGTTGGAATTAGCAATGCATGGTGCATGCATATTTCCAACAGTCAAGAGAAAAAATAAATATATATCTTCCCCTAAAAAACTAAGTTCTCTAGTATTTTCGCGAGCCTTGCAATTTCCTCCAACAACATGGAAATTTCAACAACATGGTCAGTTTTGGCAGCTTCAAAGATTACAACAGAGTTTCTTTCTTCATCTTTAAAAATTTTCTTTTTCACCAACAGTGTGAAAGTAAATTGTTGCGAAAGAATGCAACTCAAAATTTTTTGCACATGATCAGCATCCTATAATAATAAGCAAAGATCCCTAGCAGACAGGCACATAAGCGAGGTTTCAGCATAATTGAAGGTAGTTGCATTCCATAAATGGCCAGCGTGGTCCTGGAGCTCCAACTTTAACATATATCTACACTCACAGTCGTTTAATACATCACCACATTTTGGGAAATACCAAGCGTTGTCTGAAGTATGCAAAACCTTTTTCCTGCAAGGTTTTTCCAAACCCTGAGCGGAACATGCCAAGTAGTAAACGTTTTCCAAGCTAATCTTCATTATTGAGCATCAAACCTTGACTGTATATGCAACGTACAATGAAACCATCTCACGTACACCAAAAATGTAAAACTTACATGGAGAATCAGGGGCAGGGAAATTTTTCCTAAAGAGAGAACGTGGAGGTGTAGAAAATACACCTTATTTGAACCATCCTTTCAGCCTCTCTACTTAAGCTATATCCGGATCAACAAAAAGTCGTGTCATTCCAATTGTATCAATTGTAACATCATTCCAATATGTTTTGCGACAACACTTTATTTCAAGGAAAACTAGACCCCCACGGTTACAGGCTTCAAGTGGGTTCCCCCCTCTACATCACAGATTGAACCCCAAAGTTTGATGTCTACACTACAACCAAACATGTCCAACAGTTGACAGGTGTTCCTATTTACATATGTTCCATATTTCTTCCTGATTATAGATACGCTTGAAACCAAAGACACAAGGCTAATCACATCAAGCATCTAAGAGAACGGGAGACCTGATATCTATCCTAGCTGCATGAAGTGGAAAAGTTGCATAGGGATGGAGGAGGAACCAAGCGACTAAAGTGTAACAGTGGACGTGTGATGCAATAAAATTTCACACAGGGAATTCAGATCGTTACAATCCTTGTTTGCAGGTTTAATTTGGCCGTTTGACGAAATTTACTACTATCTAAGATGGATTTGTTCAAATAATTTATTGCAAGCCTCATTGAAACATGTTACTCGAACCTCTCCATTGGTAGCGTCTAAATATTCAAATCGAAAGAGTCAGCCTTGGCCTTTCGTGTTGGTGTACACTATAAGAGTGCCTTTGTGCACAACCTGACCATTGTTTCAAATACGGTCTCAAAGCGTGTATGGGTACTTGCGATGCGGGAACACAACTTTTCGCTAGGGTATGTGGCCATTATTGCAGATAAATACACACACAATCAACGTTTTCATTACAAGAAGGAATTTCTCATCATGCGCGGGGGAGAAAGGAGCAGGGTTGCCCATGGTGGACCATGGTTCTCACAAACAATCTCCACTGCAAGAACCAATAAATTCCTATATAAACTGCCACAATCAAAAAGAGGGAAAATATGAGAAAAAGATGCTTTTAAAACATGTGAAGGAGAGCGAATAGGATTGACACTCACATGAAGCCTATCATGGGCCTTCAAGCATAGGAAATCAGCTCCACAATATAACCTTGTTGTAATTTCCCTGTTCAAACATTGCCATTAAATATGGATGAGAGAAGTTCATGGTGAGAGTAGGCCCCATTAGAAATGAAAACTCAATACTTCAAATCTGAATTATCCAAGCAAGGAATAGGGTATAAGGAGAGAATTTGAAAGCGAGGTACAAACCTTGTAGCACCACCCAATAGCTTCTCAATGGCATTTTCAGACAATTGCAAATCCATATCTATATCACAATGAAACCATTACAATTTAGGAATTACTTCTTTACCTAAACCTATATATCCATATACAACTAACGTCATAGATTCAGAGTTTTGTATTCCTAACCCTTCACAACCACAAACTTTTATTTTGTCCTTCAAAGGCTTGAATGTTTTTTTTAAATAATAAAGAGATAGAAAACCCATGAAAATGATAAGGCATGTGAAGTCAATGATATAATAAATTCGCCCTTCAATACGAGAAAGTCAGCGACGTACTAGCCATATATAAGTATAGACATAATTAATGTTGTTGCAAACAAATAGATACCAATGATCCTATATCACATAACATCAAATAAACATCACACATTAACCATTCACGAGTGCCTATATGAAAGGAAAGAATCGTGTCTTAGGAAATATAAGTTGTACACTTTTTACCTCTTGAACGTAAGATGTGGCATGTGGAGTTGCATGAAGGTGTATTTTTTCATTTATTTTTTTTCTATGATCTCAAATTGAAGAAGTTTATAAGAAGTTTCAAGGGTTGTCCATTCGAGCAACTCCAAAATTTTATATGAGACATGCCATATTTAAATTCCTTTCACAAACTAAATGACAAAGAAAAACCTCTTGTTCAGAGTGGGACCTCGACATTAAAGATCAATCTTGTGAATTAGAATGCATGTGTGAAATGTGGAAATCAATTCTCGCAAAAGGGAGATCTAATACCAGGGGTGTTTCCTCTATAGGAGGTTGGTATGTTGTCATTTGGCTCTAGAAGGTGATTAAAATTTTGCATTGCATGTACATAAAGGAGGAGTGGATGGTATTGTATGGATTGTACATATAGGTGAAGTGGATGCAATGAAAACACCACAATGATTTTAAAAACCTTCATGAATCTTAGTCCAAAATCTCTACAATTCTCAAAACATTGGTCACAGCCCCGTCCACCAGGTAATAACTATATATTTCCTTACCATGTATTGTGAATTTGAAGCCAAACCACAAAATAAAAATGCATGACCTATAGAGACTTGTGAAGTGGAAGAAATTTCATGCAATCAACTCCAAAAATTTGTACAGTCCATGCACTATTGTAGTGTTTTGAATTCCAAAGTATATGTTATAAAAAATTGAATAATTTTGTTCCTAGAAAAGCAAAAAGTAGTTTGCTTTATACATGCTTTTAGTTTACAACAATTCAGTTTTAGATTCCTAAATTTAGGAAAAGCTAATAAAGCAAATAAGTCAAAAGCTTTGTATTGCACAAAATCATGTGCTATTATTAGTTGATGTTTAATTTTTAAGAGTTGTGTGTTTTATTGTTAGAAAAATCGATCTACTTATTAGAGGCAATTGTAAGTGTTTTTACACATAATCAGAGATTGTATTGAGCTAAAGCTTTGAAAAGGAAGAAGAAATATATGCATAGAACTGCTGATATGAGTTTATAATAATTATTTCTATTTGCAATTCTTTATTTTATTTCTGTTAGTTGTTATTTTATGTGCCTAATTTCTACAGTACGGAAGAGCATCATCTTAGCAAGGTAAGCATCGCAACATTAAATTCGAGATTCAAAAAAAATTAATCTACATGCTTGAATGTTTTATTTAAGCTGAATAACTAAAGTATTGAAAATATCAAGTAAAAGAATGCGTAGTTATAGCCAAGAAGAGGGACATGCGAATGTGTTTTAGGAGATGCACACATTTCAAACTGAGCTTGAGCAAGCTTATAGAAAGCTTTAAGTTCTTCCCATTTCATTGGCTTTAGTTTTATTTCAGCTGAATAACTAAAACATAAAAATATCAAGAAAAGGAGCACACATGCGTAAGATTTTTTAGGGAATGAACACATTTAAAACCATTCCTGAGTAATCTTATAGAGTGCTTTAAGGCATGTCCATTTCATAAGATTGATAAACCTACACAGGGCACGCAATATTTTAATTCCTCTATCATATCAAAGCACATCCTATACACGTAGATTTGAATACAGCTGTATTTATTTATCTCTTTTTCACTATGAACTTAAATCAAGTAAGTCTATATAAAGGTTTAAGGCATATTCATGCAATCAATTCCACAAATATGTGCATGCCACATAATATTTTAATTCCTTTCTCATACCTATGGCCTGTACATATTGGAGAAGTCAATGGAATGCACATGCCTTAAAATGTTTTAAAATCTTCCTCTACTTTAGTCCACAATGTAAACAACGCTAAAAAATGCCACACATAGTCCCCTCCACTGGACCTTGATTCTGTATTTCTTTACTTGATATTATGAATCTGAAGCTATGAAACATAATAAAAATACATGAGATGTAGAGATATGTGATAACCATTCAAATGCTTAAAATTTACAAAGAAATATGCCTCGTCTGCAACACATACATTCAACAGGGATATCTGATTTTAAGGATCCATATAAAGAAAAAGGATAGGCAATTTTGTGTAGCAAGTGAGAGGGTTGCGGTCTCTGTTGTTGAAGTTCCTAGAGCTGGCTATCGATAGTTTCATTTAATTGCATGGGTTTGGATATGATTTTATATGAAATGCATTTTTCCTTAATAAAATTCTCCACTTGTACTGTGAAGTTGCAAAAAATAAAAATCAAAATGAGTAGAGCCAAAAAATATAAATAGGGTATCAAGTAGTCAAATAATTTAATTGGGAGAAAAAGATGCAAAGGAATCATTACATAACATCCTCTATTGATAACAACATTCCCAAGAAAAATTTGACTCCTAAAACATGTTTGCGGTGAAAAAAGGATGAAGCCATCAAGACATGAATGATATTTTATGAAGAGCTACTTGTCCTAAACTTCAACCTATTGTATTCTTTTTGTTGCGGGTTAAAAATTATGATATTATGTTTAAATAGGTAATTTCTCATCTTAGACCTCTTATAGACAAGGAATTATGTTACATGTATGAGGATTGACATCTAGTTTCAGTTATATGGAAAAATCAATATATTGTATTGAGAGCATTGGAAAGTACGAGACATCCAAGAGACTTTAAATTTTGAGCAAAACTCACCCCAATCATAGATTTGTTAAGGGAAACATCTTTTATTAAAATTTCCACATCAAAGATATACTGACATTAACAAAATTTATGCTAAATCAAGAAAATTCGACTTGCCATAACATATGCAGTTATGTGAACTTTTTGACAAAATACACCAACGAAATGGCAAGTCTTCTTGTAGAATAATCAATAGGAAACAAAAAAGCATTATTTTACATCGGGGTCTCTGAAAATAAGAGCTGACATTAGAGTTAATAGGTTATAAGCTTGGTAAAGAAAAGGATTTTGAAACTAGTGGATATAATCCTAGGGTGCAACAAAGGAGTCCAAAAATAGGACTCGAATAGATGTGAATGGTTTGAGGCATGTTCATGCCATCAACTCCACAAATCTTTACAGGCCACACAATATTTTAATTCCTTTATGATACATATGTCCTATACATATTGGATATCTCAATGGAATGCACATACCTTAAACATTTTTAAAAGCTTCCTCATCTTCAATCCATAACTTTACAAGGCTAAAAAAACTCTGCACATAATTCCCTACATCGGACCTTAACTGTGTATTGTTTTACTTGATATTTTTACTATGACGCTATGCAACATAAGCAAAATACATGACCTGTAGAGATCTATGACAACCATAAAATTATTAAAATTTATAACAAAATATGCCTTAGTTGTAACACATACAATCGATTGGGATTTGTGATTTTAAGGATCCCTAAAGGGAAAATGGGTAGGCAGTGATGTGTACCAAGTGAGAGGGTTGTATTTTATGTTATTGAATTTCCTAAAGCTAGCTATTAGTATCTGCATTTAATTGTATGGATCTAGATATGATTTTACAAGAAACACATTTTCCTTAATAAAATTTTCCACATCTACTGTGAAGTTACAAAAAAGAAACATCAAAATCAGTAGAGCCAAAAAATATAGATAGGGTATCGAGTACCCAAATAATTGACTTGGGAGCAAAATATGCAAAGGAATCATTACATAACATTCTCTTTTGATATCAATTTCCCAAGAATGATATATCTCCCAAAACACGTTTGCGATGAAGAAATGTTGAAGCCATCAAGATATGACTTATATTTTATATACAGCTACCTATCCTAAACTTCACCCTATTATATTATTTTTTTTGCAGGTTATAAATTATGATATTATGTTTAAATAGGTAATTGTTCATCTTAGAATTTGCATAGATAAGGTATTATATTACGTGTATGAGGATTGAAATTTAGTTTCAGTTATATGGAAAAGGAAGTATATTGTATTGAGAGCGATGGAAAGTATGAGACATCCAAGAGACTCTAAATTTTGAGTAGATTTGACGCCAAACGTAGATTTTTTAAGGGAAACATATTTTATTATAATTTCCACATCATAGGCGTACTGACATTAACAACATGTATGTTAAATCAAGAAAATATGATTTGTCGAAACATACCCATTTATGTGAACTATTTGAAAAAATGCCCCAATGAAATGGCAAGTTTGTTTGTAGAACAGTCAACAGGAAACACCAAGGAATTATTTTACATCAAGATCTCCTGACATAAGAGCTAACATTATAGCTAACAGGTTAAAATATTGGTAAAGAAAAGGAGTTTGAAACTGGTGGAAAGAAACGTATGGTAGAATAAAGGATTCGAAAATAGGACTCAAAACAGATGGTCCTTTAAGAAAGCATCACATTAAAGAAATTAAACAATTTACATGGTAAATATTGTCGGAAATATGCATGTGCTGCATGTATAATTTTCTCCCGTATCTTTTAACGGAAAGCTAATTTTAGCTTTATTTTAGCATGCAGTTCGTAGCTTTACTTGGAGTCCTATTTTTAGGAAATAGATTTAAAGAAAATAAAGCAAATAGAAATCTATTTTAAAGCATGCAAGCATACGCTGTTTTTAGATAGTAATTATTTCTAGAAAGCTTTATTTTTTGGGCTTTAGGTGGTTATTTATTTGTAAGAATTGTAGCTATTTAGGATGAGTGCATTGAAAGCAAACAACTACAGGCACAACTTGATTTTTATAAGCCAAAGATCTGACACTGATAGTGAATGAATAAAATTGTTTATGCACAACAATTCTGATTGGAGTAAATTACTCTATTTTTATTTATGTAAGTTAATTTTATTGTTCTATTTATTTGTTGTCTGCTATATAATACGGTAGATTTATACAAATTGGTATTAGAGTGAGTTTTTCCAGTGACTTATTAACTTGGTAGCAAGTTATGGCTTCTACATCAAGTATGCAGACACCGCAATTTAATGGAAAGAATTACGAGTACTGGTCATTGACCATGAAGGCGGTGTTCAGATCTCATGGCATATGGGAGATTGTTGAGAATGGATACACATATCCCACACATGCAGTGGAATATAATGCACTTTCTCAAGAAAAGAAAGATACTTTGAAGGAGTTGGAGAAGAAAGATTGAAAAGCTCTTCTTTTCATTTATCAGGTAATGCATGAAAGAATCCTTCCCAGAGTGGTAGCAACCAGTCAAGAAAAGACCGCATGGAGTACACTTCAAGTTGCATATCAAGGTAAGGAGAAAGTAAAAAGAAGCAAGCTACAGTTACTTTGTAGAGATTTTGAGAATTTAGCAATGAAATATTTGGATTCCATAGAATCATTATTTACTTATGTAGTTGGCTTAGTCGATCAAATAAAATCCCATGGTGATACTATTGAAGATAGAAGAATTATTGAAAAATTTCTTAGGAGTTTACCTACAAAATTTTATCCTCTAGTTGTTATTATTGAAGAAACTAAGGATCTGAGTCAGTTTTCTATTGATGAGTTGCATGCATCACTAATAAATCATGAACATAGGATAAATAGATCACATGCAAGTGTAGATAAGGATTTTGCATCTCAAACAACAGGTATTTGTGGAAAAAGAAGAGGAAATTTCATCCCAAGAGGAAGAGGAAGAATTTTATCTAGAGGACGTAGTAGCGGTTCATTGAACTCAGGTGGAAGAGGACAGAGTCAAGAAAAAAGTTATGGTCAGAGATAAGGTAAGTCTCATGTTCAGTGCCATTATTGCAAGAAGTATGGGCACTATGCTTATGATTGCAAGACAAATCAATATGACCAGGAGAGGAAAAATCAAAATCAGGTTGGAGGTTCTACTTCTAGATCTATGTTTATTAAAGGCACAAGGATTTCCAAAGCAATACCTTTTCTTATCATTTATTGAGTGTAATTTATCAAAAGAGAGTCCATGTGATGTATGGTATTTGGGTTCTAGTTACAGTAATCATAAGCTAGGTAATCTAGATTTATTTTCTAGTTTGGATGAATCGGTGAAGAGTGATGTTACTCTTGGAAATAACAATATTGTGTCTGTAAAAATAAAAGGCACAGTTAATATTCTAACTAAACATTGTGAGAAAATGAATATTCATGATGTTTATTATGTTGCAGGCTTGAAGCACAATCTTATGAGTATTGGACAACTAGTACAGAAAGGGTACTGGGTTTATATGGAGGATAATAAGTGAGTGATTATGGAAAAAGGTCCTTGCACTTAGTTGATTGCAAAAGTGAAGATGAGCAGAAATAAGATGTTCCCTTTTATTTTAAAACTAGGAAAAAAGAATAAATCAGATCTGTTTGTAGCAAAATCAGTAGCTTAGCTCACATCCAAGTCCTATGCTAATTCAAATCAATCTTCTACCGAGTCCTGCAATCAAGAAGATGAGTCTTGCACTAAGGTAATGTAGTCATGCACTAAGATAATAGAGTCTTGCGCCAATGTAAAAGAGTTTTGCACTAATACAAGTGAGTCATGCAATGGTTCCTACACTAACACAGTTGATTCCTGCGCTAAAGGAACACAATCAACTTTTCAATCAGTCATGAAAGATGAATCGTGGCTTTGACATCTAAGGTATGGACATTTGAATTTTGGAGGTTTGAATTTAATTCATAGAAATAATATGGTTAAAGGTTTTCCATTGATTCAGAAACCAAAAAGAGTATGTGAAGGTTGTATTTTGGGGAAACAACGGAAATATTCTTTCCCAGTTGGCAAAACAACAAGAGAAAGTGCTCCACTTGAAATTGTGCACTCAAATTTATGTGGACCCATGTAAACAACTTCTATTGGAGGTTGTTCATATTTTATGACATTCATTCATGTCTAAACATGGAAGACATGGGTATATTTTATAAGACATAAATTAGATGCCTTTGATACATTTCAGTAGTTTAAGGCATTAGTGGAGAAGAAAAGTGAATACTACATCAAATTTCTTAGGACGGCCAAAGGAGGTGAGTATGTATCTAATGAGTTTATGAATTTTTAAAAATATCATGGTATAGAAAATAAGTTTACTACCAAGTATACACCACAACAAAATGGTGTGGCAGAGAGGAAGAATAGAACCATTATGGAAATGGTAGGAAGTGTGTTGAAGGAAATGCACCTTCCAAATGACTATTGGGAAAAAGTAGTAGCAACTTCTGTTTACATTCTAAACAAGTGTCCAACAAAACTTGTTAAGAACATGGTTTGTCAAGAAACATGGACTAACATGAAACATAGTGTTTCAAATTTTAGAGGTTTTTGTTGTGTAGCATATGCACATGTACCTGATGAGCTAAGGAAGAAGTTGGACAACAAAGGAGAAAAGTGTTTTTTTGTTGGGTATTCATAGAATAAAAAGGAATACAAGTTCTATAATTTAGTCACTAGAAATATTATGATCGAAAGAGATGTTCAGTTCATTGAAAATGAAACATGGGATGGAAGTATAGAGAAAATAGTGAGTATGACAATAACTATTCTGCATGATAATATGGAAAATGAAACTTTAGAGAAACAAGGTACTGTATCTACAAATCTTGGACATGCACCACAAGTTGTACCACAAGCTACACCTCCATCTACAGTTTATAGGTCTCCAAGATTTCAACCATCTTTAGCCATGCAAAAGACACCAGAAGCAACTCCATCATCATAAAGCAATCCATCATCGAATAGTCCTATGCAATGGAAACCACATAGTCTTAGTGACATTTACAATGTTGATATAACTAACTCATTTTCAATTTTTGCCTTATTTTTTGAAGCTACAGATCCAATATATTTTGAGGAGGCTATGAAGAATGAAGTTTCAGCAGAAGCTATAGATGATGAGATCGATGCTATAGAGAAGAATCATACATGGGAGCTTATGGATCTTCCAAAAGGAAAGGACATGATAGGAGTCAAATGGGTCTACAAGACCAAATAAAATGCTGATGGAAAAGAATAGAAACATAAAGCAAGGCTGGTAGCAAGAGGTTTTACGTAGCAATATAGAGTGGACTACAATGAAATGTTTGCACCAGTAGCACATTTGGACACGGTAAGAATGGTTTTAGCAATTTCAACTCTAAACAAATGGCCTATTTATCATATGGATGTAAAATCATCATTCTTGAATGGTTTCCTTGAAGAGGAAGTTTATGTGAATCAGCCAGAAGGTTATGAGATTGATGGTCACGAAGGAAAGGTATACAGGCTGAAGAAAACACTCTATGGTCTCAAGCAAGCACCTAGATCTTGGTACAACATGATTGATTCTTATTTGATACTAAATGGTTTCAGTAGGAGTAGCAGTGAGCCTACCTTATAGGCCAAGATAAATGAGAAAGGTAAGATTCTAATTTTTTTTTATAATTAGATGATTTGATCATTACTAGAAATCTATCTACAAAGTCACTCAAATCAGCCATGAAGAAGGAATTTGAGATGATATAGATCTTGGCCTTATGCATTAATTTTTGCGCATTGAAGTTCAACAATCAATAGAAGGAGTTTTTATCTCATAAGAAAACTATGCAAATGATGTTTTGAATAGGTTTAACATGTTCAATTGTAAGTCAGTGCCAACACCAGTTGCACTAGGTTTGAAGTTTAGCAAAGAGGATAGCGGATATTTTTTTGATCCAACATTATTCAAAAATTTAGTTGGAAGTCTTGTGTATTTGGACGACCATAAGGCCTGACATTATGTATGGTGTGAGACTCATATCTAGGTTCATGGAATATCTGAAAGATTCACATTGGGAAGTTGAAAAAATAATTTTGAGGTATGTTTGTAGAATGAAGAATCATGGAATTCTATATTCAAGTGCGGAAGAGTTCAAATTAATTGGGTATACAGATAGTGACAATGTCAGAAGTATAGATGATTGAAAGAGAACATCCATTTTTGCTTTTCACTTTAGAGCAAGAGTGTTTACATGGGCATCAAAGAATCATCCCATTGTCACATTATCTTCAACATAATCAGAATATGTAGGAATAACAGGAGCAGCATGTCAATTTTTTTGGATGAGAAGATTATTGAAATATTTGCAGCAGAAACAAGAGGATTCTACGCAGATTTTTTTGTGACAGCAACTCAACCATAGCATTTTCTGAAAATCATATTTTTCATAAAAAGAGAAAGCACATTGATGCGAGGTATCATTTCATCAGAGAATTGGTTTGTTTTTATTTGATTGGGTAAATTTTTTTTTTTGAAGCGATCAGGAACCCTAAACAAAACAAAAGATAAATTGTTGAGGCTCAAAAGGAGAAACAACAAAGAAACTACCCAAAAAGAAACCGGGCCAAACAAAAGTAGACCTAAAGCCTATGGATGGGAAGCAACAAGGCCAAGTAATTCGCACCAATTGAAACTAGGAAACTATCTGCCTCGAGCATCCCCCTGATGAGACCTCAGATTCAACCAAAGGGATGGGTGGTCAACTTTAAATTTTTTCTTATTGGACACAAGTGACCACACCCCCTCTACTTCATTCACTTCGAACATAATATCCCTAACATACGTAGAATCGCACCTACCAAGATCGATCACAAGATTCACATCATAAAACTATGGCAATTCATGAATTAGCTTGGTTCTTCCGCTGAGATCCTTGGCCTGGATGCAATATTCTAACACTCCATTAACTCCCAAGACATGTGGATTGACTGCCAAAGAAATAGAAATGTTTTCCCCCCTTTTACCAGATATAGCCCTTCCCCATCACCGGTAAACCTATTTTTTTTAAAGTTGTCATCAGATTCAACCGCTACTTCATTAACTCCAGACCCAACAGAAGCTTCGTTCTCTTCATCCTCAGCATGAACTACCTTCTTTGATTTTTCTCCATCATTCCCATCCCCTTGCACAGAATCGACAACCTTGCAGCAAGATCCAGGGTCACTTCACACTATTCTACACTTTGGACAGTATAATCTTGAGCTTTCCACTTCGATTGTTTGCTTCCAGACCCCATATAAAGAGTTGAGAGTAATCAGTTTGGGAATTTTAGTGCCATCAAGGAATGAGACACATAATCTAGCATGCACCAATCTCGATCTGGATTTATTTGGAGGGTCAACAACGATAAGGATTCCTATAGATCTTGCCACACAGAAGAAAATTTTTGCTTGCCAAAACTCCAGCAGGAGGGAAGGGAGCCGAATCCAAAACTAGAGGGCTTTAAAAGTGAGATTATGTGGAACTCCTGGTTCCCACCTACGAAAAACTAGGGCCGCGTTACCATAAAACCATGGAGCTCTGAGGAGGATGTTTTGCATGTCCTGCCCATTGAGAAAGATGAATAACAACCCCTCAATCGCAAAGGCCCTAACTTCAACCTTACAACTCCATTTCCATCTACACGAGTCCCGAACTAAGTCTATGTTATGCCTGAGGCCTGCAAACCTTCCTAAGAGTGCAAGTTTTAACCTATCCTTTGCTTTGTCAATAATACAATTCGGGATCTCAAAGTGTGGCTCCTCCTCTCTCCAAGAGGGTGCGAGCTTGACAGTTTCTCTATTGGTTACACTAAACAATATAGTTGCCCATGAGCTCTCTTTAGTTTCTCCCATGAGCTCTCCAACTTTTCAATTAACATGGAAATTGGTTAACAACATGGAAATTTGTCTTGAATTTTGCAAATCCGTAGATCACTTTAGAGACATTTTTATAGAGGCTTTGGCAAAGGAAGTTTTTGAATTTTGAAGGAGTTGTTTGGGAGTTTGTAACACAACTCCAGAATAGTGAAAGCTACAGGTTTGAAATTAAGGGGGAGTGTTGGAAATATTCATGTGTTGCATGTATAATTTCCTCCCATAGATTTTTAGGGAAAGCTAAGTTTAGATTTAATTTAGCATGCAGTCTGTAGCTTTAGTTGAAGTCCTATTTTTAGGAAATAGATTTAAATCAAATAAAGAAAAAAGAAATTCGTTTTAAAGAATGCAAGCATGCATCGGTTTTAGATGGTAATTATTTTTGGAAAGCTTTGTTTTTAGAGATGTAGGTGATTTTTAACCTGCAACAATTGTAGTTGTTTAGAATTAGTGCATTGAAATCACACCTCTACATGCACAGCTTGATTTGAATGAGCCGAAGCTCTCATATTGACAATGAATGAATAAAATTGTTTATGCACAACAATGTTGATTGGAGTAAATTACTTTATTTTTATTTATACGAGTTAATTTTATTGTTCTATTTATTTGATGTTCGTTGTATAAGACTGAATATGTTCTACAAATATGTAACTGTAAGCCTAGACATCAATGATTCCAACAGTGTCCGGTCCAAGGATCAATTAATAGTAACGCATTCTTACAAAATAGGATAAGTATAATATGCAAACAGAAGGAAACCATGAAATTTAACCTCTTTTCTGCAACAATGACCGCGACACTCCTCCACATAACAAAAAATGGAAGCTTACAACCCATTAAATATTTTATAGCACCATCTCCTTGTACATGATCGACATATCTTTTTTAAGCAGCATGACGTCGTTGGCCTTGACCACATGGCGTGCAGAAAAATGTGACGAGATAAAAAGACGTTAATTAAAACCCAGTCGTCTCCGACCATGTCTGTCACGACACAAATTTAAATCCATTTATATCAAACCCCCCCTCCACAGTGACTTAATTAAATGTAAAATCTACCTCGACAATGCAACAAGGTATGAAAAGTGCAAGGAGGATCAACGGGATCTCTGCAAAAGGACAAAAAATCACACAGTAAAACATCAGAAATGGTCAGAACCATTTTCATGGTCTTGCATCTGCAGAGAAGCCCTAAATGTCGTCGATGCGAACAATGAAGACAACCTCCGGAAATAAGTAACGCCTATCGGCTTGAATTAATCTAATTTGTGATTCCTTTGGCACAATTTTTTTTGAGTTTTTTTACAAAAGTAAAACTTGAATTTAACTTGAAGTTTAAAATATTTCAAAACAAGTAAACCACTCATAGTTATGAGAGAATTTTTATGATGATAATTTACATGTGTATATTTATTAGTATTTACATTTCTTTCATGTTTCTTAAAGCATATAAAATAGTTTTCATTTTATAAAACTCTTTTAGTAATTTTGGATTCGCTACTTTCCTAGAGTGGACCTTCTACATGGTCCATGATATAAAAGACATTTTATTTATTAATATTCATATAATTGAATTTAAATAAAATGTTTATAAAGTTATTGATAATGAATTAGTTATATATTTATTTGCTTTTTTTTTTAATTTAATTTTTAATTTAAATCTATATTTTTATGTAGACTTCTATAATTTATCACATTCAATTACAAATTTGGTGGATATATGGGTAAACTTAGTATTATTTTATATTTTGTAAATATATATTTCATCATATTTTCCGTATTTATTTTATATATCATTTTTTCCCATATTTCTTTAATGTATATGATCTTATATTATATTAGCAAGTAAAATGATACAAGATAATTCACAAAAAAAAAGGGTGGTATGGAAGCATGCCTCGAAGCCACATGATCAAACTAGGCCAAGATTAGGAAAGTCAACTATAGCAAAATTAAAAAAAGGCACTGAATAAATGAAATTATGCTGCCACTACAAATTGTTGACAGCAGAAGGCGGATCAGGATCATCAGGCCAACAGGATCTAGGTAGGTCCTTGTCGTTGTTTGACACATCCCAACTAGAGGTAGGTTGGCTGCTTTCTTCAGTATCATCAATAGTGCCCTATGTGGTTGAAATGGTAACATATAACATGGGATACTTATCTGGTGGAGGCAGGAAGCTCCAATCATCATGAGTGTGCGGATTGAGGGCATTCGCCGAGCCCCATCTGAGTCGGTTGGGTGGCAAAGGGGTACCCCAACCCTGGTGGTGAGTTGTATGTGGAGGGGAGAAGGTACTCTAAAGAGGTTAAATGCATGGGGATTGGCGAGCATAGCTACAAGAGGCTCTGACGACCACCACCTCGGGGACAACAAGCACGGGGAGCGAAGCGCTTAGAGGGGGGTGATGGCTCATGAGAAACATTGTAAGAGGCATTACCCCAAAGTCAAAGAAGATTTTTGAGGTGCTCCACCTCGAGGGCCACCTTATTTACTTGCACTTGAATCTGTAGTAATACATTGGAGATTACCACATTCTTATTATAAATAGAGAAATGTTGATCAACTTCAACATTAACAAATAAACAAGAACTCCATTCTTTCCAAAGACAGAAGATAATTTCCCCACTAAAAGCATGCCAAATTTGGGAAAACTTGTGTGGCATTCTAGGGTTATCTCCAAAAATAATATAATGTCAAGTAAAACATCTTGGTCTTAAAGGGAGAAAGAATGAATGTATCCAGTTTCAAGCCTTTTGGGCTTTACTACAATACCAAAATAGGTGAGAAAAGGTTTCCACGTGTCCACAGAAGGGGAATTTTGGGGCTGAAACACCAAGATGAGTCAGACGTATGCTAATTGGAAGGCCTCGATGAAGGAAACACCACAAAAAATGTGTGATTTTAGGTTCCACACATGTAGACCAAAAAATATTGAATCCCTTTCTCTAACTGGATGGAGAAGAATGCAGCCCCCACTGAGTTATGAATTTTCCAACCATGGGAAAATGGAGTGAAAGAAAAGCATAACCTTTACCAGCAATGTAATCCTAGAAGGAGGTGTCCACATACCACTTCCATTCTATCTCCCAAGGATGAGAAGGAAGCACAAAGAATTTTCTCATCATATGTTTAGGAACAAAAGAGATGATATCATTGATAGTGGCATGATCTTGAAGAGCTAAACTGAATTCATCCTTAAGCTCATTCCAAGAACACCAAACCTGAATATGTTTGTAGAAAAGGTCCTGGATAGTGCGAATTCCACATTTGAAAAGCTTAAGCATAGGAATCCTAGAAACTGTAGCAAGGCACTAATCCTAGAATTGAATGGTAGGAGACTATATGCAACCAAAATTGCATGTCCTACATTGTCGAGAAAATGGTTACAAAAGTCCCCAGTGATGACTCAAAATCCTTTCAAGAAGGTGTTTGAGCTCCAAAACCAATTTGCAGTATATATTTGTAGCCTAGATAGCCTTACTTAACTTTTCCATGCATTTTTCCATCTCCCCACTTGTTTCTATGCTTGTTTTGGCCTTCAGTGCCAGGACCCCCACC
The DNA here is from genome assembly GCA_019776745.2 of Taxus chinensis. Taxonomy (NCBI): domain Eukaryota; kingdom Viridiplantae; phylum Streptophyta; class Pinopsida; order Cupressales; family Taxaceae; genus Taxus; species Taxus chinensis. The sequence goes on along the minus strand of CM034151.1, from coordinate 592,815,283 downwards.
CTGGGTAGGGTGGCAGTCCTGCCCACTTTTTCCAGATTCTTCACGCGTGTTTTAAACAATGTGACGGTTCACTTAAGTTTGCTTTTTACATGCATCAGTGCACTAAATTGTATAAAATTAGCTTTATTTTCTTGGTTCTCCTTGTTCCTTCTATTTTTAAATAGATATAATTTGTTGGAACTCCTCCTTCTTGCCTTGTGCAAGAATTAACCTCTTAGCCTCCATTCCTATATATTCCATGCTTGTATTCAAGAAAAAGGGCTAGAGAATTTTGTGTATCTTGTATTATTTTGCTGCCATAATCTCGCTAGGAATTACATAGCTAAGATCAAATCTCTTGTGCTATCTCACTTCCACTTGCATTGCATCCAGATTACTTCCAAGATGTCATTGCTCAAGTGCTATCCTCTTGTTGTTGTTCTTTGCATTCCCAATCCCTTGGACTCACATGAACACTCAGAGAAAGAAAGGAAAGAACTGAGGAGACAAATGCCGGTACTATTGGATTTTCCAAGGTTCTTTCTCTTCCAAGTTGAAGTTGTGTATTTGTTTTCTTTGTTTATCAAAATCGTCAATTACAAATTGTTAATTTCAGTCGCATATCAAATAGAGTAGAAATCAATGTCCTTTCATTTGCAAGTAATTAGTTAATTTCCAAGAGGGTTTGAACATTTCATAATAATCCCCAGTGAAGGATCCTCTTCTTTCCCATCCCTGTGGATCTGAAGAAAAGAATATCTGTAGTAGGTTGTCTACACATCATAGATCATTTGGAAAAGTTCTTGTTTTAAGTTAGTTTAGTTTCCATACACTCAGCACAGGTGAATAACCACACCAGGTTATCTCGCTTGTTTAGTTTTAGTGTAGAAGTATTTTAATTATTTAGAATAGAAGCAAATTGGTTTTTGTGATTATAATATTTCAGTGTTGTGACTTGTTTAGATTAGTTTCCTTTCAGCAGTAGCATAGATTGTTAATTTCATTCAGTTTACATGGACACTTCAAACTAGATCAATACTTAGATCCATGTTAGGAAAACAAACCATAGGTAATTTACGTTGCCTCTTCATAGCCTCTAAATCTCCCCTTTATCAACTCAGCTAGTAGGAGATCACACTACCAGATCTTATTCACTGATCCTCCTATAGTTAGCCACAACCATTCAAACATTGGCTACTCCGGCATGAACTTGGAGGGTCAAGTGCAGTTGAATATCATGTGTTTATTTTCATCTATAAAAATCGGTGAACCCGACGTGAAGAGCTAGTCTCTAAGCATTTCCACTTTCTTCATCCATCCTTTATTTTGCAGGTATTCTTATACCCCCCGAATATGTCAGGATATGATGAGTACGGTCAGCCCATCCCATGTTTCGACATGTACCATTACTAATCAATTATCCCATAATAATCACCCTCACTTTCAACATGGGTAGAAAACTACTCATCTGCTCAAAACCATTTGCTTCAGGAAACCAATGTTGGTTCTTCTGTACGCATTGAGGAACTTGATTAGGTCACTTAGACTTATCCCCTCGAGCAATCAAGTTCAAATAACATGACATTTACTAGTGGAGCAAGTTCATCTCCTCCGGTATTGTTTCGAAAACCCATTTGCATGCAATCTGATCAACTCCCCCATCTAGACGAGGAGTATTTAGCACGATACGCTAGGAGTGAACAAAAATTCCAACACATGAACCAATATTTAGATAGGTTATAAGGACAAGGTGATGTCCTGCTTCAAAATAACAATGCTACCCCACCACCAACTGACAATACAACCAATAAGGGGTGGTAACATTGTGAACAGTTCATAGAAGTATACCATACTCCTCAACAACCTCCAAGGGTTCAACCAAAGGTACGTAAGAAAGATACTTCCCTGTCAATAGGCGATGTCATTTTAGCTTTGGTTGATAAGTCAAGGAGTTAGAGATTTCCCAAAATATGTAGAATTCATATGCAGGGCAAGTACAAAATCCTTCCTACCCACTAAATTATGGGAAAATCCCTACTGCATAGAATCATTTAGTTTACATGAATATTCAAAACCCTGGAGGTCTACTTCTGAGGATGGGCACCTTGGGCATGCCCCCTAAGCCACATATAGATATATGTAATAAGCACCAGCTGAAAGTGCATTCTCAAACACCATACCAACTAGAAATGCAACGTTCCCTGACTTCATACCTTCGATTCTATATCAAGGTAATCACCCCCCTATGTACACATGTATTCTAAATCTCCGCAGGGGGACATGTATACCTACTCAGGTCCATATGGAGAACCGCAGGGGATGCCATACACCCCACAAAATGTCTATGTTGTCCTCTTTCAACAACCGATACAACCCCCACCTCCCCAACAAGGGTCTTTAATGGTGAAAACATATGTAATAGGGACTTATTTTGAATATCTCAAGGAACACCTAGATTTTTCCATTCGGGAAATCCTGCTCCCAAGACCCTTACACGATCTTTCGAAGTTCAAAGAGGAAAGCGATCCCAATGCCCACATCAAGGCTTATGCAACGGCCATTTGAGAGCTTCTCCCATGGGACGTATTTGTTGCGAAAATTTTCCCTAAGACACTAGAAGGTATTGCTCTCGACTGGTACTATAGGATACCAGAAGCTTCAATACACTCATTTAAACAACTCGTATCGGAGTTTATCAAAGATTTTGATATGAAAAAGTTCTTGCGAATAGGAATCGGGGAATTCCTTCATATTGAACAGGAACATAATGAATTTGAAGCCCACTTCATTCAGAGGTGGCGACAGGTTCTCTACTCTTCTGCAAGTGCTCCAAACATGGATCAAACAGAACTTTGTGATTTTTTCCTTCACTCTCTTGACAGAGAAACGAAATAAGAGGTTCAAAATTTCCCACTAAGGAGCTATGAACAGGTGCTAGAGGGTGCTCTTCAGATTGACCAAGTGGCCATTGATAGCTATCGTAAGACCTATGGGGCAAATGGGAAGTTAGTTACTCCTAAAAACGCTCTCGGTTACTCCAACAACA